>CM075853.1:69498608-69971108 GCA_037975125.1 Latrodectus hesperus | reverse complement strand
ATTTTTATTTCTTTATATGTTTTTAATATTTTTATAAACATGAAGAAATTTTTAGAACATATTTACAGTCAATTAAGAAGAGAGAGAGATCCTTGTCCATGCGAATCGGTTGAACCCGGAACTAACAGGTTAGGAAACGGTAACCACATACCCATTAGCCGGCTTCACTAAATATTTTAAGTAAATAAAAAATCTTTTAACTTTATAGTTTACCACTGATATTTATTATTTTATCTTATTAATTTTTTTGCGAATCAGAAAAGAAAATATTATTAACTTTGAAAACAATATTTTTTCTTTTTCATTAAAAATATCTCTATTTTGCAATGAATTGATCGTAGGAATTTTGATATTAAAATATTATTAATACTATTTAACCCAAAGATCTATTGTAAAAGTAAAGCTACAATATAAAACTCACAATATATTATGTAAAAATTGAAAAAATTCTAGCATATAAATTTATTAGAAGTACACTTTTTTTATTTTGATATTATATATTTAAAATAGTGACCACTGGAACTTGCTCAAATTTTTAAAAACGAATTACTGTATTTCCATTCGACTTATCTGCGAATATCAACTGAAGATATATAACTCTGTTTTTCGTGTAGTTTTCTATTAAATACTACTTATATGTATGCTATTTTAATAATTAAATGAAAAATAATTTAGATATAAATCAAAATGTCCTTAGAAAAAGTCTGAAGTTATTAAAATCTTACTAAGCAATATAGGTAATGAGATTAGATTTGAAAAATTCTAACACAGATCAGATCACAAATGACAGTCTTCAACATCGAATTTTCATGTTACTTATAAATTATGATAAAATACAGATTTGACTTAAAATTTTCTGACAAAGGATAAAAAATTTCCGTCATTACATTACTAATACATTTTTTCTAAGCTTGGATCCGACGAAAATATTCATTATTAGTGACGAAGAAATTCAATATTGCTTGAAGTAATCAACTTCTTGTTTCTTGTACTGAACCGAGCTATCACAGCTATTAAAAAACAAATGATGTTACCAAATGTTTAGAAAGTACTATTTTATATGCACAGGTAAAAAGTGACTTTACTCTTAAACAATACATAAAAAAGGATGTTTTGAGAGAGATTAAAAAAGAAATTTAGTCCTGAAGAAAAATGTTTCAAATTCCCAGGAGTCTACCCACGACAGTTTATGAAACTTCGCACAAAAGCAACTTAGCTTTGCATCTCGAATGAAGGAAATTCTGTAATGCGATAAGTAAAGTGCCTCATATTTTTAAAAATGTAATTCGATTTTATAACAATATAATCTCGTTATTTATTTTCATGTATTATCAACTATAACAAAATAAGAAACTATTATAGCATGGAGGGAGAAATATATATAATATTTTATTTACTTCCATTTTTTTACAGTTAGCTTTACTTATTCAAAAGAAAAATTTGAGACTCAAAGAAATTTTCATTTATATACGTTGCACTAAGTATAAATTATAATGTAAAAAGTTTGCAGTAAGTTTATTATTTTATTTTCTGTGAGAATACAATTTAATAAGGTAGTTTGTTTTTTGATAAAATCAGATGATATAAAAATAATTTATTACAAAAACTTTTAACTTATTCGATACAACAACACATTTTCATTTGTATTAAAAATATGAAACTATAAATTAGAAATATTTAACTTCTTATAGCTGAAAGTTGTTAACTTTAAGTAAATATTCTTTTGTTATTCTAAAAGTATTAATAAAATTTTACATAAGTTTTAATATAATTTTATTTTGAGAAATAGTCTAAATGAATATTATATATTAAGTATACATAAATTATTTAAAAATTCTGAAACTTATTTAGAATATTTGTAAAACTTTATGATATGTGTGCTCTAAGAATTTGTAACACGTAAACTTTTAAAATATAAATTTGATGATTGTTTTAAAATTTCATTGTTGCTGTTTGAAAAATTTTCAATAAATTTTAATATTATTTTACTTCAGTAATAATGGTATGCATATTAAGTACACATAAACAATTTAGAAATGCTAAAACGTATTTAGTGTATTTGTAAAACTTTATGATACGGATGCACTAAGTATTTGATAACAAGTACAATTTAAAAAATAAAAGTCTGATGATTGTTTTAAAGCTTCAATGTTGCTAATTGAAAAAAAAATTCAGTAAATTTTAAAATTATTTTACTTTGGTAATTAATGTGGATGCATATTAAGTATACATAAATTATTTAAAAATGCTGAAACGTATTTAGTGTATTTGTAAAACTTTATGATACGCGGATGCACTAAGTATTTGATAACATATAAAATTAAAAAAAATTAAGTCTGATGATTGTGTGTGTGTATTAAAACTTTATTGTTGTTGTTGTTTGAAATGTCTTATTATTTTAAAGCATATTATATTAACTTAAGAAATTAAAAATATTGGATACTTGAGTTTGCTTAAAATACAAACTTTATTGAAATAATTGAATTGGGACTGGTTTATTAACTGGTAACTTTGAGTTTAGTAATTTTAGAAAATAGTTCCTGCAGAAATATGCAAGGAATTTAAAAGTTTAGTAAAACAGAATTATTTTTCTGAATCAAAGTACTAAATTATAATCTACATTTTTAACAATTTAACAGAAATATCGCACGTCAATGTTTTAGGGGAAAAGTTAATTTTGATGGGATATAATTATAATGAATGTTCATAAAATCTTTTTTGAAAGTTGCATATGATCCTATAATGTAGAATCATGATTATTTAAACAAAAGAAAACCCTTGCATTTCATGCAAACTTATTAATATAAAAACCCTGAAGAACACAGGGTACATTTCCTAGATTAATAAAAGCTACGAATATTATAAGAATCTTAATCATTATATTACTTAGTGATTATTAATTAACTCTTGAATTTTTTAGAGTAACATTGGAATAATTTAGGAACATTTTTATTCATCACAGAAATTGAAAATTCGTTAACACTATTTTATGACTAAGTAATAATATTAAGATTCTTTGACAACAGAATAAAAGAGTAATTTTCCATACAAGGCGTAATCGAATGTAGGTCATGCATATTACAATGGCACTGTGCTCTTTACAAAGAAGTGAGCAAGTGTTTACGAAATCAATAGGAAAAGTAAGAGATTGACAAAATTCAAGTTATTGATTCTTAAGTTGTTAACTCTCATTTATATTATATATAAAAAAGGATTGAGATAATCATGCAACTTCAGAAGTTTGAAAAATTTCCATGATGTATGAAACATAATGTGGTGTTGGAAATTATGTGAAAGCAGAAATTTATTAATATTTTTGATAATCTTTCAATTCTAAGTGTTCCTAGGAGGAATCATTTTCAAATCGATATTAGAAATAAAGAATAAATAATTGAGATCCATTCATCGATTTGTCACTATGGTAATTTTCGAACAAAAGTGATTATCAGTTTTTATAAAATAATGTGGATTTCAAATCAGCACAAATGACATCTGAAATAGAAACTGATCCAAGAATCTGTTGAAAAGAACCTAGAATATATTTTGGTTTAAATTTTAATATTTTTCATAAGTTAAGATTTAATTTAAATTCATTTTATTAATAAATATTTCATTTCATTCTTTAATGCATATTTACAAATAAATGAGTCATTTTATTATTTTCATCATGTTATTCAAGCCTTATAGTCCTTACATTTATATTGTTTTTAAATTGGTATTACAAACACTCTTTATACTACTTTTTCAAATTGTTTTAAATGATCTTATAGCTTATTATTAATTCAAAATTATATTATCTGTCTTTTGATATAAATTGAGCTTAAGGGTATAAATAGAAGAGCTATATATTTGTAAACAACCTGAAGTGAATGCTTCAGTTATCAGAATCTCATTACAATATAATTAATAAGTGCGATGGGAATATGCCTTTTAGTTAAATGGTGACTGTTAGAAGCAGCTACAAATTTTATTTTAAATTATCCATCTTTAAATAATTTAGACTTCGTTATGATTTACTAAATATTACAATATTTGGTGTTCTAAGGAATAAAAATGCTATTTAATCTTTTTTGATAAAACTCTGTTTTTACATACACTTCTTTAACTTAGTAGACATACCGTTTATGTTTTTTGAGGAATGTTTCACGTAAAAATATTCCTCTAAGAATAATAAATATCTAACAGTTAATATATTTTTCATTACTTCATAAAAAAAAGTATAGTGAAATGTTCAAAGCAAATTTCATTTATATTAAATTTATTATTCTAAAGGCAAAAGTATAAATGTTAATGCATGGATGATTTAAAAATTCATCAAAATTGTTCAATAAAGTTTTAAGACTTAAAAACTGTAATTTGTGTCTTACAAACAGTTTTTGTGCTTAAAACAAATATTTAACTGAAATATCTTTTATTCTTGTTACTTCGAAAGCAATTACCATGCCTTTTCGAGTGAAGAAACATTTAACCAATCCTTTCTGTAAGAAAAATTCTTTCATATTAGAAATTTAGATGAATAATAAAAATAATTTTCCTGTGCATCTAATAAAAATTATAAATAGTATTCATAAGTTTAAACATTGCAAATAGCTGAGTTTAACATCGATTTCTAAAAAAATGTACTTGTTTCATTTGAAAGTTACAGTAGAAAAATGAACAACATTTTTTACTCTTTGTGAAGAAATTCGTGTGATTCTACAAATAATCTTAGTTGCTGATCCAGTAAAATAACATTTCCAAACCTTTTCATTTTTATCTCCTTTCCTAAAATGGATTTTGAAATAAAAAAGTTAAATTGTTTCATTCTTTTTATTTATCCTTTTTACCTTTGTTCCATTCCTTACAAGATTTTGTGCATTTTTTGAAGATTAGAGTAAAAAGATAAAGATAAGCAAACATTATATGTCGCTGAATAATGTAGACTCATCTTTGAAATGAATAGATTGGATTTATCAGACAAATAAAATATTCCAGGTATATCATTTTTAAGCATTTTTACCATTTTATATGCCTATTTATCTTTTTGTGTTGGATTAAAATTTTTACTACCAATATAAAAGTTATTTGATATTTTGTTTTGCAAGTTTGTTCATGTTAAAATGAATTATGCATATAGTTCAAATGCAATGAGAAATAATATTAACAATTAAACAAATAATTCCTTAAATTTGCGAACAGTTGTATTTATATGCATATAATTGTAAATACTTCTTTAATCTTCTCAATAGGAAATGAATATTTGATATCAACTGTAATGGAATTAAGAACCATTTAATATGAACTTCAGCTAAAATTTCTAAAAACACTTATGATATAATTATTTTAGGATTTATGTTCATTTAAATATAGTGAGACTGATTAAACGCTTTGCTTTTATGTTAAATTATACATGGTTGTAAGATATTAGTGGAGAATGAATATATTAACAAATGGAATGTTTAACTAGTATGTTCTTCTGTCACTATGTAATTAGTGTTTGCAATTATGGGATAATTCAATCAAAAACAGCAATTTAAATGGGGTTTCGAATCCCCTCAAAATGATCTTCAGAATTGGTTCAATGAAGATATTGACGTCCAAAGTAAAAATTGAACTTACGAACAAATCCCATTCTGGGAATAGCTTATGAAGTTTTCCTAACTGAGATGCAAAATCGTCCGAGTGATTTAATATAAAAATAAATAAAACTTATTTTGTTGCTTATACTGTTAAATATCAAGTATCTGGTACAGGCGTGCACAATGATATTAGAGAAGTATGCGAGCAATCAATTATGTGATCCGCAAAACAATTAGTATATGGCAAAATCCGTTATATTGCATTATACAAAAAAGCTAGTTATAAATTTAAGTAACTCGTAATATGGTAAATAATTAGCGCATGAGAGATGCTACAAAATATCCCTAAAGTAGAGAGGCAAGTCGGATGTTCGAGTGGGACAATGTTAAGAATATTGCGCGAATATTGACAAATTGATAAAACACAAAATCGCAGATAGTGATGTTAGGAAAAAAAAGACCTATAAGGAAACGGAATTAACAAATGTCTAAAAAATTTAAAAGATATAAATGTTTAACATTTCCTCAAATTGCTGTAAATTTCTCTGTTTGGGTACCATTAACACACAAAAAGCTCAGCGAATCATTTTTGATATGAGCTTTCCGAGCTGGAGACCCATTCGTAAACCATGATTGTTTGACAAAGCTTCTAGGTTGGTTCCTCCAACGACATTACTGGACAATGAGTTGGACAAATTTTCCAAGACTAGAGACATGTTGATCTGACGAGTCTCGTTTTCAGTGGTATCGTATGGATGAAATTATGAGATTCAGGATTTCTCCATAGCCTGACGATTGCTACGGGTAAAACTTCTTATACACTGAGAGTTTCTAACGAGAGACATAAGGATCACTCGTCCCAGTATACACACTTTTATTTTTTAACCACTTAAATATTCAATTATGAACTTCATTGAGTATCTGGAATGCCTTTAAAAAAGATTTCCACTACTTTGCAATCTTATGTATTTATTGATTTCTGGGTGATTTGTGGTGTAAATGACTTCCAAAACACTTTGAAATATATACACTTTGGTGTAGCCACGTAGCAAAGAGTCTACACTTTGTGTTGACTCTTTGCTACGTGGCTACATCTGAGGGATCACGGCAGTTCTATGTAGTATATCAGTTTTTCTGTCCCTTGAAGTTATGTTAAAATTTCTCGCTTAAGTAAAAAAAAATATTGGAATAAAATTATGATATTTTAAAAATATAAAGTCAGTGCAAGATAAACTGAAAGTTTATCTTAATAAGAATTTTTTTTGTACTGGATTTTTAAAACTTAGGAATTTAAAATTTTGAATAAATATAAGAAAGTTTAATTTTGAGTACATAAGTAATGCGACTGAAAAAATTTGAGTTAAAATATTGAAATTGTCCCTGATGATGAATTGAACACAGTTTAAATAAAATTTAAAAACAGACATATTTTTACAAAGTTTTGAAATTAGACAAACTTATAAAAAATAGTAATTTAAAATATAAATACAGTTTGTTGCCCACAATAAAAATAAGGATGATAATTTTGTTTTCATGACATTTACTGTTTTTCTTTGCGACTGGAATCTAAAGAAATCTTATTTGATGAAGGACTTTTTTTGTGACTAGATATCAGCAATCGGTTACATTTGTCACCAGATCAATTTTTGCCTATTAATAAAAAATCTGGTGTTTTATGAATTTAAAACTTATTCCTACTAAAATTTTTTCTATTAAAGTTTAAAAGGAATAAGTTTTAGAGTGAATAATAGAGGGATAAGTTTTCTATATAAAATGACCGAGATGAGAAACAATTTCATCAACTGAAAATAAGAGTGCTATACTCATTCAGCTACTTGTTCGATATTTGATAAATAATTATTATATTCAAACATAAGGGACGAACATAACACTATTTACTGTCACATGGATAGAACAGCTTAGTTTGTACGCATCTTAATTTAATAAATTTGCTAATAAAATAACTCCAAAGTTAAATGTTTTATAACTTAAAAAGCTATCAAATAAGGAAAGAAATAGAAATTAGAAATAGAAATTAGATAGAAATTAGATTAAGAAATAGATTAAATTATTGTTTAAGTATAAATGACCAGATATAATTTAATGTTTGCTGGTTATTATGAGTTTTTGATCGAAACGCATATTGAATTTTTGTTTAAAATTTGGAACATTGTATTAGAAATAATTAGGATTAATAAATATAAAAGTGTCAGAATGGATTAAAATACATTTTCTTTAGTAGAGTTGTATTATGAGAAAGTTTACAAAATGATTAAGAGCATTTTTATTTGAATATTTGTTAATTTTAAAGGGCTTGAACTTTGAAAAAAGGAGTAAAATTTTTCTCTTATTTTGAAGTTTTAAACATACGTAATGCTTTGGTCAAATAACAGTTTCATCGCATTGTTTAAGTGAATTTTTAATACATTACAGCAATGTAAACACAATACTTTTGAACAGTTCAATCAAGTTTTTGGTTAAAAATTAGGTAATACTTTCAGTTTATAAAATTATTTTGGATATTTATACATATTTACAAAAATTTCTGCAGTATGATTTTTTTCTCAATATAATTTAATCATTAAGGACTAACATCTTTTAAGTTAACCCTTTGCGGTTCAGTGTTCCAGGTGATGGAACACCAAATTTTAAATTGTTACCAAATCGTTCCATTTTATGATAAAGAGATGAAATTTGGCTTAAAATGTTCTTTAAACTCTCTTGTTTGATAATAGATGGCAGCGCTACATAAGACGATCAATAATTTTCAATTATAGCAGATTATTTAAATCCCTTTATTTTTATATAAAGAATATTTCCCAATTTTTTTTCTTATACAAAAATAATTGTTTGAAAAGAAATTTCTATATTATTTTGTTGTCTGTACCTTAAACTATTGATTATATATTACTTTAATTTTTTAGGCATAAAGTATACGCAGAATTATCTGACAAAACAAGGTGTTCCATCACCTGCGCAGCAACGGCACTTTTCGTTTACGCGATTTAGATTGCGATTAGCCTTAAACTCAATGCTGAGGGGAACAGCTGTGTTTATTTTTTACTATTTTTCTCTCTTTTGGGGTGTAATAAACTAATGTTGAGGAATGTACAAGGAAGGATTACTTACATGGATAATATTTCTATACGATTATTGGCCTCTTGAATTAGGAAGTTTCAGTGTGGTATAGGATTATATCAGTTAATTCGAATCCTCTCTAGTTAGAGTAGCCTTATTTTTATGATCTTGATTTTTCTTTTTGCTGCTATTCATTTTATAATATTGTGTACATACATTTTTTGAATTTATATATTTTTAGTTTACTTTTTGCAAATATAATTTTAACTTCTATTTAATTTTTTAATTTGTAAATTGCAAATAAATGGCATGTAGATGTCTTAGTCCTTCTTAAGCAATAAAAATGCTTCAAAAGTTGCCCTCTATTAGTGAATCAGAACGTATGAATAGTGATAGTGATACAGAGAAATATGTTCCTAAACCGCTTGAACAGTCTCAGTCTGATAATGTTGTGTCGGATGCCAGTGAAAATGATGGTGATTTATCTCTACCAGGCTCCTCTATGCAGCTCCAAAACCTTACTTGGATAACTAAAAAAATTGTACAGAAATCTTTATTTTGATCTTATTTATTTTTTATGGTGTAGAGTATCAGGCCTTCTTGTGATGCACCCTGGACCAAGCTAAATCTGCTACATAGGTGGAATGCATTGTTTTTTCATTTATATGCAAAAACATTTACGCGTATATGGGCTTCACTGCAATGCTTGCTTTTTATGACCTTTGCGGCGCAGTGTTTCATGTGATGGAACACACACAAAATCGAAATGGTACATGAAATCTTTAGAACATTTTCACTTTATATTCATATAGGCCTAAATAGACAACCTGCAAATTTTTTGTTAATATTTCAACTTTAAAGGGAAGTGCGACTGAAAGGGTTAAATCATTTTCTTTTCTTTGAAAGACTTATTAAATCTTTCACTTTTCTTTATTTCAAGTTTAGTTTCTATTAATATGAAATGCCTTATAAAAATATATAGAATTACATTTTAAACTGAAATATAAATCTTGAAAGTTATTTTAATTACAATCTAAAATAACAGTATTTACAGATTAGAAAAACTATCTAACTTGCAAATTATATAAATTTCGAGAAATAATTAAATATGGTTTATTTTCAATTTAAAAAATAAAGCATTTTTTAAATACTTTGCAGTCACGTTTACTTGAGATAAACGCCTCTTTGATAAATGTTTACTTCAGTATTATAAACTTTGTTTTTCCATAGACTGTTGATATATTTTCAATACTAGAACAAACAGTAGTTTATTTAAAAATTTTGAAAACGTATCTGAAATTTTCTATGAAGATTAAAAATGAGATAAGGAATAATATATTCAATATTCCTAGATAAAATAGTCTGTCACATTGCTCCTAGTTTTGAATTACTGTCGCTTATAAAAAAGCAAAATTTATTTAAAATAAGATCAATCACAATGTTTTTATAAAGGAATACTTATTTTTATTTTAATACTTATTTTAATGTTTTTATAAAGGAATTTCTTACTAGGTTTGTAATTCTGCAATCAGTCATTTGTAAAATTGAACAAATCTATTAATTATTCGGGGAACACCAAGAAAAGTTTCAAAATAAATATCTAATTCAAGGAAATTTAAATTTTTGAAATATTAAAGATGAACATAATACTATGCATATATGATAGCAAAAATACCAAAATATTAAATTTCATAATATATGCATTTTGCAGGGCTGGCAATCATTATCTGAATGGTTTTATATCAAAAAATGTATAAAATACGTTTTGTTATAAAAATTTTAGAGGAATTTTCATTATTATCATGATTTTTAGATTTATATTATCAATCTAATTCAGATTTAAAATAATTTTGTAAGAATATAAAGATACATACACTGACAGTAAAAACATCTTAACAATTCGGGAAAAATTTACAATTGAAATATTTCTCAATAAAAATAAAATCTTTAAAAAATTTTTTAAGAAAACTGTATGAATCATTTTATAAAAATATCTTGTCTTCATATTTTCCAAAATTAGTAATATAAATGAATTCTAAAGTATTTTTACTGTTAACAGAAGAAATCTGATTTAAGTATATGTTATTGATTACAAATAAAAATTGACCGATTTATTTAATCACCATAGCACACTAAATTTGAGTAAAAGTACAGTACGAACATATATTAGGAATGTACACGCACGTGTGTACATTCCATCATCTGCGATATAAAGAGTATTAAGCATCACTAACATCTACGCTAGTGGGTGAAGTTGAACTCTGGAACTACCGAACTAAAAACCTTGCAACTAAGTTCTAATTTCGGCAAAAATTTTTGAGATAATAGAATTTATGAAAAAATTTATACATACTTTAATGTTACATTTAGAAATACATTTAAATAATTTTTAAGAACTAAAAATTACCAGGTATAATTAAAACGGTATTTTTAGAAAAAAACTTTGTCAAAAGAAGTTATTGAAATGCTCATCTGATAATTTAACTTTATATTTATTTATTTAATTAATTATTACATTGAAAGATGCAAATTCTGATTGGATGGTAATTACGAATACGAAGCTAAGCAAATACATAATGAGTATACCACTGTAATTATATTGAGCCTTGAAGACATTATAATAACATGAACAGAAAATTGGTAAATTTTTTTACGTCTAAGAATCGGATCGAAATTGATTAATTTACTTTTCTGGAGTAAATAAACACAATGCAGTGAATTTTCACGATTAGCTTACGTGTCTTAATGAATCAAAAGATACTCGTTAGATAGGTTGCGTAGAAAAGGGAATCAGTATTGCCCTTAAGGGATCCTTTGAAGAGGTCTGCCATGTAGAAATAATAATAAAGCAAAGAACTCAAAGAAATATTTTATTCATATAGTTAGGATAATTGGTAAATTCTATCAATGCTCTATTGTTTTTTTCCCTCTTTACCCTCAAAGCGAACAAAACATTACGTTATAAATATAATTACAAATTTAAAGAAAATTTGTTTTCTTTTAGTTTAGTTTTTCTTTCAAAAATTTATTGTTAAATAATTAGATACTTCTCAACCGAAATGAATCAATCCAGATGTAAAGCTACGAATGTTGGAGATTGATGCAAGCACAAGTTTAAATTAGAATTTTATTTTTGCTTTTTTATGTGTTTAATATTTCAATCTTCAGTTAGAAGGTTCACACATTCAATCTTATAAAATATAAAAATCAAAAGTTAATTATTTTATTGGAAGAACTTTCGCTGTTATACATATTTTTATTTATGCTATAATAACTTTTATCAAATAGAAAGAGTCATGATTATATCAGTTGCAAAAATATTTCATTCTTACAGAAATATTAGACTGCAAATTATTAAATCATTAGATATTACCCTGTAATCTTATAGGACAATGTATGAGTAACTATTATTGCAACATTGTAAATTTTTCCATTATCAATTCTTAAAATATAGATAGTTATTCATTAGCTATAATTCTCAAATTTAAATAATAATATAAGGAACAAATACAGTTCCTTAGAGAATAATAAAACTTGTAACCCCTTATACTAAAGAGCATACCTATAAATTAAATCATATTATTTGAATTCTCAGGTTCAGATGATTGTTTAGTTTGTATACAATTACGGTTATTTCTTACACAAAAGGCTAAATCCTACTGTTTAAAATAAGTTCGTAATTATTTCAAGAAGATACTCATACCCAAAATTGTATTATTAACACACACATAACAATTCATTATTATACACACACCATGTGCAAAAAAGGACCATTTAGGAAAACTAATTTTAATTTTATCTTATGAAAATATATTGATTTGGAAATTGATTTTCAAATCGAGCAGTCACATTGAAGTTCTTTAAAAATGTAAATAAAAATATCTTTGAAACAAAAAAAAACATTTTTATGTAAAAATTAATGCTGTTTTTTAACATCATTTTTCTTATTATATTTAAACTTTTATAAAAAAAATTAAGCGTTTATGAAGCTTACACTAATTAATGAGTCCTGAAAATAGTAGTTTTTTTCCATTACATAACTAAACTGTTTAAAATATAATTAGAAATATTTTAAATGCCAGTGAAAGAGAGTAAAACGTTATATAGCATTCTGGGAAATGTGGGCACTTATATCATAAGAAAATTCTAGAAACACAGACATAAAATCGTATTAAGATGTTTTTGCTTCACCTATGCTTATGGAGTATAAATACGTCGAATTTGATTTGTGATTGTAAATTTATATTCAACTCTCCCATCGTTTTATATAAAATATTTTTCAAATTGCCAGGAAAACTTCAATTCGATTAATTTTCAGGTTATATATATGTATGTATATATATATATATATATATATATATATATATATATATATATATATATATATATATATATATATATATATAATATATATATATATATATATATATATATATATATATTAGTTATAGCAAAAGTAGTTGAAGTAAGCACATAATTAAGTAGTAATTATTACAAACACATGTTAATTTTAACGAAATGTATTTTAAATTGCATTAAAATTATATTTTACCAGAAAAGTAGAAAATGTGCGCAACTAAATAATTAAGAGTAATAAGCAATGCTGAATAAGATTTATTTATTAAGATAAATATTGTTTGTTAAAATAAAAAGATTTTGAAACTTCTGAAAAAATTATCACTTAAAATATTCAAAACTACTCCTTTTTCAAAATAAAACTTTTAGTAACTAGATAGAAACCGTTAATGCCCGAGCTTATATAAATATATGTTATTTAAAATATTGATTTATGTTTATTTAACTCAAAGTAATCTTTGATACTCAGAAAGATAAACGGAACAATCGCATTCATGTAAATGAAGTTTTGAGACATGTGCGTTTTAAACGATTTACTTCTAATGCTGTAAAATATATTTCAGAAATTGCAAATACATGTATGTAAATAAGTATTCAAAAACGTTTTCAAATATGTATTTACATACGTTTTAACTTGGGTTTTTAAAAATATATATAAAGATCAAGTCTTTTTCATATAAAGATATTTCCACGCATGTTTGTGATTTTACTTTCTTTGGAATTTTTATAATTTTTTTTACAATAGTATTAAGCATAGTTTTAATAAATTCAGAATTAAAAGTGAACTAACATTTTTCTCCTAAGATTTTTCATTTGTTAAAAATAGGTTTATTGTAAAGCAGTAATAGCCAAAGTAGGTTGGTTTTAATCCCACGGTTCTACGAAAAAATGTAGTTATTCCATGTGATAAACTTTATTTGATTAAAAAAATAAAAATAGTGTTTAATATATTAACGTTTTCCTCGGAAAGTTTCCAATCAACACTCAAAATTTTTGTAATTTTTTTGTACAATATATGGTGTTTGGTGGTTTAACCGGAATCAAACTTTCGATTCGATCAATAGATGGCCAAAGTGGTATATGCCAAACTTCTTTTCTGGGTTACGGCTTTGGAGATTGTCTATTCCTTTGGTTTCTTAAAACCACACCTGTTGATTCATGCAAAGATCGTTTTTAATCGTTTTCATCATAATCACTGACTTATCTGCTTTTCACCTTCTTAAACGTCATCGATTAGATAGATAAAAAAAAAATAAAAGTAATGCATAAAAAATAAAAAGCTGTAAATTATTGGAAAAAACCTAAACAAAAATGGAGCCTTTTCAGACCATTTACAGCAGATATACAAGGGTGAATGGATACAAAGAAAGACTGGTTATAAAATAGTTAGTTAGTTTGTAAACTAACTAGCCCTATAACCCAAAAAAGTTAGTAAACCATTCATTTGCGCCAATGCTATTGTGCCTTTGTATTATTAACGGTAACTGTATTTCAGATCGTAAGCAAATTTTTTCAATATTAAGAGAAATACCGTGATGTCTAAAACATAAAAATTGTCCTTGTAATGTCTCATTGGTCAGGAAATCGGTCTTTAAAGAAAACTGATGTTGTAGGTAGAAATGCAGAAATCGTGGAACCTATAGATACAGGTACTCTGGAATCCGCAATGCTATCAATTTTTCAGTTTCGTATAGCTACTATTATTCCGTATAGCTATCTTCCAACTCAACCATCTTCCATTTTTGGACAGGTGATATAAACGAAAAGACGTAAGTATGATACCAGTTACCTGTTTGGATTTACTAGTACTGGTGAAGAGGCTGCAGGTTTGTTTGCTTGGCAAATAAATATTGGCAAACAGCTCCTTAGCATCAGCAAAATTACTGAGGCATTTGGAAAAAATCACTAAACTCATAAAGGCAGAAATATATCTTTTTTTAAAAGGAAACTTGAAAGCCACAATAAAAGCAGGAGTTTTAGAGAAAAAATTCAAAACAAATAATCAAAGTATAATGGAAACTTCACATAAAATATTTCACACTATGTTCTTGCAGGCGAGGCCTTTTTTTGATATTTTTCTATTTTTATTAATTATTTCCATGATGATTTTTTTTGAGTTTTGGAAAATTCAATAAAATCTGAGATATCAAAAAATTACTTGCTTCATTTGATTTCAGATGTTAAATTTTGAAAAGTCGTTCATAAGAAATATTTAAGGTTCCGATATCATTGTCAAAATATTTCGGGGTTCTAAGACTAAAATAATTTGGGAATCACTGTAGTAAAGATTTTATAATTTACGCCAATGCTATATATTAGAAAAACTAAAATTATTGCAAGTAATTATCCTTTTCATGTAAATAATTAAATAAATTACTTTAAAATTAATAATTTAGTATATTTTTACGCTAAATTGTTTTAAAACTTCATTTTAATGACTAAAAATAAAATTAAAGGGTTAATAAACTGAAAATAAGCAAAACATTTTGATCAGAGAATTAGGATTTGGTTATTAGTTAAATTGCTACAAATTCTCTACTAAAAGTTAAAACAATAAATTTCAAAGTTTTCAAAATTTCTTAGAGATAGAAAGATGTTATACTGTGAATAAATACTCTCATACTCAAAACATATGAATATAATTGAATTATTCAACACAGAAATGCAAGGAAATTACTTAGGGAGTTCTTAAACAGTCTTTATCTTCTAAATAAAAGGGTTCTTATCACGTAATGGCTCTTAAAGGTGTAACTAAACTACTTAAAGCAAAGGGAGGAAAGATTCTAGAAATAATTACATTTGTTGAGTAGTAAACTCATCCTCATATTTTCATCATATAGTTGTTCATAAAACGTTAGTTTTTATGCAATGTATGTTTAAGCTACGTTCCTAAACTATTGTTAAACAATTAAAAATTATAAATTTGAAAAAAAAATTGTACTAGCTTATAAGCAAATCTTACAATGTAAGCGAAGTATGTACACACAGGCATTGATATGTATACACATAAATAATTATTCCTTCCACTTTAGGAATGAGAAAAATTTCAAATTTTGCTAAAGTCTAATTTATACTGGTCTGGTACTTCATTTTCAATATTTTCCCATTTGTTTACTTTCTCAATGTTCGGTGTATTAAGGTAACTTTTCTATATGACAGATGATAAAAGTATAAGTCCAAAAGTAACGTTAATTGGGCTATATTTTATAAATTAAATGCGTCATCACGTTAAAAATCTGATCAAGTATTAGATTCCCATGATGTTACGAATTCCCCTTTCAAACTGTTCTGATTAAGCTGTATGCAGGTGACTTAAATTTAACTTCAAGCTCTCAGAGTTAGAACTTAAAATTGAAAATAGCTTGATTTACATTTATTCTGTAAATTTCGCCGTACATCAATATTAAGTGAAATGAAATATTGATTATATTAGATACTTGCCTTCAGTTGTGGGGGCAGTTTTAAAGAAATGAGGTGAGATTAGTTATTTAACAGTTTAGCGCGTGCGTGCATGATATTCTTGCACTCTTAGTATTAAGGCATATCTTGTGATCTTAGTATTAAGGTATATCTTGTGTGCTCTTAGTATTAGTTATATTTTAAGGCATATATTAAAAAAACGCTAGTAGTGCACCTCCTTAAATAATTTTTTACATATTACTTAAGAGGAAATACAGAGCTCCATCTTTGACACTTTATTAATTTGAGATGATTGTATGTTATTCTATAATCCCCAAGAGTAAAATTTTGCAAATTACATTTTCAAATTTTTATGGTTTTAAAATACATTTTTCATGGTAAGGAGTAAATGCTAATCAAATAGAAAAAGTAAAAAAAGAAAGAAAAGTTCCCGATAAAATGAATCGACACACGTAAAAGCATGAAATATGCTGATAAGAGATTTTAATATTGTACCAAAAGATTTCTAAGTACATTTAGAAAGTTATATTTTGGACTGTTTTAGCAGTTCATTAAAAGGCTTATGTTTTTTAAATTAAAAAAGTGAATTCATCAGAAAGAATAAATTTGACAGAAAACATAATCCTGTATTCTTCTTTAGAATAATTCTGATTTTTTTAAATTTAAAAATAGAAAAAATTATAAGCTAACATGTTAACTGCATTACAAAATCTATACTCATTTTTCATTGGTTTCTGCTTTTATAAATTTATCAATGTTTTCTATACATTTTGGATATTTTTCTTTCTTAAAATGAAATAACTGTGTTTAGCTGTGCTGCTATGAATTATGTTTTCCATGAACTAATTTAAGTTAGATCAATATAGTTTAATTAGACTCCCCGACGTTGAAAACGTAACACCAAGAAGGAGTTGGCAGAAAGGGACGAAATTAAGCTATCCGAAAGGGATAGATACGAACAATAAGAATCTGTATTTTGAAATGATATGCATAATATAGAGTGAGAACATGGTCGGGTCAGTCGGCTGTAGTATCACCGTGGACCCCGATACACGAAGCAACAATTCTAGGCACAGAGTCAACGAGAGTATGGAAGGCGTCCTGAGGAATTGCTCTCCATTCCTTGACAACCATTTGCCAAAGTGTGTCTTCTGAAGGAGGCAGTAGCAGGATATGAAAATTGCATTCAAATATATCCCCAAACGTGTTTGATTGGTGAGAGATCCGGCAGCTATGGGGACCATTGAAGCAGCAATAAACTTTGCTGGGTATGCTGTCTGATGCGAGCAATGTGCAGTCAAGATTTATCCTACTTATAAAGGGCATTGTGTACCCCATGAAGGTAGGGGAGTGTCACCGGCAGGAGCAAATTCTCTATATAACGTCATAGTATTGTGAATACGAACTAGAGATGACCCGAAAACTTTCTCAATGGCACCCAAACAATGATGCCTCGTTGTCGCGTATTAAGTCGTTATAGAGTGGTTGCAGGGTTTCAGCTGTATCCACGTCGACGCCACTGTTGTACGCGGTGACTATCAATGAAGAAACAAAAGCGTGACTCCTCTGAGAAGACGATCTTGTGTCACTCCAACGTCCCGATCAATCTAATCTGGCATCATTGTAGACGTTGTATCTGTGCTGTGAGGTAAAAGGCAGTCTTCATAATGGACGCCATGAGCGCAGGCCACTAGTAACCAATCATCATCAAATGCTTATGCTCGATATGGGGGCATCCAGGGTGTCCTGTACATGCTGTAGAATTTCATGACATGTGTTTTGCAATGCCACCACCGCCTTCCGTTGAACGCTTCAATTCAAGAGAGTGTAGACATCACTCTGGCTGCCCCAGAACCCCACAATAAATCCCCAGTTCCTTGCTCCAATTAGTTCCTTGCTCTTATTGGTAACATCAGCCTTCATATTGCCACCTATTGCTAGGTGATGTGGTATCCAATTAAACAGTATCTCAAATTCCTTGCTAGTAACAGAATTAAGCAATTTAAAACCCTTGTACACAAATGAATGACAATTATAATTTCAAATTTTCAAAGCTTCTAAAATACTCTTACTGTCAGTGTACACACAGAATTTACATTCATTTTTAGTACTCCTTTGCTGGAGTGCACGGTATATAGCCGTAGCCTCAGCAGTGAAGATGGAGCAGGAATTATTAAGACTGTGTAGGAGGTATTATCAAGATAAACTTCACAGCCAACGTGTTTTGCAGTCATTACAACAAATTAAGGATCAAGCTGAAAAACCCTCAAATTCTGTAACTAGATTCATGCTAGGAAAATTGTTTTCATTAGTAATCACATTGTTTTCAATAGTAATCATATTGTTTTTAATAGTAATCACATTATTTTCAATAATAATCATAATGTTTTCAATAGTAATCATATTGTTTTCAATAGTAATCACAAAACAATGAATTTCTATGTTCAGAATTTGGTAAATATGTGACGAATGAGTTCTTTGAAGTAAATTTCTGATCACTTTCAAGGTCAGGGATTTTTTAAATAATTTTTAAGGTAAGTATACGTAATTAATCAGATATTAAGTCAAATCTGTTAAATTTATTTAAAAAGCATAAAATAATAGTCATAATTAAAATAAAAATTATACGCAAATTTCGCAGAGAAAAACTGAAAAACTAAAAAGATATTTTGTTATATTTTCACGATATCTTTTTGACTTCATAAAAATGGTAAAAAATGTATTTTGATAAAGGTTCTTGATTTTTCGTTAATTCTCAACATACTATAATTGGCTTAAGACATTGGTTATATTGCTCTACTATTTAAAAACATAATATGTCTTAATCTAAATGAATACTAAGAAACAACTGCACTTTTCATTGTTGAAAGACTAATATCAGAAACAAATTGGAAACTCAGAGTTAATTAATTAGTAGTTAAATCATTTCCCAAGCTTCATTACTTTGGTTATGAACTCAGTCCGTGGACTTGTAAGACGAAGTTTTAAGAGGAAGGAATATCAATTTAGACTAAATTACGATTACGTAATATCTTATTTACATACCTTTGGAATAATAAAATGAAAATCTATATGCTCATTTATACTAATTCATTTTTATGGAAGCAAATTATTTATCATTTCTGAAAGTAAAGTTATTTACACAAATAATTTAAGTCTATTCTAGAAAACAGAAAATATTTCAATGAACAAAATATTAAAGGAACATTGTGATCAATTGCGTTGCGATTAATCTCCATATTTAGAATTTTAACATTTTCTGTTGAAATAGTGTTGAGTACAAAGGCGGGAAATAGTGAGCTAGTCTTTTTCTAGTGTTAAGTCCAAAAAAAAAAAAGCACACTGCACCAAATAAATAGTTGAAAAGTCAATCAATCATATCAAAATAAATTGATTACGAAAGGATTATAACTTATGTACTGGCGTCGGGAGAAACCATGATACAGTAAACGTTGAACAGTTAACCAGTTATTCTTTGTATTGCTTCCAAAATGTTTTTTTTAAAGAATTGTGCCGAAAAACAATGATTTTGAAAGGACATTTAAAAAATATTTTGGTTGTTATTTTAACGTTTTGAATGCTCCCACCTTATTCAACTAATTCAATCACTGATAACCAATGCAGAAAATTCCTGTAAATTCACCCTCGTCTAGGTCAGAGCTTACATAGGTATTCAATGAGCTCGCGGACGTGGCTGCGAAAGAATCAACTAAACTTCTAAAAGCTGATCATTATCATCTCGCATGGTCCCTAGCCTCCATAAAGCAAAACCTTAAATCACAAAAAATTAACCTCATGGCAAACCACATGGACAATAGCTCATCAGGGAAGAACTACTAATAAACTAACTCCTAAAGTCTCTGAGTCACATCTACTGGATACCTCGTACATAAATTACTTCTTAATCGAACATGGTCAATTACTAACTTACTTACAAGAAATAAACAGAACAACTTCATTTGTTTGTCTCTGTGACAAAGTAGGCATTCCTTTCCACTGCATCACAAAATGCGCCTACATGGCCCAGCATCATCTCAACTGATTTCAAAACTTTAACTACACCGAATTTCTCCGATTCTCTCTTTGCTCAGCTCTCCACAAGAAAAAATTAACAATAATCGCGAAGCTCCATACAGAAAAAGTTCTCGATTTGTGCAAAGACAGGAGTCCTCCTTCCACCAGCAACGATTCATCAGACTCAGACTTTTAATCCGTATGTTTTTAACTAACCTATACTTTTAGTTAGGGACTTTACAACTAAAGTGACTGTATTTTATCTACCAATCCCTGAATCAAAAACTTTTCAGCCACAAAATAGTTGCATTTTCCATTTGTACATAACTTATTCCTGTCTTTGTAACTTATGCTTTTTAATATTCCCCTAAGTTTTATATTAATTTCAATGATCCATCCTTCTCTGTAACCGAACTGTAATGTATTGGGCACTGTGTGATCCAATACAAGGCTCTAAGTCCACATTATTGTAAATCCTTCGTTCTCAAATGCTTTCTTGGTGACGACATAGGTTGGGAATGATCTTCTGGTACCTGGAGGGCGCTGCTTGCTCCCGATGGAGATGAGTGGACTAAAACCGATAACCGAATGGTACAATAAGGAGACCGCTCTCATCTTTTATGTATGCATGTGTTAATTACTGGGAAAATACTTTGCTTAACTTAAATGCTAAATACCAAAGAATGTTAATAGTTTTCTTTATTAGAATAAAATTCATGAATACGACATTTGCTACTGCAATGGAATCTTAATGAAAGTAACTTAAATGTATCACAAAATAAGTATTTTATAAATGAACGAGTAAATTAAGAATCCTTACACATTTAACTTTTTGTTTTTTCATATTTTTAGAAAATTGTACCCTATGAAATTTAATTTCAATTGAGATGTTTTATTCTTTTATCTGCTATACATTAAGTGATGTCTTCAGTAATTTGCATAAATCTGCAGTTATAGTGAAGCTGTGTATTTTTGCAAGTTTAAACAATAATATATATTTAAGTCCTAAATCAAGAAAGTATATTTTAAATTTTAAGAAAAATTTCCTTTTAATCAAAAATATTTTAAAACATAGAATCTATTTCAATTTTACCAGATAAATTTTTCCCCATTTTGTAAAAAAATGAAATTAATTGCAATACTAAAAGATTATGGGTTATCATTTCTAAATAGATTACAGATATTGTCTATGTAGTGAAAAAAATTGAATAGATTTTTAAAATTTAAATATTTGAGAAATTTCTTGATGTATTATAGGGATTCGGATTATAATTTAAAGAAACATTTTTCTGGAAAAAAACATTTAATTAAGGATTTATCATTGCTTAAGCTATTATTTAAATTGTATGAAATTATTATTTGAAATATTTTCCAAAGACAAAGTAGTTTGTATCACTTAACAATAATTTAAAGCATAAAGAATCTAGGATAACAAATCAAAATCATTTCGAGAAAACTTAAAAAAAAAGAAAAAAAAAAACACTTAACCGTTTATCGATTTACATATTCTTTTACTCATTATTTTTAAGATCACTGGGCAGTTTTTCTTTTGAATAGTAATTAATATATTTTAAGTTTTAAACTGTGGGTGCTACTTTAGAAGATTGAAAAAAATTCTTAAAATAAGAACATTTAATTAATGTCATATTTTAAGATGTTTTAATAAATTGACACATACCAATGACTTTCGTGTACTGATTCATTCATGTTTCAAAGCTTCAAAAATTCACGATTTTCAAATAAATTCCAAAATTTAAAAGAAAAGCATTATCTTCAATAGAAATTTTCAATAAATACAATTCAAGGTTACTCTAAATACTAAGTTTTATTTATTTAAATTTAACTACTTTTCTATGAAATATTTTGCAAATAATGCATACGTAAATAATAAAAATAAATAAAAAGAAATTATATCTCTAAATCACAAAAATTATATTCAAAACTGTACACCTTTCATTCATAAAATATATTAAATGATTCACCGTAGTAAAAATATATTATTATAGTCAGTTAATACTTTTTGTTTTAGAAAACCAAATCATATGTGTATTTATTATTAGTTAAAGTCACAGTTATATAAGTAGAATGAAACAAACCGTATGTTTACAATATAAATAGATTTCTAATAAAAATGTAATTCTAATAAATTTCTTAAAGATTCAATCTGATTAAATTTAATAACTTAGGAATGTAACCTTGGAAGTATTGACAGCTTTTATAAACGACCAAAATATTTAATTTATTATACATTAACAATAATATGCTGACGAGGAGCCAAATAAGAGTATATCATATTTTATACTTACTACTACAATTAAATATGATATACCAGGGAAATAATAGCGCACATATTTGAAAATTAGTAGGTAAACTACGTAGCTTTGATTGCTTGAAAGTTTCCACAAAAATGTGCTTTTCTCTTGTTTAAAATTATCTCATCATTTATAAAATTTTTTCGCAAAGTTTATCAACTGTAAGTAATTTATTTTTTTTATTTGAATAACTTTTCTTTGTCCTCTGCCTTGATTATTCCACCGGGAGATGGACTTCGCAGAAATCAGAGAGCAGAAATCGTGACATAATCATAATTTTTATTCGGAAATTTGTGAAATAATTTACTATTTCTCAAATTTCATTAATATTTCACTATTTTATAAAAAAAATAAAATAAATTTAATAATTTAATACAATGCTGACAAAATCCAATTATAATAACAAAAGCCAACAATTATTGTCACTCATTTTTTTAGATTTGAATACACAAACTAACCTTAAATTAGACTTCTGTTTTAATAGCTTCAGTGTTAAAGAAAGTAAACCTTTTCTTCATTTTGAATCAATCTGAGAATAATTTGAAAATAAATTCGTTGGAAATTTTGAACCAAATTATAACTATATTAATTTAAGTTCATATGTATAAATTATTAAGCAATAAAATGCTTCATTTTATAAAAATATAGTATTTTAAGATCAAATACTTTCTCAAATGGTTATACTTTTTGATTACAATTAGCTTTATTTTAAATACAAGCTTAAGGCTCATCGTAAATAAGTTTTTGTTGCACCAGCATGCTTCCCTGTTTCTAGCCCTGAGTTGGTCTCTACCAGTTAGATAGAAGTGCCGGACGGAGTCTTCGTGATTTTGAAGCAGGGACCAAGCAGAAGACCCTCAATACTTGATCTGCCACCCCCAGAGGTATCATTTCACTTGGAGGACATTGCGACAAGTCCCAGTTTTAACGTGCCTCAGCAGCCTTTAGCGAACACGACGAATCTTCAGTTAAGCTGGGATTCGAACATACCTTACGCTCATGAGAACAACGCTCTAACCACCGTGGGCTTTACCGTAAATAACTGGTAAGTCTACACTCTCAGGTTAATGCTTATGTTTATGAAAAATGAAATATTTATAATTGCTTGCATGCCTATCTTAAAAAAAAAAAAACTTGTAGAAAAGGATAGATGCTTGGGAGATTTCCTGCTTTCTCAATTGCGGCATGTGGATGCGCCTCACTACCGATAAAATATTACTTATAAAAAGATAATGACATATGCCTTGCTGCAAACTTCAGTTATTAGATAATTCAGAACTGGCGACCAACGATAATATAAAACTACGGAAAATGTAGCTTAAAAAATCTTTTTTGTGCAAAACATTATTTTTGCATCAATTCAACAGGATTTATTATTTCTTCCAAAACTTTAAAATGCAGTAATTAAAATTATAAAATTCAAAAAAAACTAAAATTTCCCGAAAATAGTTTTCTTAGAACTCTGTAATTGCGTGGTAGGAAAAAGCAGTTTTTGAAGGAAATTTTGAATTTATTTATCTATGAAATAGATTAAATAATGATTTATTTTAATTAAAAAAACAAATGTGGCTTACATACAACTTGAACTATATTGCAAAATATTATTATAAGCGTTTATTACTTATTCGTTTTATTCAAGCAGATTAAAAACTCATTGTGAAATGCTTTTCTAATATAATGTTGTGAATAATATTTTTTAGATAAAATTTCAATGTCATTTCTTAGAAAATGGTTTAAAACTATGTATGTGTTGATCAGAATAGTAACTTTGATTACTTTTGATAAACATGATTATATATTCTATTCAAAAATCTCTGTGCTTACTTAAAAAAAAACTTAGCTTGGTATTTTTCACACATAAAGAATGTATAATAAATTTTCGTCATTTAAGACTAAAATATGAAATTGCATTTCGAAAGACATCATTTATTAATACCTAAATAATAAGAAAGGAAGGTCTTATAAATAAATTTGGAAATTCTATTATCAGAAAAATCTTCGGAAAAAAGTTATTTCATTGCAAAATCTTGCCTTCAATGCCTTTTTTTGCGTAGTACATGAAATTAAAATTTGATAGGAAATATAAAAGTTTATTTTTATCAAAATACTTTTTTACATTTTATAATTTACGAAGATTTTATAATTCATTTTATAACTTACTGGATTTTATAATTTTAAATATAACTGTTTTTTAATATTATGATTCCTGCAAGTAAAATATTTCATACAGTATATTCACTTTGAAATATTCCTAGATAACAAATTTTAAATCGAGTGCAACTGTCAACCATAATTCATATAGTTTTATATCATTAATATGGGTGTGACTTAAATATTTTAATGTGCTTAGGTTGAAGTATTTTCAATTCAAAGTTTTTCAAGGTAAAATATTTTTAAGTTAAAATATGGTATAGAATGTCGGAGATTTAAATCATAACAATGCGAAATGATAGACTGAAATTAATTCTCTTTAATAAGAGCTTTTTACAACTTAGTGCATTTAAGAAGTGAATTATTATGTTAGAAATGTTTCTTAAATGAAGGTGATAATAAAACTCAGACAAATTGATTATCATATATTATACAAAATACTTCAATATAATTAATCCGGTTATTTAAGAAGAAATTAGAAAAATGTAAAATTAGGAGCAATGAAAGTTCTGAATGCAAGAACTGTTGAATGGAAGGTCAAACTGAAAACCATCCATCATCTTGGTTAAATTTTAGAAGAGTTTTTTTTCCCAAAATGCTTATCTTTTATGTCGATTTACGTCTGAAATAGCTTAACGAGTAGATATTGTAGATGTATGATCGCTTGACCTACACTAATATATTCATGTACTGAGAGCCCAAACATATTTTTGAGTTAGTTGAAACAGAGGTCAAAGCAATGTGTTACACTTAAGAGATATCAATCATCAAGATAATCTTTTCCAAGAAAATGAGTGGATGCATGGGTGACAGAACGTTGAAAGCGTCTCCAGAGAATACCTTTACCTTTGACACTGCAGACACACAGGGAAAAAAAACAGGACGTAATACGTAAAATATACTGCACTGGTGTCAAATTGAATACATCACATATGTTTCTGTGTGTGATTCTCTTTCTTTGTTTAAAAAAGTAAATTCTATGAAGTTAGTCAAATCATGGATCACATACGACTCGAAAATTATGTTTAAATCATAATCTTTAAAATATTGTACTTTTTAAATAAATATATATATATATATATATATATATATATATATATATATATATATATATATATATATATATATATATATATATATATATATATATATATATATATATATATATATATATATATATATATATATATATATATATATATATATATATATATATATATATATATATATATATATCATATCATATCAAATATACATATATATATTAATCTAGTTTCTTTCTCATTAAAGAATACTTACAGTATTTGGAATAAAAATCAAATACTGATTGGTCAGTCTCTTACCAGTTATAAAATTTATCAATTGACCAGTATCTTATCACGTAAACTTTATTTCTTAGTTAATTATCGACCATAAAACAAAATTATCAGGATTCGTTTAGCTTCTTAGTCTTTCCGCAAATAATTTCCACTAATCATTGCCTTTATCTATAAAATTAATATTTTTTGTGGTTTTCGCATCCAACACATCATAATTAGCTGGAGATAGCTGTGCTATATTTGAGCATCATAAAAATGCTTTTATTGATATTTTATACAATTAATTTTTTCAAACAGATATGTTGTTTAAATTAAATAGCTGTAATTTATCTAGTTATGTTACTAGAAGTTTATTGATCTTGAACCAAGAAATAACGTTATTGTTAAGAATCGCTTTTTTGAAACTATTCTAGATTTTTGAGAAGTTTTCATTTCAAAATCACTATCACAAAAGCGTCTATCAAATCATTACTTTTGTCAACCAATTTTTACTATTAACTTTGTTGTAAATTTTGTTTTTAATTTTGATTTTGTTACAAAATCTTTCTCTATCAAAATTTAATTTAACTATTTTATTTCCAACAAGATTCTAGTTTAAATAACAAATATATTTATTTTCAAAAATAAATTTTCATAAAATTTACACGAATTTAAATTTTTAAATGAAATCTGTTGATCATTTCTAACGTTTTCGTGTAAAAATACATTAACATATTGCATTTAATATTCTTAATTTCGAATTGTTTCGTTATCCTAAATTTTGAATCAAGAAAAAATCTTAAAATTAAAGATGCTTAATACATTCTTATCTATTGCGAAAGTAAATGAGACTGGTGAATTTAAGAATTTATAGGAAAGGATGTTTCTACTTATTTTAAGTTAGACCGAACGAAGTTCACGCGATTTCTTAAAATAATTTAGAAATATATATGTCATTATTCATTAACGGTCATCACAATTTCAACCATCTTATTTCATGCTTACTTTGAGAAGAAATTCTATGTTGTAAAATTAGAAAAAGTCAAATATATGTATCTAGGTTTACTTTTATTATTAAATTTTTCTCCATAAAATATTTTTTAAAAAAAACTATTTATGTAAATCTTTAACAGAACAATAATGAGCAAAAATTTGTTTGGAAATAATAACTCCTGTTGAGAAAGATTGAATGTTTATTGATTAGATCAAAAATAATAAAATTAGATGCCACAGTAAAAATTATAATAGCATTCTCATAATTCAAAAATGAGCTTAATAAAATATTCTTTATAAACACTAAAATATTATGAAAAAATTTTCAGGGATTCATTAAAATAATCTTGTATTATTAATTATTCGTTAAAATAATTAATTCTAAAAAATATCATAACAAAGAACTTGATTTATTTATCAGATATAATTTTAAAAAAGTATGTATTTCTGACATATCACAATCAATAAAAAACTATGTGTAATAGTGATATATATTCTTTCTTCATAAATAAATAAAAATAATGCGGAATAAACTAATTTCTACAGTATGTGATATATTGAAATATTTAAAAAAATTTTGAAAATTGTTTAGTTTATTCTATAAAGACTAAAATAATATCCTTTTAAAAGGTTGCAGTTGTTTGTAATTTATGTATGAGATTTCATTTAAGATAATATTTTCCCACAAAATGCATTATGTTGTGTTTTATTTATTGAAATGTATTGTAAAATTTCATTGTATTTTAAGTAAGAAATTAAGAGATGACAGCTATTTGCAAAGTTTTCAAATTTTCTGTTGAAAAAGTTTCATATTCTTCCAATAAAATAAAAAAAACACAACTATTTGATAATGTATAACATTATCATGGTTTTTACTTGTGATATGCAATGAACATTATCACATGAGTTAAGTTCGTAAATGTTATATATCAGTATGTTCAACTCCATTTAATACTAAAAATTGTATAGATGTCTTATACTTTTTAAGTAATTTTTTCTTTTTATATCAATGCAGTCAACAACCTAGAACTGTATCGAATAAATATATTTGGTGAATCAATGTTCCATCACTCGAATTCTAAAAAATATTTCTGTTGACTGAAGGAATTGCTCTCTAAGGAATTGAATCAGGGGAAAAGGATTGTGGGCGTAGAAGACGAAAATTCGCATGGAATCAATAAGAGACATTTGGTACATGCGGGGAATTTTGATTTGAACATTTTTAAAGGATTTAAAAGAAAGAGCTCTGCAGATAGTTGCATTAATTTTATGTCTCTCTCATCTTAATATTTTAATTATTATATTAGTCCCAATCTTAAGTAAACTTTATATCCTGTATCATGTATCCTGTATCATAATATTTATTCAAAATAATTGTTTTGAATAACATGCCAAGAATTTGAACATTATAAATTACGTAGTATTTATTTGAAATATTACATAGCATAATATTTATTTTTGTTTAATTGCATTTGCTCCTTAAAATATCAGTTTTGGTAATAAATGTTTATTAAGTAGCAATGTTATACAAGACTAATTCAAGTGTAATTATATTTCAGTATCGTGTATATCATTTGTATGAGTTTAAGATATTACATATTTACATAATAAACTGTGTTATTGGTTTTAGATTGAATTCATATATGGATGTGGAAAATGTTTGTAAACTATACAGTAATATGTATATTGAAGAGAAGACATTTTTTAATGTCTCAAAAATGATTTACTTCATTTGCAAAAATTGACTTACTTCGTATGTGAATTTTAAAATATATTTTTACAAAATGTTTCACAGAAAGCAATATCTCGAATTGTTTATATCGAATTGAAGAAAAATATTTATTTTTTGGTGAAAAGATAGTTTATGAAAATCAAGAATGAAGGCTTTGAATACGAAATTAATACTCATTTCTAAGAAGGGAACGTTCATAGTTTTGAGAATTTTTTGAACTCATGTTTTGAAGTATAAAGTTTAATACTTGTACTTCATGTTTGTTTTACAATAAATTTTTAAATTTTGTATTTTTGATTTTAAGGAGTTCCACCAGTGAAATCATCAATGCACTTGTTACATGCATATAAAAAAGTACATTTTTCAAATATTTCGGTGTGTAAGTAATGAATACTTCAAATCTTTCTCTTTTGTTTTTATTCTGATCCTGGATTCATGTCAATAAATTAATATCTACTATCCTATATCAATGCATAACTTGATAGGCTGCTGATAGGCTCAATATACATTAATTTAGGGAAGTATGCTTGTTTCAAATCTTACAAGTTTACAGCAGAATACTCTCGATAGAGAGATACTCTTCCACAGAGGGTATTAACACATTTTTAGAAGAATTTCAAAAAAGTAAATGTTTTAGAACAAAAATGTTTTTCAATAGCTTATTATTTGAAATGAGATATATCGTCTGCTACTTTTAAATTTATTCTTCTTTCAAAATTTCGCATGTAAATAAGCTGTGGATTGAAGGATATGTTTCTGCGCTTTCCGAAGAAAAATATTCTTATTCCAGAATTCAAAAACGTAGTGAAATGCATAGTATTAAAATTTCTAAGTGCAAAATAAGCAACATTATTAATCGGACAAGTAAAAACCGTCAATCATTGTTTCTACATGGAAAGAAGACTCAAACGAATATCCGAAAAAAGTACGTACTGTTTCAAATGTTTCTAAAGTGAAATCCCTGGTAACAATAGAAAATCCGCAAACACAGAAATCAATTGTAAAGTCCTTAGATACATCTGTAGCAATAATAAATAAAATAATAAATCAAGATTTACAACTTAAAAAAGCTAAAAAACATAATGTTTACCAGCTTTTGCCGAGGCATGCGGCTCAACGCAAAACATTTTGTAGAATCCTGTATGAAAACCATTTAGCAGGAGATAAATGGAAATACATTGCAACCCTTGATGAAGCATGGGTTTACCTAAATGAGTACAAAAAATGTCTATTTACTGTAGAAAATGAGGAGAAAAAAATGTGCAAAACTGGTTCCGTCTATGTAAAGAGAGTTTCAGTAAGGGGTTTATGATAGTCGCAGGCTTCTCCTACAATGGGAAATTAAAAATAAAAAGAGTAGAAAAAAAATGTTAAAATCTCATCATCTATCAGGGGAAGATTTTACGTCCAATATTTACAGAAGAAGTTCCGCATCTTCATCCCAAAGACTTTCAAAGAATGAAACTTCATCAAGACAAAGCTACAAGTCATATTTCGAAAACTACCACTGCATTCCTTGAAAAAATGAAGACTAATACAGGTATTGCATATATACCTTTTAAACATATTCCTTTGAAGTCCCCTGACGTTTCAACTATGGACTATTGTGCCTTTGGTCTGTTAAAAAGAGCTCTTTCTAAACGCAAACCTACCACGATAGATGGACTCTGGAAAATAGTAGAAGAGGAATGGAAAGCAATATCCCTGGAAATTTTAAGAAAAGCTTTTCTATCATGGAAGTTACGATGCAGACTTATAGTCCAGAAAAAAGGCTATCAGATCGAACATTTAAAAAAATAGTCTTTAAATTTTAAATATTAATTAAACGGCCTCGAAATCCTTCTAAAATGTGTTAATTCCCTCTGTAGTTATATCTATGCATTTACAGCTTGAAGATTAGTTAACATACTCATCAGTTTTATATATTCTAATAAAATAAAGATTGAAACAAATGGAAAACAGTTTAGTTATTTTTATCATTTATTCTTAAAGTACCTTTAAAATTTTTGAATAAAATTGAATGATATTGAAAAAATGAATAATATGAAAAAATATAAAATTGAATGACAACCTCCAGAAAAAAAACTATTTTGCAGATATCAGCAATAAAGAAAACAAATTATTTTTTATTAATACCATTAAAATTTTTAAAGAACATCGTTTCGATTTTAGAGACATTGTTCAATGCAGTGAGTTTCGTTTGCTCGTCGCTCAATGATCACTTTTTACACACTAGAGTTAATTAGACTAGAAACCATAGTTTAAAGTAGATTCAAAACCATTAGTTGAACCGAAGGCAGAGAAGAGTGCTAACCATTTAGCTACCAGTTAAGCTCAACATAGAGTTAATCATTGAAACTTCAAAAATAACATTCACTTTTCACTGAAATTCAGAAAAAAGACAAATTATATTGATATAACAGTGCATTGTGCCAAAAGGACTTCTTCAGAAGTTACATCATTCCATTCTCTAGGTCAAAAACTTCAGTTGGCAACACCTAAGATCTTAAACTCTTCAAAGATACAGCCTGGTTATCTTAATCTTCGCCTTCACCAAACTCTGGCTCCCATTTATTTCTATTCGAAGATACTGAATGACACGAGGGACAGATTCATACGGAAAATGTAACCAGAAAATTTTAAGCATGAATTTTAAACCATTAATATATAAATATGTGCAGTTTATTGCGGCGTCAATGTCATCATACAATGTTAATTTTCCTTAATAACTTATCTTTCATAGATCGAGAGCCGATTTTCTTGATGTCTTGTCAGTTTGGTTTGTTTGTCACTCAACGGTCATTTGTTTGTAAACGAGGGCTAATCTTTCTGGTCAGAGCCCAGGTTTCAGATTCATATTTACGTATAGGTCTTATAATTGTTTTATAAAGGAATATATTTTATTGCTGAGGTAAATATCCAAACTGTATGCTGATTTGAGGGAAGTCTTAAAATATTTTGATTAAAAGAATGCACTATTGATCTAATTAGTATGACGAGATTATTTGATACGATTAGAATTATCATATTTAATTTGGTTTTCCGGCTTCTTAATGCTCATATATTAAACACGAGACTTAGTTAGACCAGGATCCATAGTTTAAAGTGGATTTTGAACTACTATACAATCAACCAAGTCTGAGATGAGAGACGAGATCACGAACCATCGAACCAAAGGTAAGAGTTTATTGCCCTGCCTAATTGTTTGGTAGTTATTTCTTGAAAATAAGGAGACATACTTCGGATAAAAAGATCATATATTATTTAATTGTGTTACCTTTTTCAAACAAGATATGTCTTAGAATAATTTTGTTTCATTGGAATGTACGTTAATTACCATCTAAATTGAGCCTGAAAAATTTAACAATAGACTTTAAATTATAATAGGAAATAGAAAACTTTTCACTTATATAATGCATTAGCGATATATTTTTATTATAACTTCAGTTTTAAAAGTTGAACTATTGTTGACATTTGAAATAGAAGTATAAAAATGTCTTACATGCTTCATTTTAGCTAGTTTACAAACCAGTAAATTCTTTGGCACACAGTTTAATAAGTGGTTTGAATCTATGGATATCTTTTCAACAAGAATATTATAAGGACGTTATTATGTGCAGAGCATGAATCACCATAATTACCCATATTCGAAAGAAGAACGTTTCATGAATGCTAAGCAGCAGAAATTTTGACTTTTCTTCAACATTTCCTCTGTTTAGCATTCTGTTGACAGCAAAATCACTATTCTTATTAAAGGGGTAAAAATCTTAAGTTTTCAATCAATACATTTCTGGAAATTTTTATGTTAAAAATTTGTGCGGGACATACATGGGACATTTATTAAATAATATTTGCACTTTTATCACTTATGTTCGGCCTGTTTTAAAACATACAGAGGTATTTATTATTTTTGATGTCTCATTTACCTATGTTCTTCGGTCGAATCACAAATATACACTACAAATTCAAAGACTAAAAATCCTTCGCTTTTGTTTCTGATTTATAGAGATGTAATTGAAAGATCATTAATTTCTATTACAGACTATATTAGGATAATGCAATATATAATAATGATTACATTATCAGCCGACCGTTGGCTGAGTGGTTAGTGCTTCTGACTCATGAGCTGTGGGTCCCGGGTTTGAATCCCGGTTTGAACATGGATGTTTTTCTGCCCTTTCTTCTGTGATGATGTATAAACGTGGCTCACCCTATAAACGGGATTGTGGTGGTATGGCGTTGGCAACGCTACTTGCCTCCGTGGCTTGGTTCATAGGTGCCCGCTGGGTAACGACAAATGAGTAGCAGTTTCTGACCTTGTTGTGGCATAGGATTCGTCATCCAAGTGCCCACCGTTGGAAAAAAAATAATAAATAATATAAAATCTTAGTAATTATATATTGCAGGTAAGATGTTATGTCCTTTGTGGATACGCATTATTTGGAATAAGGTTCAGACAGTTTAATTTTTATTTTACTTGTGTAACACACACACATATGGAGGCTGCTTATTCTTCTTGAAAATCATTAGAATTTGTGGATGCTAACCATGTTGTGGATGATAGATAGGTCAACAAGCCACCTTAAGTAAAAAATTTGCAATAACAAACAAATTTCCAATAATCTCGTATTACATTTTGATATAAAGTATAAGAAATTTTATTTTTAGTATATCCTCTATTAGAAAATTTTGATCAATGCAAATTACATGTTTTAGAGCTATATTGTATTCAAGAAGCCGTTTTGTGTTTTTTAATCTTCCACAATAAATTAAAATTTTGCAAGTTCGCAAAATGATGCATTTTATCTGAATCCACGATTCACCTTTTGTAAAATTCAAATGGAAAAACCAGGAACAGTTTCGTCAATTAGTATTGATTTGGATGAAATCTGATTTGTTAAATATTTCATGTTTATATACATGTATTGTATAAAAAGTTTCTATACATGAACTAAAAGGAAAATAAATGTTGATATATAATGACTAAATTTTAATAAGAAATAAAATATAATTAAACATTTCTTTTCAACGTTGTAAATTGATCAAGAAATTAGTAAATCGTAAAAAAAGCAATGGGTGACTATATGCAACATTTATAAATATATCGATCAGTTTGTAACTTTATATTTTTTAATTTATTTAAAAAGTAATATTTAAATTTTATGTATGTAAATTACGAAGCAAAATATTAAAACACCTTGAATTTAATTAAATATCTGGAAATGTTTTCTAGACACCATGATGCTATTCTTTATAGTTATAATTTTCAAAAATGAAGTAAGCAAAATTTATATTTATCAAGAAATATCTCTCAACATATTAAAGATAATTAATTTATTGACAGAATGCATTAAAGTATCCAAGAATTAAATTTTATCTTTCATATTCAATTTACAAGTAGTTTCTGAAAAATATTTTACAGGATATTTGGAATATTTTATAAACAGAAAATTAAACTTCGTTCAACATTTCTTACAAATTTTGTAAAATTATCTATAACATTGCTAATAGGACTCTGAAAACTCATTATGAAAACCGGAGAAATATTCTAAGAAATTGTATACACTTATTAATTATTTTCCAAGAATACTTGGTAGCAACAGTTATTTAAATTAGATTCCTTCAAAAATTTGAAGTGTAGTATTTCATAACTTTCTCGGGTAATAAATGAAGCAAATTATATTTCGTAACACCATGTCACGAATATAAGTAACAAAAGTTTTCATTAATAATTATGATTTATAAATATGTTATTCGCTATCTTCTTGTATTTATTCCTATAAATGCTATTTTACAAATATAAATTATTTGTCTCAAAAGCTAACACGTAACATATTTTTGAAATATATATTGTAAAACTAAGATAACTAAATCACTGGCACGACAGTCCATCTGGGCCTACAATGCCCATATCTGTTTTTCTGACCGTGGGTCCTAAGGTGTAGTGCGTATGTTCTGCTTAGGTGGTCAGTCTAAGGAGAAAACCCAGTGTTTAGTGTATACTCTAAACTAGAAATTAAAATTTTATTTTAATGTAAGCTTAAAAGTATTGATTACAAAAATAATGATCTGGCAATTGCCATGGTTTAATATTAATTTATCATTTTCCACTCAATTTATCTACAGAAATATAATACTTCTATTTCCAATGACTTAAATGGATTCAGAGCTATTGCAAACAATCCTATTTGATGATAAAATCAACTGTTAATTCACAAACTTGGCTTCATATTACTAGAAAGCTAACCCTAATTTTGTCATATCAAGATTGAAAAATATTTCTTAAGAATAATTTTCTAAAGGAGAAGTTTAAGTAGTAACAAAATGAAAAAAATTATAATAATTAAGAAATGTTATTCTATTTACATAAATTTTATTTTCTGTAATTATAAAATAAAATTTCTCTAGCGGTAAGAGTGTAATGAGAACAATCTGAATTTTAGGTGCGCAAATAAACTGCTTGCTGATTTAAGAAACAGCAATTTAAAAATTTAAGGGAAGTTGTTATTCTTTTTAAAATATTAACTTATGTTCTTAGAATGATAGTTATATATGGAATAGAATGCAGACACATGTATGAGCTTTACCTTTTTCAAATATGAAAATGGAAGTCAAAATCGTGATCAAAACTGGATCTAAGCTAAAATCAAAGTGGTAGATCTGAAGAACACAGTCCTTACCACTTATCTATCAACATGTGCGTACTTTCGCTGAAACTCTTTTTCGTAAATCTTGATGATAAAATACAAAGGCCTTGAGTGTGGTCGTTCCAATTATCCATTTAAGTTCATGAAGTCCATTTAAGACAGCTACCTTAATTACAGTTGCTGGTAAATTAATTGAATTCTAAACTCTCAAATACTACTTCAAAGGGTTCGATGCCATGAAGCGTTAAGCTGATATATTTTTCAGTATTAATTCTTTATTTCGTATTTTTATATACGTTATTAAGGAATATTGTATAATACATTGCCTTTCTGAAAACTGCTCAGTTGAAATAAACGACATATTTCTGTCTTCTGGAAAATACGATACCATGTATTGATTTAACTTCTTAACTTTAAAGTCATTTCATTGCACAAGATTTATTCAATTCTAGCCTGAAACATGGATTTGAAACACAAACTATACTTGAATTGATAATTAAAAACATGAAATGAACCGAGGACGAGAAAGTTGAATTATTGTTCACAAAAGCCAGGGGTTGAGAACTACGTTTACTCTGTTGACAAAAGGACAATAGAAACACAAGCTGTTAAAAATCTTCAATTACAATTCCAAAAACGATTGGTATTATTCTAGTAGTAATCCACAATAAGATTAAATTGCGTAAATAGTCTACTTAAAATGCCAAATGATAAAACTTTGACTCTTATTTTATCATGTACTGTTTTATTTGATCTTATTTTATACATTTTGTATGAACAATTTTTCCCCTTATTTGACACCTTAGATAAATCTTATGTATTCGATTGTGGTTTTATTCTATTTACTAAAAGTAAAAATTACTCTATATTGGAATAAAAATGTGCTAAATCTGTCAACAATATTATTCAACTATTTATAAATTTACTTAGCCTTTTCATATTGAAATTTCCGCTTGCTCCAATGCATATTTTTAGAAGGCCACATTAATCACAAAAAATGACAGATTTTTGCAATCACAAACTTAAAGATTACTCTGTAATTAGGTACTCTATAAAAAAGGATAAGTTTTGAAATTTGAGACATAAGAAGAAAATATACCATTAAATCAACCCTTAAATTGAACGAACTTGGCAGCTAAGTCAACAGTAAAAATCTTATTTCTTAACAATCAATTATGCTGAACAGTTAATCTAAAAATACTGGTTACTAACATAGTCCAAACTGAAATATTTTTTCTTGAAGCAATTAATGATTCCTATGAATTGATAATAGGGGTTATCATGAGCATAAAATTTACTATGAGCATAAAATTTAAGTGCATATTACATACATTTTTCAAAAATTGTAGGAACATTTTTCAACGCCATATTTAAAAAAAATCTATATCAAAATTAGATGTGTATGCAACTTATTGAAAAATATTATAACTTTTATTATAAATTAAAGTTTTGATATAGTAACACATAATTTTTCATGAAAAATATTGTTGTCTTATGCTTCATGATTTAGTTTTATACGCTCAATGGAGTTCATGAGCGCATGAATCTTTAAGAAAATCATAAACACGAGAAGTATTGTTAAAAACAGATTAAAGTTTATGGCAAAAATAAAAATGAATAGCTACTGTAGACCAATGATACGGAGCACCTAGCGGAGCATAAAAGTTTGGCCTTGGGTAACCATACCAGGAGAATACTCTCCAAAGTACTTTATCCATTCCTCCCAATGCCAACCCCTAGTCTGCTAAATTTGAAGCGGAAAGAATTATTTAGGTGCTATTTATTTGTAGCTGGTCAAATTAATAAGAATAAATAGGATGTTTGAGCAATTTACATTAAAAGTATAACATTTTAACAATTTTTTTTGGAAAAATGATAAACCCACTTATTTTAACTATTAACTTTTTATTCTTGATTTTTCAATTAATTTTACAATGAGATACTTAAAAAGACGCAATATTTGAAATGTTTGAATAATATTTTATAATGTATCAAATTTGTTTTCTTTATTTCAAGAAATTCATTTTCCATTATTCTAGTAAATACTGACATTTATGTTTTCTACTTAATATATATTGTACTTATTTACCAATAGCTAAAATTATAATTGTAAGCGAAACTTTTTGAATTACTTTAAATAAATTGTTAGAAAGTATATTATCATTATATTATTTATGAGTTTTACACGAACTCCTACAGATAATAAATTAATTACTTAAAAAGTATATACTTCATCCCATAATTCAATTATGCGTAAACAGCTTATATAAATTTCTAATAAAGCTATAATGTAAATAAACAAATTATCATTAAATTTTTATTATTATCATTAGATCAAAAGATTTTATTTCTCTAATTCTACAACGTCAGTAAAAATTCTTAATTTAATTAAATTTAAATTTTCAAAAAAAAAAAAATAAATAAATAAAATAAAAAAAAATTTTAAATTTTCCCTATGTGAGTGTAAACTGCTGATTTATTTCCTGAAATAAAAGCAAATATTCATACATTAGTTTTTAAATTATTTTTATCAAGAACAGTGATTATATTTATTGTGGAATCAATAACAATCATGATTCTGATTTCTTAATATTTATGTTGATCTATCTCAAGAGATAAGCTCTCTGTTTAAACAATGTTTTTCCCCGAATATAAATATTTTCAAATTTAAGGTTATGTATTTATCAGAAATCCCTACTTTCTAAGAATCTCACATGTCTATATAAAACACAGCGATAACAAATACCTATTTTAATACTTATTCATTTGATTTATAAAATGTGATGCAAAAATAATATTATTATATATAAAAATCCATTTCCATTAAGCACTTTACAATATGTAATATTTAAAAATATGTTTTTTGGGTTGTTTTATAATAACATTTAAGTTTATATTTTATAATAATTAAAATATTTTATAATGAATTTTAAGTAGTTAGAAGCATTGTTTTTATTTAAAAAATGAGTTGATTTTACAAAAACTGTATTCTATATATCTTTATATATATAAAGTACTTTATATATCTAATATATAAAATTCTCGTGTCACAGTTTTCGTTGCCATACTCCTCCGAAACGGCTTGACCGATTTTGATGAAATTTTTTGTGCTTATCCGGTATCTATGAGAATCGGCCAACATATATTTTTCATCCCCCTGAATGTTAGGGGTAGTACAACCCTAAATTTTTTTATTATTTTTTTTTTGGTTAGTTCTGTAAGTTACTAATAGATGGCGGTTTAGCATCTAAGTTGCACGGGTATTCGGCAGATGGCGACGTGTTTATTTTACTAGATTAAACCATCTTCGAGAAAATTATCGTGCGCGCGCAAGCGCGTGGTTAAATATAGAATTTACATATATTTTCATGATGTATAATGATACTATAACAATTTTTCGTGAATCATTTTCATAATTATACTTTGTATTGTGTTATTATTGTGCAGTATTCAGTTTGAATATTTTTAATATTATAAATAGTAAAATAAAATTTTATTTATTACTGTTTTTCTCTACTAATTTTCATACCACCTCGAAAATATGTAAGTATTTCTTGATAGTCTTTTATTATTTTTATTTTTATTTTATAATTTTATAACTATTAATTTATTCAGTAGAACATTTTGATCTAATTTATTTATTCAAATGATAAATTCTTTTAATTTTTTTTATTTCAGTATAATGCCGCGGAAAAATTTTTTAGTTTTAATATAATTTAAAATTAAAATTATAATAGTTCGATGTCAATGTTATCTATCTCATTTATAACAATTTATTTTTAGATGTCTTTAATTTATATAGTATATTTTATAAGACACTGATTACAAACTATAATTTATATAAGATGAATAAAATGTAAATTCAGAAAGTATATGTTGATTTGTGCTTAATTTCAAAATTTCGATACTTTACCTATTACTATTAAATTTTGGTGAAACGTTTTATTTTTAATCTCCTATGAATGAACCTATTCTAAATTTTTTTAGAAAATATTAATAGTATTAGTATAAAATATTAGTAAAAAATTGATTCAATGTATTTTAAAAACTCAGCCACTGCAACGCGTGGCTGGGTCAGCTTGTATATATATATATATATATATATATATATATATATATATATAATATTTTTATGTTGCATAACAATAATATGTATATAATAAGAAAGAAGTTATTTTCTAATTTTGTTGAAATCTCTATGGTGCTAAATATTTAATAATTTACCATTGACGTTCTTTAAAAAGTTAAAAATGTAATATTTTCTTGCATGCGTAATAAAGATTTAATAAACATTTTCATATAAATTAGCTCTAAAGAGTTTTTTAAAATGCCAGAATTACTTATTACGAAATAATTTACTCAATATAAAATAATATAATAAATACAATATAAAAATAATTTAATTTTACTATTATTGACTGAATTATACATTTAATTATATGTTATGACTTGATTAACTTACAAGTTTAACATTTTCTCCTTAAACATAAATGTTATTTCCTAAAATCTATTATTTAAATAACTTCAAAGAAAGCAATGAATAAGCAATTTTAGACACGCAAAATGGTAAGATTGTCTCGTTTGTCTATTTTAGTCTTTTGCAAAGATTTCTTTGTCGATCAGTTTTAACAGCTTTAAAATAAATTTTATGAATTATATTAAGCTTTTTCCTTACGAAACAGAAGCCGATTCTTTGGAAAATAATAAAGCATTTCTTTTTGTTATACAAAAATTCACTGTTGTGACCATTCATCTATCGGCTTATCAATCGTCAAATATCCCTACACACATATATTGTAGGATGTGAATGGATATTTGGCAATAGAATGAGCTTCTTTAAAATATTCACAAATTTTTCGATCTACTACCACTTTGCTGCTCTGTTTTGTTTTATGAAAACGAAGAATTTGAATGATACTTATAGCATTTAACAAATCATGGTAAATATGACCTGGGTTTGGTACGGGACAGTCACTTTTTGAATAAGAAGGCTAATTAAATATCCCTGATGGGAGTCGAATTCAGAAATTGAATTCAAGGATATCAATAATAGATATTTAATACATTAATTGATGGATGTATTATATGTATAATACATTGAAAGAATGTCTTTCTGGGGCAAAATACAAACAGGACTTACTGTGCCGAACAAATGGTAAAAAACTATAATCAGAAATTAAAGATATAGTCAATTATGAAAATATGAAAAAAACTTAGGTTTGCAGTAGTAAAAAGGTAAACATGTAAAGTTTATATAATAAAAATGTAACAAAGAGAAGACATTTGAGGTAGCGCAAAACTGCCAATCCTTCAGAAAGCCAAGTAATTTAGATGGGGTATTTCCCCAATTAAGTTTAAACAAGTCACTAAATTTAAGTCAAATAGGACTAAAATTTACATGTCACCCCATATTAAAACAGGAGGCAGGGAATATTTTTTTTTAGAGAAACTACTTTTTCATGATTTTGCCCACTCAGGATTGTTGCTCCAATTTAAGAATTGAGGGTTTAATTTAGAAAATTTTAACAGACCATATTTTTCTAACAATTTCTTCCATTTATTTAAATTAAAAGGATTTCAAAATGGTAAGCATTATAAAAATAAGAAGTCTAAGAATAAAGATTCTGCTTATTAAATTTTAGGTCAAGAAGTTCTTTGTGATTCTAGAGCTTTTGGCTAGTTGTGACAAATATTTAAATATAAAAACACGAGCTAAAGATAACTAAAATATTATTAACACAAGCAAAATTTTCTCAATTTTAATTTTCATTTTTACAACAAAATGGTCTGTACTCATTTTGAGTGACACTCGTATATAATTTGAAAATATTTTAGTTAAATATTTCCATAAAACCTCGAATCTTTTTAAGGAAAAATATAGTTTGTGATTATTTTCCGTATTTTAAAAAAGTATTGTATACATTCTTGTCAGACAAAATTGTTATATAAATTTTAAATACATTTTTAAAAGTAGTAAGAAACTTTTAAATTTCATGCTAACTTTTAAAGTTATATTTCAAGAACATAACAGAATGTAGATACATACTTTGAGTTACATATTAAAAATTACGTGATACAATTTTTTAAATAAAATGTACAGAAAATTTCATGAATTATTAAAATGTTATATGTTACTTAAACTATTTCTACAGAAAACTGTAAAAATAAATAATTTTTTTCCATAATGTGTCAGTAATTGTGGAAAAATTGTGAAAAATTAATTTTTTTTAACTAAACAGATCGAAGTATTTGTTAAGAATTGTAATCCAAAATAGTAACAATTTTCTTAAGTCAGTAATAAATTTTGTATGTTTATCTCGATATATATATATTTTGAACCCTCGCCTATATTATATAAAAAAAGCAGTTTTATTAGAAAATGTTTGAAATGCTGTTAAATAAATTTTGGGTTTATTTTTTAAGAAATATATTTGTAATCTCACAAAACAACTTTTTTTTTTGTTTAAAATCTATTTATCTTTAAATGTAAGATGATAGCTCCAATAATGGTTAAAATGGTTAAAATAAACTATATCATACAAAATTACCACAATAATAATAATAATTTAATTCAAAGAAACGTTTTTGAACAAGTTTCATGGAAATAAACCTCATTAAATGTTATATTTGAATGTACATAAAATTAATTACAGTTCTAAATGAATATTCCATTTAAAATCATCAACTCTTACAGGAAAATTTTTGGGTGGTTGATTCATTTTATATCAAGATTGCATTATCTTTAAATAATTAAATGAGATCATATTTCTATTTTTGACACGCCAAACAACCCTCTGTTAGAATAGATTATTAGAAGTAGTACAAAGTTTTCTAGAAAAACGCCATAATCAAAATTTTCATAAACATGAGGAAACCATCGCATTCTTTCGTTTTACTAAATTTGCATTCTTTTCAATATTTTTATAACTCTAGTATTTTTATTTGAAAGGAAATTTTCTAAGGTGAAAAATAAATTGGAATTTAGCAGAAGCTATGATGAAATGTGAAATTATATAGTTGAACTCTTCCGAGAGTATATTTTTCAATGAAGCATATTTTTAATACGTAAACCATTTAAAAATTAACTTTGATAAAAATAGTATTTAATTTTCGCTAAATGATAATTTAAAGTTATAATATATGATGTTTGAAAAGAATTTTATATGAGATTACGAATAATGTTTGAAACACTCCTAAATTAATATTTTCTTTAACCATTGGAAAGCATCATTTATTCCGTTATATTCACTCAAATTAAAAATCTAAATATATTTTGCTGTAAAAAACTTACTTGTAAAACATTCATATTAAAATGATGATATGCCATTTTTTTCATAATGTGGAGTGTCAATTTAAGTATACGATTAAAGTTAATTTACTTTTTATAAATATAATTTCTATTTCACCAAGATTCATTCTGAAACATTTTTCTGAAAGATATTCTAGATATTAAATTCTTATTTTGAAAATGCATACAATGCCTAATCCTTCAAAAAATGTTAATTTCAGACATTTTTCATTATGCTCTTATTTCCTCTATGAGGTATCTGAGGTATTTTACTTTAATCACACATTAATAGCCTACTAGATTCTACAAAATACTGGAATTGATGTTTCCTTTTCTAACAATATATACATTTTCTTTTACATATAAATTTATTTATAGTATTACAAAACAGTATTAATATTTGATTTTTTAGTATTACTTATTCATTTTCTGTGATCTCAAGTAAATAATTTGAATACACATCTGTATTTTATGTAAATTTGGAATTTATTCCATGTCGCTAACACGATACTTTACCATTCATATAACTAAAATTTTGTATATAAGTTCTGATAAAACACACGAGATATAAAATTTTGAATACAAATTTTCAAAAAAAATTGTGATGATGTTACTCTCATGTTTATTAAGAATTTTTATTTCACATAAACTCTAACAATTAAAAAATATTCTTAAAAATTTTCAACAAAAACTTTATGGATTGTATATCAAAGAAACGATTTTTAATTCAAAGAGTGCATTCACATTCTCATACAATCTATTTAAAATTTTATAATTATTCTTAAGCAATTAAAGAGAGAATTTTAATAAAAGTATCCTTTTATAAATAACAGAGGCTTTTTAATATTTTACATTGCAAAAATCAAAAATTTTTTGTATTTAAATTTCAAATTTATGTGCTAATACAAAAATCAAAGCTGTACAAAATTTTATTAACTGTACTTATATATAAAAAGCGAGATAATAGAATTAATTAAAAGTATTTCAAAAAAATTATTTATTTAAAACATGTTATTCTAAAACATATTCACAATTTAAGTACAAAGAAACAATTTGCAACATTTTGGATTCAAGAAAATTTTATTCTAGATTTTGTAGCATTGATTTTTTTCTTTTTACAAGCTTTATCTTTATTTTTATGAAAAATTCTCTCAAAACTATTACTTACTCATTTTGATTTTTTCCACTCCCTCCTTGACATATTTGCAACATACGTGAACTATTTGTTCAAAGATATTAAAATTAACAAAACTTAATATTTGTTGAATAATTTTGTAATAGAATTTTATAATTCTAATTTTATTACTCCCCATATCCTTACAACTGTAATATGTTTTTGGGGCCTCAATTCGACAGCATACTCGTGAAGCGAGTTTAAGGCTGTAGAATATCTGCTGCGTGAGAGAAACCCACTAAAGAAAATCACTTGGACCCCTGGTCAATCCGGGAAAGTAAAACTGTTCCAATTGTAGCGCCCTGGATCGGACGAGTCATTGCACTGCCTGGCCGATGGTATAGCCGGAAACCTCCACGAAAACAGTTGGTTCATTACCAGAATGCACCACACCATCCACATTTACCAACCCAATATGGATGCACCACTCCTTGTTTATTGAATTGACACAAAAATCAAATTACAAACCCGGGTTGCGACATGACGCCCTCAGAAAGCTTCACCATTACAAGCGCTCGAAGAATGTGCCTCTAGGGGGGAATGTGGAACCCTTTTGTGGAAAAGTGCGCCATTACTTTAACATCTTTTATAGGTAAGTTTCTACGCACCTATTAATCTTAGGATATCCAAATGCATGTTCTTACATTTTATAATTTCAGTAATTTGGTTTGCCACTCAATGCTTATTTTTTGTGTATGAGGGTAAATTAGATTGTGATGTGCAGTTCCATTTTTATTTGTATTGATTGATTCCCCTGTAGTTCTCTTCTTTGCAACTGCCAGGTGAAGAATATTTTCATAAAACCTTTCATTGCATGACACTGGAATAACAAAACTGCAGTTTTTATAAATGTCTCAATAATTTTTTTTTAAAAAATAGAACAAAACTTGCCAGTTTATTTAAATTTCATTACTTGCAGTACTAAAATGGCTCTTATCACGAAGGGATAAAACCTAAGTGCATTTGTAATTTCAACATTGCGCTACATAATTTCATATTTTACCAAATAAGATTGAAATTATAATGAAACACTATTGTCATATTTTTAATAAAATATACATTAAAATCTAAAAATTTATTTTAAGTTTCACTTGATATGAATTTCGTACCTAGAACTCCTTTTGCTAACACTTTTATTTGGAGACTCATATGTATATATATTAATTATAACAATGTCTAAATTAGGCATAAATCTTTTAAAAATAATCAAATTTGATAAAAATAGTTAAGGGACTTTTTTAACATCAATTAAAATTTTTAAGCTCTTATATACCCAAAAGTTAGTTAAACCATTAAGGATAACGCAAATTGATTGAGAATTATGAAGACTTTATTGTTTCAGCAGAGGCAGAGAACAGGATAAAAGTAAAAATTGCTTTTTTTATTAGAATATATTAAATGAATATATTTTAGATTTTTTAAAATTTTTATGGAGTCAGAGCTTATAAAAAAGTCTCTTCTCTCTTGCATTACTTTCACATGATAATGTATTTTCTTGAAAGGTATTAGGTAATACATTGGGATAACTGCACTCATTTATGTTAAATTTTTAATTTTTTCGTTCATTAAAATTTGATATTTCAGTAGAATTTCTATTATCTCTTCACATTTCTGATATTTCATACAACGCATTATATATTTCATAAGATAAATATTATGCTTTACAATTATTATGCTTTACATGATGCTTTACATGATGTGCATTTTCATTTTCTTCTAATCGAAGTAACTTTTCGAAGTAATAATACTTAACATTAATGAAATATACTACTTTAAATAGTATCTACATTAGTTTGCTTAAAAAATTCCAAAAAAATTTCGTTTTTATATTGTTCTTTCTATTGATATATATATATATATATATATATATATATATATATATATATATATATATATATATATATATATATATATATATATATATATATATATATAGGAAGTAACAAATTTAAAATATAAATTTTTGTCTTCATGTGGTTATTTTTGGCTCTTAATCACTTCAAAAGGAACAGTTTTTAATTGGATTTTGAGGTAACATAAACATAAATGAATGAGGTGTAAATGGAGAGACCTATGATATGATATGAAGGGGAAGGAAATTTTATCCAGACTTTGCACCCAAGGTAACTGCCAAACGAAAGACCACAGGAGTTTCGATTTCTAAGATTTAAAGAGCACGTATATCGGATGTACTCGGTGCGTCTTGGTGGCATTGGGGATAGAACCACTAGGCCAGCACGGCCAGACATTTATTGTTATAATATTTTGAACATTGTTATATAATATTAACATTATTTTGAAACATTCAATCCTTTTAACATCAGATCTATGAATAACATTGGAGAGTATTTTGAAAACCTGAAGTGTATTTAAGGAATTTTCAATTAAGATTATTTGTCAGGAACTATATATAATTATCATTTGTAAAATACATCAATGGCTTATGAGAATTATCTTGCTCATAATATTAAAAACTTATCCATTTATACGTGATTAGCCACTAATGTTTGTATTGATTATATTAGAAGGATATATATATATATATATATATATATATATATATATATATATACACATATATATATATACATATATATATATATATATATATATATATATATATATATATATATATATATATATATATATATATATATATATATATATATATATATATATATATATATATATATATATATATATATATATATATATATATATATATATATATATATATATATATATATATATATATATATATATATATATATATATATATATATATATATATATATATATATATATATATATATATATATATATATATATATATACTGCAAATTGCCTTATTAAACGCATTTAATAAACACAACTGTCCTTCATTCACTTTGAATCCTCATACTATAATATACTTTGGTATTTATTTTGGGTATCTATTTTCGTGAGTACCCATCATATTGTAGTGCTGTGTGACAGCATAATAGAGCATCACTTAAATTTTCCCCTTCGAAATATTTTATGAAGCAGAAAATATTTACTGGGATAAGAATTTCTAATACTAAAATTAGATATTCCTCAGAATTAACTATTCTAATTGGTTTTGTTTTATATTTTTTGCTCTAATGTCACTTTTTTGCCAAAGAGAGCTAATTAGATTGGGATCTGCATTATAAACATCCCCAAGATAAGCTGGGAATCAAATACACGAACTGTTAGAGACCAGAAAGGTAACCAGTCATTTGCCAACTCAACATCCATTTCCAGGGAGAACACAACATTCATTTTCAATTTATTCGAAAATAAAAAAGTTTGAAACATTTTCATGAATACTATTTTTGTTTCAGAACTAACTTACGACTTATTTATTTTGTGATCACTGGCTTCTCATAATTAGTTTTAATGATCTAAATAATTTATGTTTTGATCTTCATGAAAAATCACAATTTTACTAGACATTTTAATTGATTTGTTTAATAAATATATAATTTATTTTAGACTCAATAATATTACACATGTTGAGGACCTTAACTATAAGCAAAGCAAGTCAATGAGCAAAGAATGTTATAGATTGCATGTTCTACAGAGTTACATATTAAGAAAATAAATATACTTATAAAACTTATTAGCAAAATTTGCTTAATTATCAGTGCAAAACTAAAAGTTTCTTTTTGTTTTAACTAAAAAAAGAAAGTTTTGTAGCAAACGGGCTAAGCCGGGGCCTTTTTTTCAATCCTGACTTTAATTTAAAAGAGCTGTTGCTTGTATAGAAAAGCGAGCTACTAGCTATAAATGAAAAATTTCAATTTGGAATAAAAAAATAATTTACTATTCTATAACTTTTAAGTTGTATTACAAAAGTATTAAAAATGAGAACACTAAAACGTACCATTTACTATCTTTTTTCTAATGAAAAAAGCATTGTATTACAAAATGAGGCCTCGTGTTATATCCACTAAAAACAAATCAAATGGAGTAGGGATTGTTTAAGATGAAAGAAATCTATCATTGAGGCTTTTGTAGCGCTTGAGAATGCGGCAAAGGAAATGGGACTTATTATTAATGCACATAAAACAAAATTTCTGATTGCAACAAATAAAACTTTTGACCCAAAACCTTTGAGGATAGGTGATTATACTTTTGATTCGGTAAAACAGTTTAGTTACTTAGGAACTCTGATCTCATGTAACAATGATTTAAAATTCGAAATTAATAATAGAATCTTTCTTGCTAATAGATGCTTTTATGGCCTCAGAAGCCAATTCCAATCTGGGCTAATTTCTATAAATACAAAATTGAACCTATATAAAACCCTAATCAGGCCAATTGTTCTGTATGGTAGTGAATGCTGGACCTTCATTAAGACAGAGGAGGAAAAGCTATTGATCTTTGAAAGAAATATTTTGAGGAAGATTTTTGGATCCATCCAAGTGAATAATGAGTGGAGGATTTTATTCAATCATGAAATCAATAGAAAATATAGCAAATACGGAGGGACCGATATTGTAAGAACTATAAAGGCATCACGAATAAGGTGGTTGTTGGGCCACCTGTACAGATGCACCGATGCTTTTCCCACCAAAAAAGTGACATTCTCAAAAATCGAAGGGATTCGTCGTAGAGGACGTCCATCCACGAGGTGGATAGACGATGTTGAAAAAGACCTCAAATATTGGGAGTCAATCGATGGAGGGCTGTTGCGGCTAATAGAGTCAGCTGGAAGAAGATCAGCGAGTCAGCCTTGGCCTGCAATAGGCTGTTGAGCTTGTGAAGAAGAAGTAGGGATTGTTTAAAAATTTTCTTTGGTTATACATTTATGATAACAAAGTCGGTATACTTTTCTCCTCTATCCTATGCATTTTTAGTTGGTAGCGTGTTGGAAAAACTGAAAACATACTTGCTGCTATGGTTGATATAAATGCTTTTCAAAATTTGGAAAAATAATTTTTTTATATACTCTGTTCGAATATAGGATTATATATATATATATATATATTATATACAGGGTGATTATAAAAAAACTTTGCCAACATCTGCACTTCTAGCGTCCATTCTATTTAACCGATCAAGATGATATTTCAAATATAGTTCTTTTGAGATATGCGCTCGAGATTCTGTGAATGGCAACACAGTGGCCCTCGCAGTTACAGTTATAGTGACAGAAACTCGAAATTTTCGAATAGCAACGTCTACTTTTTACCATCGCAAAATGTTCAGCACATGCGAAAACACTAAATAGCGTTGAAACGGTACCGGTATGTCTAAAAACCGACGTGTTCTGCAAACACAAAAAAGAGTTCTGAAAACCGGCCAATAAAACACGATCTGGGCGCACGCAATAAATTTGCATGTGACAGAGTCAAGAAACCAATCACAGAACGCCGGTCGCCAGATATTCAGCGTAGGAAACCTATAAAATACCAAGCAGGTATGCGAAGTCGTCATTCGGGAACTCGCACATGCCGACGATATGAGTCTTCCTAGGAAAGTTCGCGGTGAATTGATCAAACTCTATTACCAAAATGGGATGAACGCTGCGGAAGCCTTGCGTGTGTATCGCCGCAATCATCGACAACGACGCGGCCCATGTACTCTGCAAGCTCTGCGTGATTTAGTGCGGAAATTCGAAGATACAGGCTGCACCTGTGACAAACAGCGCTCCGGACGGCCAACTGTTCCTGAGGACGTTGTCATGGAAGTGCACCATACAGTGACTGCAGGACGCACAGAAACCGCAAGAGACATAGCTCGCCTGTTGGATATTCCGAACTCAACGGTCCGCAAGCTCTTGCGCTCGGTACTTCACATGTTTCCCTATTGGTTCCAGCGCGTCCAGATGTTGGAGCCGGGTGACCCACAACAACGTCTGGACTTCGCAAATGCATTTTTGTTACGATATGATGCGGATAACGACTGGCCACTTCGCATACTATAGACGGACGAGGCGCATTTCACCTTAAATGGCAGCATTAACACAAAGAATTGTGTGCACTGGGGAGAGACGAATCCTCATGCTGTGGCGCCAGTACCATTATTTGACGCCAAAGTGACTGCGTGGTGCGGCATTACAGCTACATTTGTTCTGGGCCCGTTCTTCTTTGAGGAAACGACCCCGACTGGCCCTGCAACAAGTTCTGTAACGGGCCCTCGGTATGCAGCCATGCTGAAAAATTATGTCTTACCGGAGTTGTGTCGGCTGAATGCACTCAATGACATTGTTTGGATGCAAGATGGCGCACTTCCACATATAGCGAGGTCAGTTAAAAGGCTCCTGGATCAGCATTTTGGTGATCGCATCATCTCACGCTATTATCCTTTTCCGTGGCCTGCGCGATCCCCAGATCTGACGCCTATGGATTTCTGGTTTTGGGGCTATCTCAAATCCAGAGTTTATCTGTGTAATCCTCAAACATTGTCGGACTTAAAGGATTCTATACGGCGTGAGATTGGAAACATTCCTCGTGCCATGTTGCGTGCAGCGACATTGTCCACCGTCTCCCGCATGCAATGCGTAATTGCCTGTGATGGCACTCATGTGGAAAATGTTTGAAATTAATAAAGATTTTTTTCTCAGTGTTCTCATCATTGAGCAGTGTCTTGTCTCTGTCGTATGCATTATTCCTCCGTGCGCCTTGAAGAACTGTTTGTATGTGTATAACACGTCGGTTTTCGGACATATCGGTACGGTTTCAACGCTATTTAGGGTTTTCGCATGTGCTGAACATTTTGCGATGGTAAAAAGTAGGCGTTGCCATTCGAAAATTTCGAGTTTCTGTCACTATAACTGTAACCGCGAGGGCCACTGTGTTGCCATTCACAGAATCTCGAGCGCATATCTCAAAAGAACTATATTTGAAGTATCATCTTGATCGGTTAAATAGAATGGACGCTAGAAGTGCAGATGTTGGCAAAGTTTTTTTATAATTACCCTGTATATATATATAATGCAGTATAAATATTTTTATCCACTCCTAAAGGTTACCCATGCATGAGGAGTTTAAGAGGAGAGAAGAACCACGTACCCCTCCGTTCTTAATGTGAACAGAATTCCGGTATTGTATGCACTGTAGCATAAGCAACTTTACATATAAGTTCATATCTCAACTTTAATTTCGATTTAAATAGATAAACAATGCAATCAAAATTCAGAAGTGGAACATTTTATGATTTAAATTGGCCTTAATCAACATTCTGATATTATAACTGTCCAATCTGTGTACTTACTTTCAGTTCGGTTGCACACAAAAATTCGGTGGACACACAGAATAATGCTAATTACAGAGATTGATGAATCTTAATTTTATTTAAAATATAAATGTAATGCTAATAAAGTTAGAGAATAAGACATAAAATATTCATTAAGACAGAACATTAACATGCGACAGAAAATAATTACTCGTGTTTAAATACTTCTCAAAATTCTCGACGCATGAAATTCTTAATTGAGTAATCTTCAAAGTGGTTTAACTCTAGTAACAATTTTTAAATTACAAAAAAATTCCCTAAACAGTCTAGACAATGTTAGTGAGAATAAATAAATTTTCAGTTTATCTATCATTGCAAATCTTAGTTGTTTGTTTCTTTTTTCAACACCTCAGATTCAAGAAAACTTTCGAAACAACACATACTTCTGAAAATAAAACAAGTTTATTGCAACATTTCTTAAGAAATGCTTATTTTGAAATCGAAAAAAGTATTTTGCATGTCATTTAAGAATTTTCAAAATTTTGAAAAAATTATCTTTAAAATTACATTTATTGCCGATTTATTTTATTACTTAATTTAGTATTTTACTTATTTTTAAATTTCAGAACACATTTTAAAGTCAAAGATTCTAAGTTCCATAAGACAATTGTAAAACAATAAAATTATTATAAGCTATTTTCAAGTGAAACAATATAATTATTTTGATATTACGCTAACTATGAAAAATTTATTATGCAATTACTTATATTTGTGACCTCTCATAATCATAAATCCGTACATTTTACACAATAAATTATTTCATAAGCTTTTATAAAATGGAACTTTTATTGCCTTCATCTAGTTTTTATGTCTCTTATAAATCATTCTCCAAAATTCCATTAATAAAGATATTTTCAATGTACTTCTTTCTTTTATAATAAACATCCAAATTTGTATTAAAGCTTTTTTTTTCAAATCCTAGTAAACAGAAGATTTAAAAACGCATATTTTTCAAATTCCCGTTTTCTAAACTACAATGAAAATTCTTGGATGTTTAATTGAAATTCTCTGAATGTTTTATTTCTATGTAAAATTTTTACAATGTATTGATTATTCAAGTAATAAACTGTTAGAATTATAAATAATTTCTAGAAATATTGCTCTCAAACAAAATGCTCCTGAATATCAAATAATTATTGGTAGATTTTTGTGACTTTTATCAATATTTTGTCAGTTGTTTTAAATAAAAATAGTATTTCGTTGAAAATGAAATTATTTTTAAATTTCTTTGCATCTTTATTCTTTATTTATGCATTCAATAATGTAAAGAAAAAAATAATTCAAGTTTATTATATGTCTGTAGATATTGATTTACGCGTGTATACATTTGTATTTGTGAAGTTGAATGACATTACTGAAGTTTTTTCTTAAAAAATGCGTTTCAAATTAGCAAGATTTGCTGAATCAATTTTCAAACTTATTGATTGATTTTAACAATAAATTTCAACTATCTAAATTTAAATGACGTTGAAATTTTGGACTTTAAATATATTGCAACATATAGTGGAATGTATACAAGTGTTAACCATATTTGTTTTATCAAATTATGATACAGTAAATTTTTTTTACTAACGAACATTAAAAGTCACTTTAATATTTCCAGTGTTTGTGATATTAAACCATTTAATTCTTCCAGAATATTCCACACGTTTAATGCTTTATTAGCTTTAATAATTACTTTTCTATTTTTCTTATATATATATATATATATATATATATATATATATATATATATATATATATATATATATATATATATATATATATATAAGTTTGTAAAAACTTTCTTCCATTAAATAAAAATTTATCTACTTTCAAATAAAGAGATTTTTGTAATCTTAACTTGTATATAGTAATATAAAGTCTCGTATCTAAAATTGCGTAGTTTTTATAAGCAAATTCTGATAAACTAATATAGATCATAGCTTCATAATCATTTATTTCTGCATTATAAGAACCATGTTTTCAAGCTTAAATAGTTTAATCGCAGCTGCGTCATTTTAACTTCTCGTGAAAGATAAAAAAAATTACTTATTGCCATGAAATTTTAAAAATTTGTGAATACTTATGCTAAGATCTCAAAGGAAAATTGAACTAAAAATAAAATATTGTTGGAAATGAATGTTTGAAAATGAACTAAGCTCAAAGTGAAGTCTAAAACTGTCACTAATTGCATAACTACTTCCCATGTCTTTTAGTGAGAATGATTTAAAATCAGAATGGTAAAATGAATTAATGTGACAAATCAAAAGCCTGCAGAGAATAAACGATAACTCATAGTAATTTAATAGTAAAAACTCGGAATAATGAAATATTTTATCTGCTTTGTCTGAAGATAAAATTATATGGTAAAAAAGCATGGTTTGTGATGCATAATTATTAAATCTTCCAATGTGTTACCTATAATTGACAAAAGTAAAATTCAAACATTTATAAATCCTACTTAGTTAATATTTATCCTGTTATGAATTTTCTAACATTAAAAAGAGTGGCATAGTAGATGTAGAATAAAGCTTTTTTATCTTAAAAAAATTAACTTAATGTATTATAAGGAGTCACTTTGTTGGTAGAATTAATTCAACAGCATTCTCTCTCTCTCTTTTCTCTTCTCTCTCTCTTCTCTTTTGCTTAGGCGAGCAAATGGATGAAAACACAGTTCTTTATTGTTTTGCTCAAAGTACTTGTGTTCGATTCAAACCACAGTGTGGATGCTTATTTTTGTTTAAGACGAGGTTTTCTTGAATTTTCTTCCTGAGAAAAGCGTGTCTGATGACAGACGAACCAACTAGTAAAATAATTGGGGAAAATTTTACACATCCTGTAATAAATTTAAAGGAAATATCAAAGTCAAATTTTACGCATGTTTATTCACTATATTCAGAAGCGCTGACATAATGTGAGTTTGATATTTGTTATTTCAGGTTTTTTAAGTAAATAATCGAAATATACATATATATATATATTTCAAAACTTAATGATTTACTTAATATTTTTAATATTAAATGTATACGAAAGTATATTTTAGTCTACTTATGCATCACTATAAGTAAAATCTATCTCAATCATATCGATATCCTATTTTTAGCATTTTTTGGAAAAAAGCAGTTTGTGCATAAACATTTTGTGAAATACCTTGTTTTTTTAAACTAATTACGTTTAAATTCCATATAAAATTATTGTTATATCAAATTCATTGAAATGATTAAATTTGATTAATCCTGAAATTATTCCAATTTGATATTTTAAATATATTTATGATTCTTATTATTTATAAATCATTTCATTCAAAAATATTTTAAATAAATTACATAATTAATCATGCATGCTATACGTACAAAAATTTATTTTCATTTAAATAACCATATCATATTTTGTAGTACATTAAATTAAAAAAAAATGTCACAAATTTAAAATGATTATTTTTATTTGCAACCTGAACACCATTGAAAATTGGAATAGGACTCAAATAATAGTTAAAACTTACTCCAAACTATTATTGTTTTAACTTATAATACTTTTATTAATTTTTAAAAATAAATTTTGTTGTATAAAAAGTTGTCATGGAAATAAATTATATTAAATTGACAGAAATATCCAATATCCCTCATTTTTTAACTTTTACACAACTCAATAATCATTTAGAAACTTAAAACTAAGTATTTATCAAGATGAGTTTTTGTAAACAAAAGATTTATAAAACAGAAATCAGATATAAGGATCAGATTTTAAAATGAATTCAACTCATGTCAAAGGCAATTGAAACAATCCTGACAGTTAGACAATGAGCTTGAATCTGAGTGGAATCCTCCTTTCTGCAGAAATGAAAGCGTCGAGAAAGTACAAGATCCTTTTCCTTTTGAAGGAAATGTCATTCTGTTAACAATGGTCAGCTCGTGAAATGTGTAAGATGTGTAGAAAAATGACATGTTAGACATCTGAGAATTGCTCTGAACATATTTATTTCACCCCTCAGTTATTAAGAAAACTTGATTGTCAGTTGTATAAAAGTTACTGTTGCGTAAATTCCCACGGCCAGTGAATTTTCATATTCCGTATCTTTGTGTTTGATTTATATTTGGTAATTTGTTTTCTCATGTTTATGAAAGAATTACTGAAATTAAATTTTTGTATTAGGAAAACTTAATTACAAGTCTTTTATTTTGAGCTTAAAATTTAGTATTGCAACTATGTTTTAGAAAATATATAATGATTTCACTTAAACATGTTTTTGTACTTAAATTATGTACTACAATGATAACCTTGAACTATTGAATAATTGTTGTATATTCTGGAAAAATGCTTTGTTCATATAAGATTACATCAGAATCGACAACGAGATATCAAATTGTTTAATTGTCAACATGCTACAAAACATAATGTAAGCAATAGTTGCTTATAAATTCACGAGTCAATATTATTCTTACTATATTATTCTTGCTGATACAAACCATTGGTAGCTTCAAAAGGTAAAACATTAATTGTTGAAAATATAAAGCTGTTAATGAATAGTAAGTCGATACATGGAACAATAAGACTGTTGCGAAAATTATAAACAATGTATACCTTACCATAACGAAATGCTTAAGATATTTTAAGAATAGATATTAAAATATATTATTAAATTCGTTTATCATTCATAATAATGTTCTTTTACTAAATTTAAGTACATGTTTAAGCACACTTACAAGTATATAACTTTAAGTACATATTTACTTCCAAAAACTCCATACCGGGAATAAAAGACAGAAAAATCAGCAAATATTGCTTCGATTGATATCAAAAATACGAAAGGGAAGTCTAAATGTATTTTTTAATAAAGTGTTGCAAGAATTAGTGAAGAAAAAATTAGCATTTAAAAGAGTATAAAAATTTATATAAAAAATTAAGTAAGGAAAATTTAAAATCAAAATTAAGGAAAATATTAATAAGATTATCAGGATCTCATTTGCAAATAAAGTAAGTAAACTTATATGTTTTCTATGGATGGTCAAATGCCATACACTAAATCACATTTTTCTGTTGATCAATATTAAAGTCTTTAACAATGATTTAAGGATTTAAGTTAGGAAATGTCTATACACACAGTAAAACTGAGAACGATCAAAATAATTACAGTTATACACGAAAGTCAGCATACACTTGCAAATTTTTACATTTTTTGAAATAAAATGCAAATAAATTTCTTTTTCTCATTCGTACAGCTACCAATATGCATTTGAATCATTGTGTCTAATAGACATTAAAAATTTTAAGGTTATAATGATTTTCGAATTAAGTTAAAAATAAGCGTTTTACAAACTCACAAAAGTGAGCGTACAGTTGGATTAAAATAAATTTTTGCAGGTATTTGGCTAGCTTTTTACTGTCTCAACATATTTGTAAGAATTGTACCTTCTTTTATATAAGCATTAGAGGACATTTTTGAAATTTATTTTATTAATTTTAAAATGGCAACTAAAAGAACTGAAACATAATTAGAAATCAGAGAACTGGTTATTAAATTGAAAAATGAGGCAAAATCACTCAACCAAATAATTCAAATTATGGGTAAAAGCAGAGCTACAGTGCAAGGAATAATAAGGAAATATAATTTGACGAAAACTACGGAAAACGTGCCTTGTACTAGTAGACCACCAAAATTGACCGGTAGAGATAAAAGAGAAATCATTCGAACAATTCGTAATAATCCGAAAACTACTGCAGTAGACATTGCCAAACATCTTGAAAAAGTTAAAAAAACTGATGTAAATCCAGAATGTATTATAAGAGCCTTGAGAGAAGAAGGATATAATGGCAGAATTCCGCGTAAAAAAACCTATCATTAGTAAAATCAATAGAGTCAAAAGATTAGCATTGCGCATCTTCATGAAAACGATAATTTCGATTACTGGAGCAAAGTTATCTTTACAGACGAATCTAAAGTTAGGAATTTTTGGCTGGTATGGTAAGCAAAACGTTTGGCTAAAATACGGAACAGAGTTAGAATTGATGAATCTGATTCTTTCAGTAAAACATGACGGAGGTTCAGTGATGGCTAGGGGCTGTTTTTCACAATTTATTTTATGTGTATTTTGTGTTTTTCACAATTTATTCAGTGTTGGCAATTTAGTTTTTATGGAAGCCACTATGGATCATTTTGTCTATTTGAATATATTGATAAACAATTTGAAGCAATCAGTGAGAAAATTAGGCATGGGAAATGACAGGATATTCTAACATGATAAGGATCCAAAGCACACATAGCTGGTGCTGTCAAGGAATGGCTGTTGCACAACACTCCAAGACATCTGCACTCCCCTCCTCAAAGCTTTGACCTTAATCCTATCGAAAATTTATGGGATGAACTAGACAGAAGTATCAGAAAAAGGTAAATCAAAAGCAAAGACGATATTAAAAAGGCATTACTTGCAGAATGGCAAAAAATCCCCCTCACAGTAACCAAAGGACTAATCCATTCAATGTCTAATCGTATGAGAGCTATTTTAAATTCAAAAAGTGGACCAACTAAACATTAAAATATGGAAATTTCAAACATAGACTTTCTTGTAGGTTACACTGTTTTTAACAGCAGATAAAAAAACTGCTGTTTTTTCTCATCAATTTTTTGTTTCTAATCAATTTAAACTAGATTGAATTCAATTTTTACGTAATTATTTGAAATAAATAAGTTTGTTAATTTTGAAAGGTGTATGCTGACTTTCGTGTATCACTGTATAATAGACTAGGTGAAATAGAACCAACAATTACACTTATTCAATTTTCAAGCAATTTTAGAAGCTCATTGAAAACTCAATAATCAAAATAATTCGAATATTCGTCGATATATAGCTCGATATAAATGTACAAAGCAAGTTTTTTATTAACTAAATGATAGCAACAAAATATCTTCTGCATCATTATATATATATATATATATATATATATATATATATATATGTATATATATATATATATATATATATATATATATATATATATATATATATATATATATATATATATATATATATATATATATATATATATATATATTATATATGTAATGCGTTCAATAGTGATTGATATTCTTAATTTGTATTTCAGAAGACACAACATAATTTCTCTCAGAGACTAGTACAAAGATCTTAAGCATTTATTATGAGAATTTACGTTTACTTACAAAAGTTTTGATAATGTTGGCTTTTCGGAGGATTTTTTATTTTTTTTATATATTAATAGAATTTTCTAGACATTAATTTGTGTATAACTGTTTATTGTGAAATTATTTCAAATCCTTTCATCTCCCTCCACAAGAAATTACACCTTCTATCTGGAATAATAACAGTAGAACAAATAAAAAGCAACATTTATTTCTACTATTGAAAATTAATGCAGCTATAACGTTAATAAAAATTGATTTCTTTCAATTGCATTACTATTTCTTTCAACATTATCAGAAAGAGAGCAGACTATCTTTTATCTCTGAAGAGAAACTGATTGCTAAAACGACAAGAGATATTATTCATTAATGCCACTATATCTGCAGTAATTGTAAGTCTACTTTTAACAAGAATTTTACAAAAAAAGTATTGGAAATTCCTTTTCATGAGATGGATTTTAATAAATCGACATGCATGGATGGTATTCATGGTCAAAATTTACTCAGCTTGAGTCAATTAAGCAAGAGTTTTCTCCTTGATATTTTTTATACCTCCTGGTGTGCTGGGCAACTCCCTAAAGACTTAAAAGTAGCCCTTATCAATCCTATTACAAAACAGGGTAAACCGTTTAACGAGCCTAACTTTTATAGGCAAATCCCTCTAGTATCTAGTGAAAACTCATGGAGAGGATTGTTCTTTGGTAGGCAAACAAATTATCTGTATGAAAACAATTTAATTACTTACAAACAGTTTAGTTTTAGGAAGGGTCATTGCACAATATATCAGATTTTATATTTTAGCCTGAAAATTAGGATGCCCACAAATCATACTGTGGCTGCCTTTCTTGATTTATCTAAAGTTTTTGATAAGATCTGGAAGCACAAACTTGTTTGCAATATTTACAATACTTTTAAGCTAAATGGGAGAATTCTGCGTTGGATTACTGACTTCTTGAAGGCCATTTATGAGTGAAGTTCTAAGACACCATGACAGGTAAATTTAGACTAAGCCTAGAAATCCTACTTGGATCTATGTTCTGACCTACTTTGTTTTCTCTATTTACTGTTGAGGTTGAGGCCAATTCTGATCACTTTATGGAATAATATGTTGACCATATAATAATCTGATGTAGCAATGCAAGCCTTGTTACTGCTTAAAATAATGTTAATTCTTTCCTCCTTCAGCCAGAAGAATTTGTTGCGGAGCATAAAATCCTTTTAAATTCCTTAAAGTCATTTTCAAGTATTTTCACTTCAATTAGACACCTTTTCAACTATGAGGCTCAAATTCATTTACTGTGTAGTCATTTGAATTGAGAAAAACATCCTTAGTATCTGGGATTCATCCTAGATCAGGAGATTCATACATATAAGCCCATATAGCTTGGCTCTCAGGGGAAAACAGCGACTGAAAATTTAAGAATGCATTTCTATTGGAGACTGGGGAACGAATGCTCGGACCCTTCGAAATACTTACATTGTCCTTATATGTCCCATTCTTGAATATGGTGTACAAGTTTATTTAGGTTCCTAGCAACTTCGATAAACTAAAAAGGGTCCAACTGCCTGCTGCCAGCATCATCACTGGCTTTCGCAATAGTTGCCCTAGGAATATTGTATTGTGTGAATTTGACTAACAACTTCCGAAAATACATAGTAAATTTTCTTGGTCAAATACTTTGCAAAACACATCTGTTAGGGTGACCAGAATAGAAAGTCTAGTTATGTGCGCAGTTGGAGCAATAATCAACACCTCAAGAAAGAAATTCTGTTTTGCCATTCTGAAAGCACGGGTTGGCAGCATAATGGAGTAGAATGCGTCTCATTAGCTTGTGAGTGGATGTTTTTGATTAATTTTAAGTTCGTGTCTTTTCAAAAATTGGTTTGAGCTCATAAACTAACAAGAACACAAATCACCCAAAGTATCTTAGACAGCTTGCTTTGGAGAGTATTGATACACACCATCGCTTGAGATGTATTACAAATCGATACTGACGACAGCATTGGTGAAGGCGGTATTTCGGAAGGGAATTTTTATTAAAAAGAAGAACGACACTGGAATCTGTGTAAGAAACCCGACAATTGCTCGGTGTTCCTTGCAGAACTAATAACTATTGAGGAGGCTTTAAAATTTTGCATAACTGAGAGTGTTTGCACTGACATTTGGATTTCGAGTGATAGTCGTAGCCATTGAGCATTTATCTGAAGGTGGAGACATGGAGATCGAATGACTAGGAACATCGTCTGGCTTTTGAATTACTTGATTGCCAATGCTTAAATCACCTCTCGCTTGATTCCATTGCATGTGAATGTGCATGAAAATGAGGTTGCTTATGGTCTCAACCGAGAGGGTAACTGTAATACTCTGCTCTTAGTGGCTACCTTACTTTTTTAGAGATCGCTACCCGCGACTCATTTCCCCGTACAAATTATGTGAATTTTGAAGCAGGTATGAATCATTTTTCGTTTTACTTTCTATCTTGAAGTATAATCGTTCATATTTAATTTACAAAAATTATGAGAGTAAATGAACAGGATTCTCTTACATGCATTGAACAACAATGATCTTATCCCTAATTTTCCAGAGATAGAAATTCGAAGAAAGAATGAATGCGTTCTATACTTTATAATGAAAAAGAGTTGTACTCAACAACGTTCTTGATGATGTAAATGTTTAACTCTCTTTATTCCAGACACTAAATGTTAAATTTAAAGAAGCTTGAAAATATAAATTTTATTAAGAATAATTTTTTTATAAAAAATTATAAAAATGATATCGATATTAGTTTAAAGTATAATTTCGAATCGGAACTCTTACTTTTAAGTGCTCATCTATATAATAGGGATTCATTTAGAGGTTTAAATATAATTTATTAAAGATAAAAAAATGATGTATTATTCAAATACTAAAACTACAGACTTATAAAATTCAAGAAATATTAGTTATACTGGTAAACAATAGAAATGAATTTGAATAGAAGATACTTTTACAGAGCTAATAAAATGCTTTTATCCCCTTTTCCGAAGATCCTTTCTCATCAGGTGACACTGATTCTGTTTAAGTTATCTGCTTTATCCTCAAATTTGTGGATGTGTGTTTGAAACTATTCACGCGCTATACAAAGTTTAACATGATCTCGTTTTCGAACTTGGAGTTAAAATTCAGCTATGAAAATTTTAGGAAATACATTGAATATTATACATATTCTGTAATAATAATGCATTTCAAAATATATAAAACCACAATAATTCTACACAATGGATATTATCTCTTAATAAAATTATTTCTCAATAAGCTTAACAATATTAAATTTAATATTAAATAGAAATTTTTTGTTTTAATAAATTTTACAAGCAAATCCAGAGATCAAATCTTAAATATGAAATAATAAAAATTAAAAATTCACAATTTCTCATAAATTCTCATAGTCTCATAAATTTAAGCCAGTTTTTAGTTTTTCTGCTCCTATTCTTAAATGAAGAAGCAAACAAACTCTTTAAGAGTGGTATGAAGCATAACTTAGCTATTTTTTCAACCAAATACGGTGTACAATTGGTTTTCCCAATATTTATATAAATTATGATAATTTTAGCACAACAATTTTCTTTATATATTTAATTGAAATTCAGTGTTATCACCAAAAAAGTCGGGAATAACCGCTGATGGGACATTATCAAGCCTAATTGCTGAGAAAACTATTTTAGACTAAGTGGATTTTAACTATCCGCTACTATTTTTAGAGCAATTCAAATTTATCTTAAATAACAGAATTTATTTCCTTTATGACAGCAATATGAAGATTTCTAAAATGTTCTACCTAAACTGTTAATTAATAATCTTGAATTAAAAAAATATTTTTTGGAATTCTATATATTAAAAGAATGTTAAATACAAAGAATATTAAAAAATAAAGTTTTTTAAAATGTAATTTTAATCAAGATTTGGAAAAAATTAAAATACCTACGAATACTCAAGTTTAAATTTAAGTTTAACCAATAAACGGAATGCAGAATTAATTTATATGTGAAAGACAATACAAAATGTTTTGATATAAGAATAATATTTTCGCTGTGTAACATGAAAATGCAATTCGCTTGCGAAATGATAATATGTGAAAACTTTCTTTTTCTTATTATGCATAGCTTTGTCCAATTTCCAGGTACCATTTGCATTCATTCTTGGTTTCTCTCAATGGATTCGTTTACAAGATACTAAGATTGGATAAACTGTGCCTAAAGCCAAGTAATCATGGATAAATTTAAGTGTTCCTTTCAATGGAATACAGAATTTAGCTGTAAGTTTTGGGCATTAGCAAATAGGAAAAACTTTGATGCATGTAGCTTATAGGACAAGAATAATATATAAAATAGAATATTATATATTAAATAGAGATACACAATTTAAAAGGAATTCTAAACATGTACGGTTGAGGAGAATGTTTAACCCGAGAATTTTTAAATTGAAGTCAAAAGTTTATTCAATTTCTAATTCGATCCCTTAGTCCTTGAAAAATCTTAAGGTAAATTTTGTTGACGTATTTTAAAATATTCATGATCGTTATGAGAATTGAACAGTTGAACTGTTGAGTTAAATATAGAACTGTGAGAATTCAGTAAAAGTGCAATATTGCTAATATGCTCAGTCAAATAGAGTAAATAAATAAGCTAACTATTTCTTATTAAATTATCAGCTAATTTTTAACATTTTGAAAAACTTGTAATTAATTTGAAGTTAAAATTTCGCTTAACACGAGAAATACGATTTGCTTATTGAAAATTTGATTCATTGAACATCTGCAGTTGTGAAAATAAGGAATGCTATTTTAGAATTGTAACACTTAATTGAATAACTTTTTAATCAAATACCATCATTTTAAAAATTTATGACACTTCATAAAATTATTTCAAAGAAATTTCTTTCTCATACTTGTCTTTATGACTAGAAGAAGTTTTTTTATCTATGAAAACTGATTCGTTACTCAACTATAATTTTTGCGCACTAGAGTTAGTTACAAGGGATCAAGTTGAATTTCTTTCTGATTTAATATGACATTCAAAACTCTGGTGGCATTTGAACCAACGAACTGTTGCACCGAAAGCCGAAGAGTGGTATTCATTCTGTTGAAATCTGAGATATAGAGCAAAAAATAAATTTTTATTCATGGTAGAAAAATATACTGATTTGTAAACTTACAAATTTCTTAAATGCGTTCCATAAGCATGATTTAAATAATTAAATGCCATTTTTACTAAGATGTGTAGAAATATGAAATTTCATGAAATTGTAACATATTCATTAAAAACATAATATCATTTATAATTTTTAAATATTGCGAAACGTTTGAGGAATTTCACACTATTTTAATCACGTCCAAAAATTAAATTTACTTGTATGTATAGCAATTAGATTCATCTAATTACAGATAATATTATTTGATAAAAAATAAATTTCTTTAAAAATTAATTTAAAGTGAAAAATTTTTAGGCGAAGGAAAATAATTATTTGAAACATGTTGCTCATCTGACTTTAGTATAAATTTGATCTAATTGTTAGTATTGGAAATAAAATAATTCTATTTTCACGTAAACATAATGAGACAATTTCATCTGTATAAAAAAAATGTCTCATAAAATATCTAATAAGAAGAATTATAATTTTATCAGGAATATTACATTCCTCGAAAAAAGCCCCAAATCTGTCCGGCCAGCTTTTTCTTATAAATTATCAAAAAGTTGATTAAAATTTAGGCAATAATTTAAAAATTACCTTTTCTACTATTTATTATTTTTTTTAGTGAAGAGAGGCTTATATACACATTAATATACAAAGCGTACAGAAAAATGTATGTATTTTCAAATTATTTTAAATTGCTGCAGAAATATTTATTTGAAAATTTCTTACCTAGAATACATTTTTCAATACGTAAAAGAGAGAGAGAAAGAGAGAGATTTGTGTATACTCATAGCTTTCCATCTAAGGAAAACACACATACAAAAAAATTCAATCTTTTTCATCTAAAAACTCTCTTGAACTTTAAAATTTTGTTTGTTATTTAATTTTTAAATTTTATGTTTACATTTTTTTAGCAGAACTTGCAGCATAATATGAATTTAGAATCTCTAAAATTAACACGTACAAGATGTTAGTTGAACCCAACATTTCAGCAAAAGATCAAAGCAGAGTTCATTATTTATCAAACAAAAATTTCTTTCATTCATGTTGAATATTAAATATAATTCTTCTATTCCCTTATTAGTATAATCTAGAATGTAAAATTTAAAAATGTCAGAATGGGAAAAAACACAAGAAAATTTTAATAAATAGAAAAAATTGGATTAAATATTTTTAAATATTTAATACATAATACACAAAAACTTACATGTGAAGAGAAATTTCATACCAAATATTAAAATTTGCATTAATGAAAATTTGCAAATTTAATGAAAAAATCAGTGTTGTTTTATCTTATTTTCTTCTGATTACTTTGGAAAACTTACAATAAAAATGTTGATGGTTTGAAACATAATTTGAATATTTAATAGCATTTCATTAGCTAATGTGAATAAACTATTCTCCCCCTGCTTTTGAAAAATACTTTTTACCTAGAAATTTATTTCAAAAAAAGGCATACTTCTTTTAAGTTCATTGATTAGTTTTTGTTATATATATATTTTAGAAGATATCTGATGGAATATTTAAAACTTATTCCGAATCTATGAATTTCTCTATAACAATATGAAATTCCCAGAAAACAAAAATAAATTGAAATTTTTCGTAATGAATTAAATATAACTAAAAAATCCATTATTATATGTCAGAAAGTATTAACTTATTTTTTAAAAGTTTCGCACTAATTATTAGCAAAAGCTTGAAGTAGTTATCAAAGGCTTAGTGTAAATTTCTTTCATTACAAAGTCTATTTCTATGCAGATTTTCTCCTATGCGCCTAAATCACTGCTCATTAGGCTAAATAGCTTTTTCCACTATTCCCTAATAACGTTACCTCAGGGGCACATCAATTTCATTAAATAGTTCATGTCACACCGAAAGCTTTTTTGTAATACTCTAAACTTCCCAAACAATGTCGACAAACTGGAAAAGGGAATATATTAGTGGTTAAAATTGTCATCTAAAATGAACGAAAGTAATCCTTTATCCAATCTAATTTATAATTACAAGAAAGGATCTCCTAATGCTATCAAATAAAAACTGCAATCCAATTTCATTTTGCTTTTAAATCCATATGGAATAACAGTAAATTTTTACAACATATAGTAATAGGAATATTATTAATTTAATAATTTATAAAATATTATAAAATCACACAGATATATATATATATATATTTGTTACATTTCCTGTATGAAAGCATTTTTATATAAAAGTGCAAAAGATTAATTTCATTTTATATAATATTATAGAAATTTCACAGTGTTTTATACAAATTTATATGTAAATGAAACTGCATACATAGCATAACAATTGTCACTGAGTTTAAACTTACTCTATAATTCTTAAAAGAAATTTAATAAGTTAGTATAACTTTCATATTGTTGAAAACTAAAATTAAATGAAAAATGCTATAATAATTCATAAAAATATTAAAATAATTTTGATCTTGGAATACTTCCTTTTCCTTCCTAATTTTTTAAAAATATAAAATTCATGTCTTTAAGTAAATTTTAAGTAAAATCAAAATATATCCTTAAATAATTTTCAATATTAATTAGACATTGGATCTGATATTCGTTTTCATGGTTTATATGTCTGGAATATGCATAGATAACGAAGTTGAAAATATGTTTAAATGGTTATCCTTTTTAGAAATACTTTTATTACTCTTTATATTATTTGATATGTTAATACTTCATCGTATGCAAATATTTATAAGAAGTTTTGATTTCTAGTGTTAAAAATGAGCTATAAAGTTATTTTCTGATAAATTTGTATTTGTGGAAAATTTGTTTATGAAGCCTTATAAACCTGTATGTAATAATAAAGCCAAAAAATATATACTGTTATTATTAGGTTTAATTTTATGCGAATTACAAGATATAAATTACCTTAAAAATACACATAAATATCGTAATGCTCATAAAAATAAAGCTATTGAAAAGAAAAATTATACGAATTGTGTGTGATTAGATATAAAATGTGTGCTTATTGTTGTTTGTAAGTTTGCGAGTACAATTATTGTTATTTAGAAAAGAAATTGATCTCCTTACATTAATTAATTGCAAAAGTAATTAAATACTAAAAGTAGAAAAAATTAGAAAAATTAGAAAAAATTAAATAAATTTGGAAAATTCTATAGAAATCAAAGAAAATAAAAAGTTGCTATAAACTATGATTTAATACATGAAGATACTTCTGTACAAGTGCATCAAAAATCCTTAAAAAATAAGAATATTCCTCAAGTTGTGATTATTGATTTTTGCTGTTTGAAAAATGTTGCCGATACCAAAAGAGAATATATATCTTGAATATTATCATATAAAACAACATATTTAAGTAAAATGTTATGCAACAATTCATTTAATATTGATCCTATCATCCTCACTAAAAATCACTTTTTTTTAAAGAATTAAAAAAAAACCTAAGTTTAATTAATAAAAAAAAAAGAATTTATTAAATCAGTTATTTTATTGCTCCACATAGATGTCACATATTTGAAAGTAAACGTTTAAAATACAATTAAAATAAAGGATTTAATTTTTTGATGTAAACCCTCAAGCAATGAATTTTAATCTCGATTTGTATTTGCTAGGATCAAATGAGAATGTTATTTTTTTCAGACTTTAAAAGTTTTCATTACCTCTTTTCTTCGCTTTTTTATTAAGGCAGAAAATCATAAATCATGATGGAATTAATTTACTTGGCTGATGGAATTTTAATTAATAACGCCATCCAAACGGTAAAAGATGAACCTTGATTCGTCACTCGAAAGAACCCGTTTTCTCTGATCTACGGTCAAATTTCGATGTACTTTGCACCACATTTACCGAGCAGCGTGGTTGGACTTTGTGATCAAAGGCTTATGGGCAGCAGCACGACCATGAAAACCAAGCAGATGTGCTTCCTTACGGATGGTATTCATTGAAACAATATTCCCGGATGCCTGTTGAAACTCCTCGTAGAAGAGGGTCATCTGTTGGGTGCGGTTCTTCCGAGTTCCTCTGGACAGCACTCGTCAGTCTCTATCCCCCAGTTTCATTTGTCTGCCGACTCGGGGCACACATTCTGACAATCACCGCTCACCTTCCACTTCTTAATCACATAGACCACTGTCGATTTTAGGTACTTCAGATCGTTAGATATGTCCCTTAAGGATCATTCACATTTGTAATACCTGATAATTATACCTTTCTCAAAATCAGAGAGCTCCGAACTGCCCGGCTTCTTGCATGCGATTAATGCCGATGCTCTTTCCTACACGATATATACCAACGGAAGCCGAATCGTAATTCAAGACCGCTGATATCGTCATTTACATTGGTGTCCAAATACCTATTGGTAGACAGTGTATAGTTGACAACTATTTAATGCAATTATTCTTTCTTTTATTTAAAAACACTTTCATTATACAAAGTAGACTACTAAAGTGTGTGAATGCTTTGATTTTCGTTTTTGAGCAAACATCATAAGAAGATTATTTATGCTTTAATTGTTTTTTTTCCGGGATATTCATTTCTATGTCCAGAAATAGCTAAGAAAATTCATGAATTTTTCATTTTTCTTTTAACAAAAAGCATTTTATTTTACATATGATAAAGTTATTCTCATGGTATCGTAAAAAATCATTGAGATTCCATATTTTTTGTAAAAAGGAACAAACATCACTACGAATAAATTTCCGTTGTAAAAGAAGAATGGGAAATTGTTGACTTATGTTGTTTTTCCTATTCTACATTTACATTTGCATTAGTGATGGAATTTGGATTGATAGAATTATTCATGGACTGAGATAGAATAGTTAATTAATTTTGAAATCTTAAATTATTCTGAATCATCATTAATCCTCAAGTCAAATTAAAAACTATAAATCAGATTAAATGCACCATAGAAATTCACTCAATTTTATTCCAGAACATTTTAAAGCAACTTTAGTACATTTTAGAATCAAATTTCTTCCATATAGTCTTGACAAACTGAAATCAAAAGCTTTCTTTCATCACCTCCAATTTATATACCAATCTTTACGTGCCGAGAGAAAATACTTAATGAGTTATAAAATTTTAGACACAGATTATTGCTAGAATACTCATTTTAGCATTAGATGAAAGATAGAAATCAATGAAATATATGTTAAAAATTCTATGGCAGTATTTAATTATTTGTAGTATTGGTAAAAATAACTGAAATATAATAAGTTGCTAAATCATTCTATCTATCTATCTATCTATCTATCTATCTATCTATCTATCTATCTATCTATCTATCTATCTATCTATCTATCTATCTATCTATCTATCTATCTATCTATCTATCTATCTATCTATCTATCTATCTATCTATCTATCTATCTATCTATCTATCTATCTATCTATCTATCTATCTATCTATCTATCTATCTATCTATCTATCTATCTATCTATCTATCTATCTATCTATCTATCTATCTATCTATCTATCTATCTATCTATCTATCTATCTATCTATCTATCTATCTATCTATCTATCTATCTATCTATCTATCTATCTATCTATCTATCTATCTATCTATCTATCTATCTATCTATCTATCTATCTTATCTATCTATCTATCTATCTATCTATATCTATCTATCTATCTATCTATCTATCTCTACTCTATCTATCTATCTATCTATCTTCATCTATCTATCTATCTATATATACTATATATATATATATATATATATATATATATATATATATATATATATATATATATATATATATATATATATATATATATATATATATATATATATATATATATATATATATATATATATATATATATATATATATATATATATATATATATATATATATATATATATATATATATATATATATATATTATATATATATATATATATATATATATATATATATATATATATATATATATATATATATATATATATATATATATATATATATATATATATATATATATATATATATATATATATATATATATATATATATTGTTTTAAAACGCGACTAAGGAAATACGTATATGGTTTATTAAAGGTACAAAAGACATGAAGAGTTGTTATTTGTTTATTACATCAAAATGAAATTATATTTTTTACTTAATTTTTACTCAAAATAAACCAGTGCTAAAGTGCCACATAATTTTTAATTCAAAATTATTTTAAGAATACAGCCTTTCTTAAAACCTCAAGGTTTTTAAATGATAATTTGAAATTCTTGGAAACAATAAAATTTCATTAGTATATGCTGCATACAAGAAATGAATGAGATAGCAAAATTTGAAATATTTTTAAAAAAAAATTCAATTGTTTCTTATTAATATAGATAATATTATTTGTTTTGATTTCCGTATAATCATTGTCTATAGGATGTAGTTTTTGGTGACACTGAAATCAAAAATTTAATGGCTATCTAATGTGTTATTACATTTGTTATACTGAAAAAAATGAGTTTGCTATGACAAGTCTTTTATTAATAATGTAAAAGCCTAATTCTTAAGCAAAATAATTAGTACGCTCATTTTATTTATGTGATAAGGTTCTAAATTTTCCAAAACAAAAAAGAAAATTAAACAAAATACTAGAATTTTGTAGTAAGATGCATATATTTCAGAAAATCTGTCATTTGTATGCTTTATTATCATTTTAAATGATAATTGATATCTTCAGAATTTTTTGGTAAATAGCCTGATAAAATAATGTAATTCTCTATAAAAATTAAAAAAAAAACAATTCCTAAATATTTCCTTTCTTATAAAAATAATTTCTATTATTTCGTAAATTTTTGACAGCTATTTTATTAAATATAACAATGCAAAAAAGAACACAAAATAGTTATTCATTTCAGCGGAAAAAGTTTCTAAAAATGAAAATCTAAATTTAATATTGGTAATATGCATGAAAATTTATTCTTCATATGATAATAATTTGAAGAGAAACTGTATTCTCACAATATTTCTTCTTAAACATCAAAATCTGCAAAAAATATTGAAATTAAAAAAAGAATAAAATGTGGAATTGCAATTAAATTTAAATTTAAAAACGTAAATTTACAAGTATACGTCATTTGTTTCTACAGTTGAAAAATACTACAAGAAAAGCAAAAAACATTTTTAATCTGAATTATAGAATTTGACAATGCTTTGTTCATAACTATGTTTACTCTATATTCAAAAGATAAAATGAAAACAGGATTTATTAGAAATACAAACAGAACTAAAAGCTCAGTACTTTTTCCTCAGTAAAACAATTTTCTTAGAAATTTGAATCAGAAAACAAAATATGAGGAAATATAAAATGCAAAAGAATTCTCTAAAATTTAAGTAAATTAAATTTTTTTGAAAAATTTTTGTATAAAAATATCCAGATACTAAACTCTTTACCTCACATCCATAACTTTATTTCCTTTCTTTTAACATATACATACATTACGAAGATAGAAATGAAAAAATAATTCATAGATTTTAAATATTCAATTAAATAAGCATTTGTTTATATGAAAATATTTGTGATTTTACAAATGTTTTCTTTTTAATTTTTTATTACTTCCAAAAAGAAGTTTGGATAAAGCACATGCATTATCAATTATTTATGAAAATGTTTTCTTAAGTTTACAAAAATATACATTAGAATATTATTTATTCCTCTAAGAATTTTTCTTTATGAAAAATAATTTAAATTTGCTTCTCAAGCAACCTAAATATATTGTAATAAAATAAAACACATTCACTTATTTTGAGGATAAGAAGAATATTTTATCGTATAATTATCAAAGGCTAAAACATGTCTTATGAATTCTTTTAAAGATTTTCTAATCATAAAGTGAAATTTTAAGCTTATTTGAAAATTATAAAAGCAAATGAAAGAAGTTTCTTTTTCAAAATTTATAAATTTTTCCAGCAAAGAAATTCTGATCTTAACCATTTTGCAGTAAAAGTTTTGTCTAGCAATTAAAATAAATATCTGTAAAAAATGACTAAAATTCCCCTTAATTTATTTTTTATGTCCATTAATACACTTTTCAATAAATTTCTAACCTTACATTTATATAGAATAGTTTGATCAAGTGAAGTATTTTAAAATTAATAAAACTATTTCTTTTACTTTTGCACTCGTATCTACACTTTGCTTTAATTTTGTAAGATGTAAAAGGAAGAGAAAGATATTTTTTGATAAATAAAAGTGGAAACAATGGAATAAATAAACAAATAGCCCTAAAATAATTAAAATTAAATAATAGTTAATCAAGTATTTAAATCTAAAACACACATATTCAATTTTTAATTAACAGCAAATTATAAGAGTTTCTTTTTATTGCTTGTATAAAATAAATGAATTTTAAAGCTATAATATTTTATATCGTTCCACCAATATCAGTTGTTAAAATGAATAAAAAAACTTAAAATTTATTAAGTAATATCCGATTGCCAAATGAAGTAAACAAATCTAATATACAATAATTGTCAACAATTTTTAGACCGTGTTTTTCTCATCTTAAGTTTTCCGTAAGCAAAATTTCTTGATGTTATAATCAGTAAATTTTATTTTTAACCCTCCCACATTATGCGAAATTAGTTATATGAGGGAAAATTATTAATTTATAAAGCTTAAATCTGAAAAGTTGAATGTAGAAATGTTAAGGCGACTCTTATTCATTTGAACAGAAATGAATAATTTTAATGAAATGAAATGCAATAGTATAAAGTTTAATGCTCTTTTATTCTAAGGAATTTAAGACATCATTTAAGCATGGAATTAATGCAATTTTATCGTTGTGTACCAACCATTATCTCACATTCCGATTGAAGCTATTGAAAGAGATCTGCTTTAAAAATATTTCAGTTTCCTCAATTTTCTTCCGATGCTTTGACAAAAGTAAGCAATTTAATTGAAGTCAGGTCTATTGAATCAATTGAATTCCTCAGTTGCTCGAAAATTTTAATTTTATTTTATTTACATAACTGATTTTAAAAGTTTTAAAACTTTTCTTAGAAATAGTAGTATCAAGGTTAAATTTCAATCCAAAAGGTATCTACTTATAAATATAAGGTTGTATCTGATCTCTTAAAATAAATTTTAATCCTTTTTATTCACAATCCACTTAATGTGTAAATGAGTAATTTTATCATCCTGATAAAAATCTACCCAAATTTGTGCTGATCTATTTAAAAACTTCTTTATCTGCAACAGAAAACAATTCTGGTTATGAGTATAACGTCAGATTTCGCTTTTGACCAAATTAAACTTGGATTCTTTGCTCTAAAATACCTTCTTTCAAGATTGGCTTATCCCTATATCTTATGTTTAGTAAATTTCAATCGGAGCTTTTTATCTTTTTTTCTTCTGCTATGAAATGATTTTTATAGGGACCAACTATAATTTGATTGGTACAGATGAATTTGATTGGTACAGCTAGCATATGGTACATTTTTCACTGTGATACCATGTACTAATTAACAATATTGGAAAATTTGCTGATAGTTAGAGAAATTAATGTTTTGGAGAAATCGATATAATCATTTGAACTGAATACAATTGTACATTTCTCGAAATACATCGACATAAAATTGCAGGCAAAAAGCGCTCTTCAAAAGCAAAAGTAGTTCAAGATCTTCAAACAGAATAGTTGAAAATCATGTGTCAACCATTATATATCTTGTTACTTCCATGACCAGGCATTATACAACAGTCATCTTACTAATAGTAGCATAGACAAATAAATGTCTATCCTATTAGTAGGATGACTGCAAAATATAATCCTGCTATATTTTGCTATGCTAAGACTAAAATAATTAAAGAAACCGAATTTTTTAAAGTTACCAATTTGAACTTTCCAGTTTTATACTAAAAAATTTTTAACCAAGAACTTTCACTCAAATTATTCGTTACAGCCTATATTGAAAGACTAAAATACAAATTGACTTTCTGGATAATTCAGAAATGTTGGTTATAAAAAATATTAGGGCAGAAAACATGGCCTCAAATTCTTTTATTAGTTATTGTATAAAAGAAAAAATATCTCTTCCAAATTATTCAAAAAATTAAAGTGTTTATTATATATATATATATATATATATATATATATATATATATATATATATATATATATATATATATATATATATATATATGTATGTATGTATGTATATAGAAATGCAAAAGAAAGTAGGAGTATCTGTGTTATTATTCAATAGTGACTGAAGAGCACTGACTTATTTAGTACAAAGGTTGTCATTATTTATATAAAAAGGCAAAAATAATAGTGAAATGAGTTTAAAAAATTTAAAGCTAATTTAAGTAATGACAGAAAAATCGGAACCATTCAATACAATTCAAAAAACATTCAAATCAATGTTAACACGGAGAAGAAAAGCTATCCTGTAGAGATACATCAGAGAACAAATTTATTTACTAGAGAAAAGTCTTAAAAATTATTTGTTGTAACAAATACTTTCAAGTCATTTCTTACATTATGAAGAATAAATTTCTTTATATTTCCAATGACAGGGCAAATACAAGGAACGCCACTAATAAAACACATGAAAAATCACAAAATAGACATGAGCCGAACACAGAACAGGTGAATACAGTACATAAACATAAAAGAGATGACCGGAGTCATGGAACCAAAAGTACACTGGTTTGCCAATAAGTAATATTTCAAAGCTACCATGCAGTGCAGCACAGTGGTGGGGGTGGGCCCTATTTATGGATTCTGCCAAGTTGCAAAGCGGACAGTCGGGTGAATTCGAGATGCCAATACGGTGCAAGTGTTCAGCTAGACAGTCGTGACCTGTCAGAAGTCGAAATGTTGCCCCAACTTTATGGCATTGACCATAAGGGATATTTAGAAGGTCATCTTTCCACCTTGGCTTTTATCCTTTCTTTGTAGTTTAGAAGCTTGAATTCTTTTAAAATCTCGTTTTAGTTGTGTATCTTTATAGTGTGGTAGGAAATCTTTGTGTGTCTTTGCAGGAGAAATGCTGCGTACCTGTTTGCGAAGAAGTCCGCCTCTCGTTTTCATAGCTGTCACAGTGCCAAGGTACCCACTGGAACACAACACATTTCTTTCGAGATGTTAAAATTTCCAAGAACTCTTGGATATAAGGAGTTTCACAAGATGGGGGCGAGATTGAGCTTATGGCCTGAATTGCTGCCTGTGAATCAGAGAACAGAGCCACTCTGTCAAAAAAAATCGGGAAGAGCTACTAGTTGTCTTAAGGCAATTCGGATTTTTCAACTTCTCCGTCAAGATGCTGTTCTGTAGATACCTGCAGAAGCATAGAAATTGAACAGCTTTGAATGGATACCTGCACCAACAGACAATTAGATGTCAGACTGGAAACCATCTGTAAAGACAAGTAGCCATTCTGATTCAGGGTACCTCAAACCAATGGTTTCCAAAGCACATTGTCTCAAGCAGAGGTAAAATGCCCCAAACTGTTTAGTTTTTGGACTGGATGAAAGAAATTAATTTAGAATAGGTTTAAATTCAATTCATTTTCAAAATAAAAATTATATCAAAATAATTTTTTTAACAAAATGGTAGCCAAAATTCAGACATAATTATATTAGGTGAAAAAGATTCATGTTCCATAATTTTTATGTGTTTCTATTCAAGAAAAACTCAACCATCAATCATGCTCAATGAGAAGATGCTTGATGAATTGAAGATGCATTAAAGGAGAAATAAGTTCTCGAATAATCAATTTTTGGATAATTTTTTAGATATTTCAATGTACTAGTAATATATAGGTTTGCTATAGATGTCTTCAATCATTCCAGGTGATGGATTGATCTGTCCTGTATTTCTGGCGAAAATAACAATCGTTATGTTCTATTTATATTGCTTTTTAATCATTGCTTTTTTTGGGGGATATCTAAAGTCTCAAGATTTTTTTCCTTGACTTGTTGAAATGTTAAAAATGGTTTATATGTTTCATTTCGAGTTAAAGTTTTAGAAATAATGCTGTGGCTATCATTTTGGAATAATTTATAGGCTTCCTTGCATATTTTTTATAGCATTCTATTCTCTGTTGTCCAATTAAATTATATATTCAGTAAAGATCCCACTTTCTTTCGAATGCAATTCTTTATAAATGTTTTCATGTGTATCCTTGCAAATCATTTCAAATTCCTACTATACTTTTTGTCGTTAAAACTGTTATTAACGAATAATATTTTTCTGAGTTTAAGGTTTGTTTGTTAAAGTCCAGTATTGCGGATGACAGTAGTATTCCCGTATGCTCTTCCTTCTGAAGATAATTGCATCCCCTGCAAAAATTCTAGAAATCGTCTGCTTGATTAACAATAGAATTGATTAAACACTGAGAAAAGATTTGAAATAAAATAATTGAATTCAGAAAAATTTTAGGATTTTCTGAAATATTCTCTTATGTTAATGGTAAATTTAGACTAACCACATCCAAATTTTTAACTTTTTCTGTTTTTTATTTTTGAGTGCTTAGGGATTATATTTTACTGGCAATAAGTTAAAGTTTTACATAAAACTTATTTTTAAATGTTAAGTATTCCATTGTGCTTCGAGAATAATAATAATCGCAATTATATGAAACATTTTGTGTATGAAATAAGAATGAGTACCAAGTAATGTGGTAAATATTGCTTCCTTTATGGTTAACGTAGACAACTGTGACTCACAAATACGAATTTTAAGTGTTCAGTTTTCATGATTATTGATGCTTTAAAATTTGGAAATTCAAGTATATTTGATTCCAAATCGAATAAAATTAGAATTCGATGTTATAGAGAAATAAAATTATTCTGCTTAAAAAATCAATTTTGCAATAACTACGAGTAATTTACATTATGTGACTGTATATATATATATATATATATATATATATATATATATATATATATATATATATATATATATATATATATATATACAAATTAACAAAATTCATAAATTTATATGAAACAAATAAAAATGTCGAAAAAAATTACCAATAACTTTCTTTTGAATTAATTAGTGAGTTAGATTTAACTATATATATATATTAAAAATACTGCTCATTTTTTAAAACAGGTAAAAATTTTTAGCGTTGTTTGCTTTTGATTTGGTTTGGCATTTTACTATTATCACGAATGTAAAAATTTGTAATGTATGTATATATTTTTTAATTTACGAAACGGAAATTATGCACTAAATAAAATAAAAACACGGATGCATATATATAAATTTAAGAACTTGATTCAAATAATATTTGTAGAATCCTAAAGCAATTAGAGTCATCTAATGAAATTTAAAATAATAATTTATCTATAATTTTTTAATGGTTTGCAATAATTTTTTAAGCGTAATTTGCAAAATATATAAATGTATGGAAATGCTAAAAATCTAAAATTAATGGTAAAATTAAATTGTCTAACAAAAATAAATAAATAAATAATGATACAAAATATTTCAATAATTAATCCTATTTGTCATTATAATACCAATACCTTTTACAATAAAAATAATTTATGTGTCAATTAGTAATGCAATAAATTATCTGTTGTTAAAAAAAATGGTGTGACATTTTTCTGCAAGAATAAGCTCAGAAGTATACAATTAAACTTTAATAAGCCGACCGATTGGCTGAGTGGTTAGCGTTCTTGACTCCGGAGCTGTTGGTCCCGGGTTCGAATCCCCGGTTCAGGTATGGATGGTTCTGTTCTTTCTTCTGTGATGTTGTATGAATGTGGCCCGCCCTATAAACGGGTTTGTGGTGGTATGGCGCGGGCAATGCTACTCGCCTCCGCGACTTGGTTCACAGGTGCCCGCTGGGTAACGACAAATGAGTAGAAGTCTCTGGCCTTGTTGAGGCATAGGGTTCAACCCTCTTGTGCTCGCCATTGGAGAAATGTTTTTTAATAAGAATTTGAAGAGATAACAAATAATTGAAAGCTTCACGTATTATTATAAGAGATAATTGAAAACTTCATGTATTTATTAATCAATTGATAAATATTTTTCTGTAATTTTATATTTTTGTACCTAAAAACACTTTTTTTACAAAATTAAAGTAATTTATTTTAGATAGCTTCTTAGACGCATTTTTTTCATTTTATTGTATTATATAAGTAATTTATTATTATCTTATATAATTTCTCTTATTTCAATTTTGAGCTTAAATTTATGAATTTAAGTTTTGCCTTACTATAAAAATGTTTCCTTCGATGAAAATGAGTAATCTCACATAGCTCAACCTAAATTAGGACATGAATTTGGCATTAGAATTTCCATGTGTAATCTATCATGTATGTCTTCCATCCTCCTCATCCATCATCAGGGGTTATAACAATTACCAAAATGTTTTCTCCTTGGTAGAGATTACATGTTTTAAACTGATCAAAATTTTATAACCATTTGGGTTTTCTTAATAGGAATTCTCATTATTAAATTACAATTATAAGACAGAGGATTCACTTAAGAAATATGCGTGATTAAACTTAACAGTTAAAAAATGTTCTTTATCCAACAATTTTGTTTTTTGTACAATTTATTTTAGAAGATTTTAGTTAATGATTTTTCTATTTTTATCCAATTGGAAAATGTAAGAAGTGAACATTATACCTTTTACATAATATTAGTTTTCATAACATAACAATAAAATATTACTATAGTTATGATTTAATATATCCTTCTTCTTTATCAATAAATTAAATGAACTAATTTTATCATTATTATATATCGCTAATAATTTTAAACAAAAGAATTTAATTTCTACAGAAATACAGTTACTTATAAGAAGATAAAATCAAAATTCAAAATAAACTAGAAGAATAAATCACGTAATACAACATACCCATTATTTCTCCTGTTATAGTTTTCCAAAATCTACTGTGTGATAATTTTGAATAAGTCTAGATGAATTCATTTAAACAATGGTCTACATTGACAAGTCTATTTAAAATACAGTTATTAAAGAAAAGCCTAAAATTTTCAATACATTTACCTACATTGGTCCGAATGCATTTAACTTAAATAAAATATAAGAAGTTGAAAATGAATATTTCACAACATATACATTAAACATAAGAATGCTCTACATTATTTCTTCCTTTAGACATTTTCAAATAGTAGTAGGTTGCTGGAAAAAAAAATTAAAAACATCTAGGTTATATAGAATAGAACAAAAAAGGATTGAATGTTAATATGGTTCTTTTTTATATAGAGGCTTAATTTCGTATTAGAAACAAAGCAATTCATTAATTCTTATGTCTATCGACTCAATTTTTAAGAGTTCTAAGAATTTTCATAGATGTTTGTGATATCCTTCTGTTTTTCTGGAAAACTCCAGATCACCTGTACATGAATGAGAAGAAATTCTTAGCTAATAGAAACAGTGAATATTTTCACTTCCTAAAATGCTGTTGAATTAACTATCTGTATCTCACTTTGTATTACCTAAAACAAAATATGTGAATTAGTTACACATCCGACAAGGAGAATGTTGTGTTCCATCTTCCAAAGTTATGGATACGTTTTCCAAAGTTAGACACTTGTGCGTCTAAGAAACATGTTGCTTCCAAAGTCCATTATCCATGTGCTTCCATCTGGTGCATTTCCTGGATATCTGAGAGCGAGTAATAGTTATTTGGCTCTTTACACAAATCCAAATGCTTCAGAAATCAATACACTAAATATAACAATTAAATAATGAAGGAATTAAATTATACCAATGAAGAATATGGTTATTCATTAATCTTTACTTTTAATCATCTTACCTCTGAATCAAACTAAGTAGGAAATCTTGAAGTGAAGAATTAATAGATCGCAAATGAAAGGTATTTTTGCAAATAGTTCTTTCCTGAGATACTTCCCGAAAAAAATATTTCACGAAACTAAATTTTCTATTTCAGCAGAGAAATTACGAGATAGTGCGAATAATTCTGCCTTTTTTAATTAAATTTTTAATTTAATTCATTAAATTAGAAATTCGGTGAGATGAACGAATTTACAAAACTTTTGTAACGTAATTTTACAAAAACTGCTTCTCCAACCCCCCACATGTGTACGATGACATGTTTGATAAGTAAGATCAATAACTTTGTTTTAAAGCATTAGTATACATAAATAAATGTGCATAATTAATTTGAAAGAAGAATATTTTCCTTAATCTGATCACTTTTCTTTTTACCACTTTTAAGTCACTTCTTTCAATATTTTTAAATACAAATTTTGCATAAAATGTTATTAAGAATCAGCGTTATTTAAATATCTCTTATTTACATAGAATGTACTCATTTATCTCCTAGTTTAATAAAAGTCAGTTTTTGAATAATTTAAATTTTATCTTTTATTTAGAGAATTCATGCTGTAAGAAAAAATTGAAATTCTATTTGTTCTTTACAACCAATATTGAGAATTTTTAGAGTGAAATTCATCTCTGTACAAATTTAATCTTTTATATATCTATTAAATATAAATTTTTGCCACAAATAATGTAACAGAAATTTTACCGCTGTTATCAAATACAAAATTGGTATTTATGCGATAGAAATTCTAAATATATTGAAGACAGAAATCCCTTGAGGAAAAATAGAGTGATTTTTCTTATCTGTCCATGAGGAAGTGGATCTCTCTTGAGAAAAGAAGTAAACTAGTAAAAGAATCTAATCGATATTTGACCTATATCTTCTCTTTATTTTAAATCTATAGTTCATAGCTCAAAATAAGAATATAAATTTTATATGAAACTATTGGAAACGTTTTTTTTATCTTATGGTGTAAAATTAACAAGTTTAAAAATATTTAAGTAACTAAATAACTTGTATAACACGTTACGTTATAAGCATGATAAGACTTAAGGAAGGTTAATATTTATTAATTATCGTTAGGTTTGAAAAATAGTCTATTTGACTTTATTTAGGTCATTCATCATGTCAATTCTGTTTATTTACTGACAAATCTGATTAAAATAAAACCAAATAAAAAAATTGAATGAAAATGATTGTTTATATTTCGAAAATACCATACTGTGTATGTTTCATGGCATTTCTCCTCAACTTTGATGGTTGTAGCCTGAATTTATTACATGTTTATGTTAAACTTATTACAATCATATAAATAATATTAACAAATTTATATCGCTTGAATATTTTCACTAATCTTCCTGAAATTATTATAAACTGTAATTAACATTACTTTCAAATATTACTTTAAGTGTTACCTTGCAAATATATAAATTATGATCCAGAAGAATTTGTGGATATATTTAGATTAGTGTTACATATATGTGGAAAAATATTTTTGAAAGAAAGTATATGAATGAACTATTATTTTCCAAACTAAAATTAAATTTATTGAACATGAAAAAACAATGGATAAACTGTTTCTAAAATTAACTGCAGGGTAAGATTCATCATAAATAATGTTTGTGTAATATGAAGATTTAGGTTGAGTCCTAAAAAAATGTTTTTCTTTTTTTTAACTGAGATTAACAATATCTAAAAATTTTTGGTAAATCATAAGATATTGATTAAATATGCAAGAAAAAAATTGAAAAATTTCAGTTAAAAAATTAAAAAAAATTGTAAAAAAATTACCAATTAAAATTAAAGCACATCACATTTTTCAATAAGATATCACAAAAGAAATATTTAAATTCTGGGCTAATTAATTATTATCGGTATATTATTTTGTTACTTTTTGGTATCTCTGAAATAAAAAAATTATAAAATTATTTTTAATTGGAGACTTCAATAAAAAAACTCTGCATTTAAATATATTTTCATAATTATGTAATTTATCGATTAATGAAACAAGGAAATAAAACGAAAACTATATATATATATATATATATATACAATACACACATACATGAAATTTTTATAAGTGATATATTGGCTTATTGCAAACTTGAAGTTGAAACAACTCTTTAAATTTTCCATTTCTATTGAATTTATTTTCTTTTATTAATTCAAAAGCTCAATGGATTCGATTATATCTTAAAAACATGATGTATACCCATAAGAAAATAGATTTAAGTTCTGTCTAGGGAAACGAAGCACCAAAAAAAGGAATAAATTTTGTTTGAGATAATACGAAAAACGCAAAATTCTCATGAAAGTTTGAATAGGGGCTAAAGAAAAAGTGTTTTCTCCGCCGAATTTTCCTGGATGGCCAACATCACTTGGTGCGGAGAAAAACAGCAGCTGTTTTCTTCATGAGAGCTCTTGTTTTCGAATCGGCTTGAGTGCAGAAGTACGCCATATTTGGACACACATTGAGGAGGAGGAAATTATTATTGTTTACTATTATTAATTATTATTACTCTTTGTTATTTTATTCTTTTTTAAGTAAGAACAAAACCATGACATTGAATGAGTCAAAAAGGCATTGAATGAGTAAAATGAAATATAATTACAAATTTATAATGATTAAATTATGTTTTGCATTGATCTTTATAAAAAATTAGGTGGATAAACATTTTGTATGCCCACAGATATAAGTAATATCTATCTTAGTGGACACCATATAGTATAGAGAAATAGAAATACTTTATTGACTTATTCCTAATATCTTTTTATCTCGTACATCTTTCAACGAGTATATAATAACAAAATATTTTTATTTTTTTTTATTACTCACTTATAAAGGGTTAACTTTCTGGCTGTGGTAAAATTGAAATGCTTTTTCTGTTACTTTTTTAACTTTAAATACTTCAAGCTTATGTGAAACATTTTTATTTTGTTTCTAAATTTATTCATTTTTATTAATTATAATTTAATTATATCTATACTTTATAATTTTTTTGCGTTCTTGCTCATTCATATGTGTTCCATGAGACTGCAATAACACGTAATATATACTTTTACGTATTTGTTGTTGGATGCAATTTTTTTTTCTCGCATTGAAAATATTCATGTAACGAAACGAACATGCAACCCTAATTTATATTTCAAATTTTAATGAATTAAAAAAACATTACGCAATGTGATGAAAGTCTTATAAGTGTTTCCTCTTGTCATCAATTTTCAGTTTTTATATGATTTGAGTATTGTTTGATTTTATTGGAATTTATTTCCAAGTTTTGGATGAATACTAATATTAATCTTACCACAATTTTCTGATTATTTTTATAAACTAATTTTTGTTGATCTTTAATAATATCTACCGAGGCCATTTGTTTATTTCTGGTTGCTTACATTGCATATTTTAAACTTTATTCATATTTTTATAATTGGATTTTTATAATTTTATTTTCAGAAGTGAAACATAGTGAAAAGAATAAGTGTTAAAATGTTTATTTTGCAGAAATTATTTGCACTTTTATTAATAATTTTAACAACCTCTGAAAATTGCAACATTTATTGTAATTGCTCTTTTCAATTTATAGATATCAGATACGCATGAAAATAACATAATTTGTTCGTTATAAAGTATTCTAATTTACAGAAATAAAAATTGGCAATAATAGATAATACAACAATGTTTTTTTTAATATGCTGTACTTTAAAAGTACATCATTAACTTACATGGAAATTTTAGATCATATCTCTTTAATGATATCAATAGAAATAGTGGATAGGAGTTTCAATTTAATATTTTAATATTAAAGGCAATCATTGATATTTCCACAGTTGATATTTTCTGCTATAATAATTTATTTTAAATTTAGAATGTGTCATCTTTATTTTTGCTTATAAACCTGTAAAATTTTCAAGAAGGAATTTAATAGAAATATTATAAAATGACTGAAAATTCTTCGATTTATTTTTGCCCCATTTTTCATCAGTTGTTATATGGGCAAAAAATATTAACTACTATATAACGGCTTAAGAAGTGTAGTTTGCGTTCGCCTAAATTTGATTCAAACCAGAAAGAAAAATATTCTAATTATGACAACTTGAAAAAAAATCTTAATTTATTTCATCAATCTTTTTATGTTAATGGGACAAAATATTTATGTGCTATAGCAACATGAATACTATTTTAAGTTAGTTAAATATATAAATAGGCTTTAAAGAAGGGTGATTTATGCTATTTAGGACTTGTAAAAATTCAAATTATAAATAATTTTTGAGATTTAAAAAAAATTCTTAAACTTCGAAAAAATTAATAAAATAATATGAAGCATAATTTGAAAAAAATCCAAAATATAAATAATATATAACAAGAATGCAGTGATATAAGAAAATGATATACCAGTTATATGCTGGAACTACCACACTCAGAGGTATAACTTCACAAGGAAGACAATGCGACCACGATGTCTTCCATCCATCATTAGCGAGCACGAAACATCTTCGTTAGTTTAGGATTCGAACGCATTATCTTCCGATAATAAGAACTTAATACTAACCAAACAAGCTATAAAGACCTTAAGTGGGTTTTTTTAAACATTAGTAAAGAAATTTAGATTTGTAAAAGTGAGAATATTTGAATTCGAAATTTTACTAGTTTTTGATTTGTTTTAATAATTTAAGTTCGAATGTGATTAGTACAAAATTTATTTTATATTTCAAATTTTCTATATTAAACAGAAATTTTATTTAATAGAATGGGAAATTTAAAAATAAAAATGGTGGAAAATATTTAATTATTTTAAGAGAGTTAGAGAGAAATTCTGCATTATTTTTTCAGTCTAAAATTAACTATGCTCTCACAAAAACAGGACACTATGAATACAAATAATATGTTTTTATCCACAATATATGTACTTTTATGCATATTACCAAATAGATTTAAAGTTTACTTATATTAAAAGCTTAAATGATAATTTCAGTTTTACATGAAATCGAATATTCGATTTTGAAAATTATTATAGTCTTATTATAGTCTTCTTCTTTCTAAAACAGATATTGTTAGGTGTTCATATTGTTTTATACATTCTTTCCTGCATGAATAATTATAAATAAAAGAATTTTAATGTTTTTCAGGATCTTAATTTACGTTCACGATATTCCAATTCTTTTGGTAATGAATAAATATTTATTAGGAATGAGCGATGTAACTATAACTTGCTCATTGTTTTAAAATACACTAATCGGATTTGGAAATGAGATAAAGATATTATTGTTTTCCTGTTCTCTAGGGATTATTGGTAACTTTTATATATATATATATATATATATATATATATATATATATATATATATATATATATATATATATATATATACTATATATAGCACATGTTAGTAGCTAGAAGAATTTCATTAAATTAACTACGTAAAATTTTATTTGACCATTTCATCAAATAAATAATTTGCGTTGGATAAAGCTAATTTCACAAAAAAGGAATCTATCCCTTCATTATGGGGTTCCAAAATGAACTTAAATCTGTTGTTGTTGTTACTAATGACACTTGGACAAGCCAAGCTCGCTGTGCCACTTAAATAATAAGTGTGATTAAATATCACTGTTCAATTTCTGAAGTATTTTAATGTCGTAATAATCTGGATTTATAAAGTGAAAATTATGCTAAATGCAATAGATCACTCCAAATTGATTATTGAACCGTTTGGGGAAAGGAGAATAGTCTTACATTCATTTAGCCATTGTCTCAAAACTTGATTAACTGAGCATTACTATACTCACAAGGCTTACGCACATTACTCATTCGCTGAGTTTTTTTGTAATTCCCAATGTGAATTGCTGAAGTTGGCGTGGAGAATTTCTTTTCAAAAGCCTGCTACTTTATGCAATTGTAGTTTAATGCTAAAGATATATTTTTGGGAATAGTTATTTTGATTGACAGAGCATAAACAATAGGAAAAGTTGATTAAAAGAACCTTGCCAAACAATAAACGTTAATAATCTGCAGAATTTCTCATACGCGTACGGTAATATTAAATGCTAATGTTAAATGCAACATTTAAAATTTGGAACATAATATGAAAACATTTTACTAATCAGTAACTTATATTTAATAAATATTATTGCTATTGCTTATATAACATTTCCCGTTACAGTAAATAATAGTTAATCTAGGTGGTTTCGAACCAATTTTGTATCATTTTTATTACACTCAAATCATTATTTTTAAATACTTACTCAAACGACGTTCTACAGCTGTGCAATAATCTGATATTTTTAGTGCTAGATCTTCGGGGCAGCAGTAGAGAAGATCAAACTGCTCGAACCCGTTCCATTAGTGGTCACCTGTCATAAATGATTTTTGTTGGAGGCAATAAATATTTCGAAGTCAGCATTAGGAGCTCCTCTGCACAAGACTCATTTGGGATTTACCAGGCAAGGTACGATTCAAGACCTCTATCAGTACTAGACTTCTTCAAGGTGAATGAATACAGACCTGATTTGGCACTGCTGGTCAAAGGGATGAGAAACAACAACAACTCCAGCTGGCATAAACTCCACAGTAGAAACATTTAATATATATTTCACGGTTATTCATCAAAAATCTGAATTACACTGTATAAGTTAAACCAGTTACAGTAAAATACTCCTTCGCGCTAGTCGTATAAGAGTCTTTAACAATATCTTATTAATGCACTGGTAATTGGTTAAGATAACTTTGGTATGTAGCTTTTTTTATAATTGTGATGGTACCCAAATATGCAGATACTGTACAATTTTTTATGAAAATAGTTCAAATGTATTTAATTTATTAGTCAAATTTTTTAGCTTATGCATTACTTGGCGGATACCTTAATTTTTTGATAAATTTACTTTCATAAATTTTAAACTAGGTAATATTTCATATTTTTAATAAAATACAATTTGTTTCCAAAAATTTAAAAATAAACGGACAAAAATAACAGAATTAAGCACAGTTTTTTTCCGTTTTGAGAGCTTCATTATTTTTTGTAATAAATATCACGTAAAGCTTATTTTCATTCAACTAAAATTATTTTAATTAATTCATCCTGGTATCAGAAAACACAAAAATAAAAAAAAATTAAAAATTAAAGTTAAAGTAAAATAAAAAAGAGCTTTAATAAAGTACGTCAAATAATTTATTAAATTATTTCCCGGATGACATTTTTATTAAATAAAAATAATTCCCTTTTTATGAAATTTAAATTTATCTTATCATTTATCCATTTTACTTAAGAAGTTCATTTTTGAAAATCTTACATAGATTACAGTAAATTTGTTCCCTCTGTATATGTAAATACAATGAAAATATTTGAATGTAAAGTACATATAAAGTTTAAGAAATTTTAAGACACAAAAATACATAGAGGATATAAAAAGTACATCTCGAATAAACTATACAGTCAATTCAGATTGTTATAGTATATAACATTATTTATAAAAATATACGTTTTTTATATTTTAAAAAAATTGGAAAAAGCAAGCGTGTGACCAGTAATGGAAGGCTTAGAATTTCCGCTATTCGAGATTATATCACGCAAAGAGGTTAAATCTATTTCTTTCAGAAAGTGGGTTTTCAAATATTGAAAACACTCGTTCTTTTTCGATAAACGAAGCCTGTGTTTTCTACTATCCGACATTATATTCTTTACTTCCCACCGCCAGCTTTCCCTCACGTAGTAACACCGAATTGCGAGTGGTTCATTGCTTATATAGAGTTCGGTCTACGTTCCTTTTTTATTTCTTTTTTAAGGAACCAATATGACTTACATATATTTTGATGCCCACGATAATGCAATGCTGGTGGAATTCCCAGATGGGAACTGGAGCTCTCTAGCTTTTGAATTTTTAACGACGAGTATAAATCTTGGATGGAACGTGAATCATCGAAAAACTGATGAGCGAAGTTGTCATCAGTTTATTTCATCCATGATACAGACAATGCGGCAGTGAAGATTTATGTTTGGTCTTTCAATATTTATCGTCGATATTCTCTTCTTCCTGTTCTTCTCGTGCATCGGTTATTCATCTATTCGTATGCTTTCTATCTTTGTTCTTAATGATTCAGAGTGTCTGCTTGGTTACAATTCATGAAAAATGGTGATGAAACATCGAATGATGTGGACTCCCTAAAGAAGATAATTATTCAGGTTGTTTTCCAGGTTATATTGATAGGAAATCCATAAACCAAATTTGATTCTTTGCGGTAAATCTTTCGGACATTAAAAAATTCTTTTGTATTTAAATCCATAATATAAAAGCTACACAATCGATTTATATTTTTTAAATTTCAGTAATATCCTAAACTTAAATTATCTTTTGATTTTCTTTGTGAATACAAATTTAAATAATAATGACCTTTTATCGAAAGATGATGACAATATATTAAGTACTGTGGAATTCATAGATGTGAATTGTGGATTTTTATAGTTATATAACACCCAAAATTCAATGTTTGATTAAATTATAATTATTTCTAAAACATTTTGGTAACGAATAAATTTTCCTATTTTTTTCATTTTCTTCAATCATATGAATTAGAATTTTTAAGATAAAATTTATATCGAAATGAATAAAAAATATAATTTTTTTAAATTTCTTGAAGTCATAAAGATAGTTTTATACGTTAATAAGACTTGGGAGACATTACGACAACTTTTTAAAAAATTAATTTTAGTAAAAATTTCTCAAAATTTCCATATTATTGATATACTTATATCGAAATGTGTCACTGAAAGTGTTTCAGTAGAAAAGGGTGCACTTAGCTTCCGGAAAAATTACTAAATCTACTACTTTTTAAAGATGTTTATTATTTACTTAACTTTGTAATAAATACTTCTTTGTATTACAAAATAATAGTCTTTCAATAAATAGCTAAAACCCTGTCAAATGAATCGTAGATTATTTGAGACTTTCTTTCAATTGTAAAGCTATTGTATATTGTATTCGCGTAGTTTATTCTCACTTCAGTGTATTTTTGATTGAAATATATAGGGAAAGCAAAAACACATTTGTTGACATAAATAAAAATAATAAAGGTTCAAAAATTAAAAAAATGATGATCGTGAACAAAAGCATCTTTACGATTTTATTTTATTTATTTTTCAACAAAAACTAAATTTTAAGAATATAGGAAGAAAAATGGTTTCAATGCAATGCATGTTTTAATCTATCCTTAGTGATAACACATAAAGGACAAGTTAAAAAATGAAGAAGCAACATGTCTCTGCATTTTGAATATGAATAATTCAAAAAATGTGCAAAACACTATAAGCAACTTTATAGTGAACTGCAATCTCTCAGTGAGGTACTTTAAATTAAACACAAACCTTGTTATCAAACTTTTGAAATGAAGCAGCCCATATTTTAAATTAGCCAGTACTTAAAATATGGATATAAATTTCTTTCTATTATGCACAGCCATTCTTAATGCAACATTAGATAAACAGAAAAAGAATTTTACTATCTAGATTTCCTTATCAGAATTAATTAGCAGTCAAATGCATAATAACTTTTATGCATAGGATTTTAAATGTATCTTTTTCCTTTAGTTCTCACATTTTCTCACGGTAAACAATTTAATTTAGTCAAAACTTTTACAGATTTATGATGTTTCTGAGCTATTGAACGCAATTTAAAGCATTTGAAAATTAATATCTAAGGCTGGAATCAAATCATATTTAGATATAATAGAATTTTTAAAATTTTTAATGTAAGGAGAAAACTTGACTTCACATAACTTTTTTCCCTACAATTACATGATGAAGTTTTCATTTTGAGGTGCACTATCATAGATTACACCAATGAAAATGAAGAACTATTCAGTAATATATTAATATAATTTTAACAGTGACTAAGATTCTAATGAAATATAAATTTCTCTTCTTTTAACAGGCCGTCATATTAAACTGTTGCAGTTTTATTTACTGTTTTATGAATAGGTAATAAGTTTCTAATTCATTTTGCAAGACATTTTAATTGATGATGTACCTCTTTTGCTAATTAATTTACATTATTTTAAAAATATTTGCTCTTGATTAGGAAACATTACTCTTGAGAATGGAAAGATTTTATGGATTCATATGGTATTTTGTAATTTTATATGAAATCAAGACGATTTCATTTATTTTACATAATCTCAGAAAATACTTCCTTATCTTTTTGTCGTAAAAGCGTGTAATAGTAAATACGTATCAGTCAGAGAATGATTGAATCTTTGAAAATATCAAGAAGATAAACTAAATTTAAAGATTAAGTATTGAATTTTAGCAAGAGTTCTGTTAGCCATAATTCGTAACTTTATTAAAATTCCTAATTTCTCCATATTATTCAATTCAACGAGATTTCTTATAAAAATTCTTAGATGAAATCCTGGATTTGTTACATAAAAATTGAGTTAATGTTTAATTAAATAAACGTTAAGATTTTCCAGTCTTTCAATGCCCGTAAATTTACCAATACAAATATTCACGTGAACTCATTCATCTAATTCTTGTTATATGATATTCATTGATTTCATTGGTTTGGAAAATAATCTCTTTCTCAATCTTAATAACTCTGAATGTATGCATTACTATTATATCTAAATGTATTCTTCTGAGATAAAAATGTAAAGTTAAGAAGGTATAAAAGTAAATTATAATTGTTAAAACATCCTGAACTTTTATATTCTCTCAAGTTGAAGATATTTTGGAAACTAGAAATGAATTATTTCAGAAATGTCTTCAACTTGAGGAAGTGTATTGAATGAACGAACGAACTTTCTGAAGAAACGAGAGAAATTGAATTGTCTTCTAAGAGAATTGATTTGACCATCAACGTCAAACAGAGGAAAGAAATTCCTAAGAAGATGAACACTTTTGAACAAACGTCAGCCAAAGGTATCCATGGAAACGCATTGGCTGTTTCATATTCCGAAAGAGTCGGAATTCATTACTCTCCTTTGTTGAGAGAGGAACCATTGTTCCAGGTTTATGCATCTAATATTTTGGGAAAAATAAATTTCAGAACGAAGGCTTTTACTCTATTCATAATCACAGTTACATCCGTTTCTTTTTTCTTGTTGGAAGAGTCAATATTTTTATTCATTTTTTGGAATTGATAGATTTTTAAAAGTAATATGAATTTTTGAGAGCAAACATATGATAAAGATTTCTCTAATAAATGTCATAGCCTACAATATTCCTTTATTAGATGTGAATTAATTTTTTTGAATTGATTTTTTGAATTGTTTTGCATTCAATTTAATATAAAAAAGCTTACATAACATTTCAAATATTTCATGTACATAAAGTAATTTTAAATCTAGTGTACATAAATAAATAAAACATTCTTAAATTAAATAAATAAACACTGAAATATTTGAGAGAAAAACATTTTACTTTGGGAGTAATATAATCTAAAATATAAAATTTGAGAAATTTTGTAAATTCACATCCATTGATGTTTTATATTTACTGCTGATAAAGTATTCTACACATAAAATAGAAATAAACTGGATTTTTTGTACGTTTTATCATTCACTGTTTGATAAAAATGTTAAAATTCTAATTTAATATTCAATGAAATTAAGCACAATTGAAATATGTTTGAATTTAAAGGAAAGAAAATATTTCTCCTTTATAATTCTCAGTGCATTTCACAAAGTACTCTGAAACAAATATACTTTTAAATTCAAATCTAGTATTGAATATATTGTTTTTTTACAAACTAAGTAAGTATATATTTATAGATGTATGCAGATATATATATATATAAATTTATCTGTGTATATAAACTAATATCATGACATAGTGAGTTGCAAATAGAAGTTATTTATATTATAATTTGTAAAACTTAGAATCAAAATAAATAATTTCAAATTTAAATATGAAATGTTAAGATGATAACATACAAAAAATTCAGATATGTATTAAGAAAAATATTAGCTCATAAAATCTCCATTGGGAATTCCAAGAAACAGCTTATTTAAAAAAATAATTTCCAGGTTCAAAAACGTCGTAGATAAATAAAGTTTAATTATTCTAAACTAAGAATTAAAATAATTACTATTATAAATTCTTTATAATAGCAGAAATGACTAAGTAAATGATAAATTGTAAAGAATGAATTCTTTCAGTATAATTACGTGTGAAATATATAAAAATGTGTTGAAAAAGTTTTGATAGAATTTATTCAGCAATCTACACCAAAATTGTATTACATAAATAGGAAAACAACTTTGTCTTATTTTTAGAATATAAAAAGTTTTATTATACACAAAATTTCATTTAGGAAATTTTAATTTTAGAGTTTTAAAATATATCTTAAAATATATTTTGCAAATTTACAAGACATTTTGTAATAATTTTTAATATATATTTTGACGTATTTTAAAAAATTTATTTATAATATACAGTACTCATTATTAATAAAAATACATTCCAAAGTATATAAGCGAATTACTTTTAAATTAAAGAATTTTTGAATACGTTTATCAATGAATGAATATATTATTTTTTTTATTTTTCGAAATATAATTATCGTAATTGAAGAAAAATTAATATACATTCCTTCAAAAATTTTAGTAAAACAATTGACTTTAAACTGAAGATACTGACACAAAATATAAGCTACTAGTCAATTAAAGAATTTTTCTCTTACTTCAGTGATAAATAAAATTTAAAATATAAAATTATTAATAAAAATATATTTTATAAAATTAATTTAAAATACATTATTTTTAAAATTAATTGAGTAATATGTAGCTATCTATAATTTATAAATTACAATACTTTTTACTAATGACACAGTAAGTTTTTAAATATGATATTAGACTAATTTTGCTTTAAGATTTCAAATTCTAATCCAAATAAGGAAAGAAGTTTCCAAAAGTGTAATCCCCATTGTTATTAAAAAATCTATTTTAAATTTTTTCAGACGTCTCCTAAAAATAATATATTTTAAATTGGATGTATTTTTCTTTCATTAAATGAGCTAGGTTTAATTACTGTTAAATAATAAGCAATTTTTCACTATTGATATCATTTGTAAATTTTAATTTATTTCAAATACTGTTGGGAAAATAACATGTAATTCAGTATGAATATATTTATAGAACTGCGTACATTCCATGCAGTGTTAATAACGTATATTTTTCAATATGTGCAAAACCATACCGTTTTCTTTATTTAATGTTGTTGACTTTATAAACGTCTTTAAGTAAGTGCTAAACTTCTGGTAGCATTAAAAAATTCTCAGATCTCTTTGTAGACTGTCTAAAACCTATGTTTGTTGTAAGGCATTTTAATGTCCACTTTTGACTTCTAGAAGGATTTGTTACACATAGCGGGCCGCATTCACGTGTCACAAGGAAGGAAACCCGGAAATCTCTAAAGTTCCCACCATGACGGATGTGCTTGAAAAACGCACATGAGCAATATCTATCACCCGTTGTTCTACAGTGGCTGGAATTAAAACAGAGTCCCTTCGCTCTGTAGAGCAAAGCCGTACCACTAAGCCATGGTGAGCACTATTGCGACATAGTTAAATAACATTCTGTTTCTTGAGCACAGAATTTAAAAATTTTCTACAAATTTTTACGAGTGGTACTTTTCCTCATAAAAATTACCTAATTTTGCTTTTTAGATTATTGTTTTCAGAATTTACCAATGATTTATATAAGAATTATATAATTACATCCTACAGTTGTATCTAGATCTTTAATACTTAAGGCACATGAGTTTTTCTTATCTTCATCCTTTTAATTTTTTGAATTGACGTGATATTTTTGATTTTTGAAAATGAAATAAATACTTTTTGCAAACGCACTGCATTTTCTCTAAATTATTTCACAGTTGATCGCAGGGAAAATAAACTAACTTCAAAAACAATTTGAAATACCTGAATGTTACCTTTCTTTTTAACTCTTCAAGTTGATATACATAAAAATTATGAAACAAAAAAAATTGGCTTTCTATTTGAAGTTGATTTTTATGAGCAATTTATAGACAGTACATCCAATATTGATTGATATACTGGTTTCATTTATAAAACTTTTGTGTAAAACTAAAGAATATACAATTTTATTAATAGAACAGAGCAAAAATACTCCTTAAATTTATCAGTTTAAGAAACCTCTTATGAGGGAAAAATATCAGCTTTTTTAAACTTACGACTAAACATAAGTAGTACACAATAATAGACAATTATATAAATTATATTCATTTGCTTTTGTTCTCTACTATTTAAGTTTAAAGAATTTATTGATATTACTCATTTATTTAATTGATAATTTATTTACATTATACATGTAAAGGAATAATAATTATTCCTTTTCTTCACAAGCATTCTTAAGTTCCATTAAAAATTTTTAATGTACAACTAAATAACTTTTTATTTATATGTTTAAATCATATTTATAAACATCTCTGCAACTAAATATAGCAGCTGACATTATTTATGAAGTCGCAGAATCAGTCAAATTTCACCATGAAAGATCAAAGATGGGTATAAAAACAGGATTTCATAATGTAATTCTCATATTGATTATAAATCAAAATCAAATTATTTTTAAGATCGCAAATATGATATTTGATTAACTATAACATCAGAAACATCTGTCGAAGTATAAACTAAACATAGATTTTGCATTACTTTCTGTAGATGCGTAATGCGCAATTTCCTCTAACTGATGAAAGTACTTTGTGTGAATATTTCATGATAATTTCCAAAAACTAGAAGATGAATCATGGTTATTTTTTGACATATGATTTAAAAGTAACGAAATATTGTCAATCAAATGTTGAAAGGAGTGCAGATAAAGTATCAAGTTGTCTACACGGAAAAAGGTAAATCCAAAATATTTTTAATTTATAATGTCATTGTCATGTCTTAATTGAGAAAGTTTTATGTTATAAATGTCATTTTAAGCTTTCTTACATCTGACGGATTACAATTCTTCAATAAATTAAAGAGTTTTAAAACTGTTAAAAGAATAAAAACATAACTTTATGGTGAATTTTGATTCATTTTTAAAAATTAACAATTATTTATATTTATTATACATAGATGTGCATAGTGAATTGCATATTTAAATGATGTTTATGAATAGTCACAGATTATACATTTTTAATGGCAAATTTAAAGGGTGTTTAAACATTCCCCTATCCAAATATGATCTAGAGTATTTTTAATTTTTGTGTACGAAAATAATGTAAATAGTTAATTTATTCAACATTTTTTATTTTGATTAAATAATAAAAATGCTTTTGATATAAAGATAACGAATGAACTTACTACAAATAAAAATGTATATATCATAAGCTCTTCTTAACACAATATTTCCATTAACCACCTTTTTGGAATAAGTAATTATGACATATTATGTCTTTTTAAATTATATGATTTTGATATGGATACATTTGGTTTAATCAGAACTATCAAGTTCTCTGAAAAGTTTGTATATTCTAATAAAAATACTTGTACAAAGAACTTTTAATATTTGTAACGTAGAAAATATCCAAGAAACCATATTTAATATTGCGACGTTTGATAATAATCCACGAAATTATTTTTGCATCACGCAAAACTAGAGTCATAATTTTGTCACTTAACTTTTATCTTTTCTCATTATATTAAAATTAACTGAAAACATTTTCCATATCTAGGAAGTTTCCAGCATAAGAAATGGATATTTCAAGTATTCTGGTTTTAAATGAGTCTATTACTCTAAAATTGCTCTAAAATTTATGGGGCATTAAATATTTCGATATTTGCAATTTCAAAAACTTAGCCAAATGGTAAAATCCATAAAATTTTAGAAATCCAACTATGAAATTAATGAAAAACTGATTAACATTTACAAGTGTAAAATAAATGAGTTAAAAATGTTTCTTTCATAATTCCAAAACTGTAAGACGTGTCGGGTGAGCAAGAATATTTTATATATTTATTAAAACTAGTAATGTAAAATTACATGCATTACACATTATTTACATTTTTATAAGTTTAATATAAATGGTTTTCATGAAACAACTTTTTTTGTATTTAGTTTAAACAAATAGGTTGGTTATATAAACCAATGACTGGAATCATGATAATATATTTACATGTACAGATATTCGGACAGACAACTTCCTTTTTTTAAATTGCAATAACATAAAAAGTAATAAAAATTATAAGGTGGAAGTAATATCGTTCAATAGAGGAGATCATAAATCGTGGTTTAATCGCAGTCATGCATTGGAATAAAGAATAAAGAAAATAACATGCATTTTACCTGAAGTTGTATTTTTCAAAACGGCAACGTGGGTATTTTAACCAAGAACGTTTTCCAAAAATCGCTTCAGTATTGTGCCTTTGGCACCTGACCGGCAATTCGAAAACTAAACTAATAAAATACATAAGAAATCTTAAAGTCATGATTTTTACTTTGTTTTTCATTTGAGTTTCTAAATGTTGCTGAGCTTTCTTAAAACTTTCTTTCCTTTTTAGCGTAAAAATAAGCAAATCATAAATTTCCCTAAACTTATAGTATGTTTTCAAATGCTTGAAAAAATCGGAAAAAGATAGAATGTTTTTTTATTGGAATAATAAAGCACCAACTTTCATTTGCAATTCATAAAATTAATCAAGTTGTCCTTAAAATTGCTAAAAAATAAATTAAACCGTTGATGAAATTTCTAGAATATTAATTAATTTGATTTAATAAAGAGTTTGCCAGTATGGTGTTTCAAATGTATTAGAGAATTTTACCAAATATTATATCAAAACATTATTTTAAAAACAATATATGTTATTTTAAATGCATTTATAATCATAGAGAATTATTTATTTGCTGTTGTTTATATAAAAATACAATATTTTTAAAGGAATTACACCAAAAAAATACTTCTTCAAGTATATTTTTAAATAATTTCCGAGAAAGTCTAGAAAGTGATAAACAACTATTAAATTTCTTGAATAACTCTTGCTTACAACTCAAAGCTATAGCTTAAAAGATTTAGGCTAACTGATTGAAAGTTTTGTAAGTATGCATATATTATGTGCACTAGGAAAAATATTATGACTTTTCCGCATCATTTGACATTGTGTCTACAGCCCAGATGACGCAAGGCATGACCCAATGAAAAAAATACATTTCAGCATTGAATGAAAAGCATTATTTCTATGCTTACATATGCTGGTCAAAAGACAAGTTGATGATTCAAATTATTTGAATAGAGTACAAAATGGGATGGCTTGAAGGCTCAGAACGAATATTTTTGAAAAAGCACAGCATCATTATGTATGGTTCGCGAGTAATTATTATAAGAAATAAATCCAAATGACTTTGGCAATTAATGAATGATGGTAATGGGAATTATAGAACTCGTGGCGTTGAACGTTAATACGTCATTGTACTAACACTAGACGTTAACAGATAAAGTGACAGTCAATACGAGGTTTGTAATTAACTGTGACAGACAAGAGAACACCATATGCTTAGAAGCATTTCTACCTTGTCTTGCATTGCATTCGGTGATTAACTAAGTCAGTGTTTGCTGAAAATTTTATTTTTTTAAGTTCTCAGTCATCTTGTGTCATTAGTATTAGGTGACGTTATAAAATACATGAATAATAATAAAGTCACGAATTGTAAATGAGCACCTTTGTCATTCAAATGGTCTTCTGCTGATCTTTTTGTTAATCGTCAGCTTATGGCTATTGACACTGTCTACTCATCAAATCATCATCCTTATTAACCGTAAAGTGGTTATTTCTTCCGTTCCAGTTGAGGTCATGATTAAACTACTTTATTATAATTCTAATTGGGTTAAAATACCTAGGAAGTCAGATAACATTTCAACTAGGTCACATAGTATTGAAACGGCGTCGTAAATTCAACTTCTTTTCGACAAATTTGCTCTCTGACTTTAAATTGCATTAATCGATAGACTGTAATCAAAGCGAAGTTCACCATAGAATGTCTGAGCGTCATCAGCGATGAGAGAAAATGCATTCCTGATTTTTACCAGCAAGAAAGAAGTATTTTTTAATTATAATTTTTTCTGTTTGTAAAAATTTTCAAAATTATGAAAACTACCAATTGTTATAAATAATTAGTTTTAAATTTTCAAATCTCTAGCTATATGACTTCCAAAATTGAACCCGTTGAAAATAGAACAGAAGAAAAAGCAAATTGAAAAAGACAAGACAAAAAATCTACTTTATAACCAGTTTAAATCGAAGAGAACGATTAAAATTTTTTTCTTACAATTATGTTTTCATCGAGTTAACTCAATCTGACTTTTAACATCTGTTCTGCTGCTTAGATCAAAACACTTTCTCCCGAAGCACTTTTATAATAAAAGGAATAAGTTTTCTATAGCAGAAATTTATCAAAAGCTTATTTAAAATTTGATCAGGAAAGATAATTATTTACATAAATGCATAATTTTGCTAAATATGTGTAAAAACTCGCTTATTTTTCAATAGTTACCAATGATTATGATGGTCTGTTAAGAATATTGTGAATAAAATACAACAATCGAAAGCTGATAAAAATGTAAATTATTTGCATAAATTTGCTGTTGAAAATATTTTTTGAATGAATTTCTTTTTTCATATTTATTATCTTAATTAATTAAATGTAATTTATATTGCAGAAATGGTGATGGATCTGAAACCAAGTTTACAGCACTTTTTTGAAAACACCACATCACCTGTAAATATGACTGGCTTAGCCATTACTGATATTTTCCAACGCAAATTCACTTTCAATATCTTAGGCAGCTTTTTTACAGTTGTCATTGCCATCACTGCTATAGTTGGAAATTTGGCTGTAACATTTGCTGTATATTGGGATGAAACACTTCGACAACAAGGTGCAAATGTCTTCATTGTGTATTTAGCTATCACTGATATACTTACAGCGTTTATATTCATGTTACCATCAGCCGTAGCGGTAGCCACAGATTATTGGCCTTTTGGAAGTGTGTTTTGTCGTGTGCACACAGGTGTCAATTACATGTTTGTGTGCTCCTCCTCTTTCAACATTTCTCTGATCAGCATCGATCGAGCTGTTGCCGTCATGTATCCATTCAACTATCGCCGCATTATGTCGACGAAAACCATTTTTGGTCTTTGCTCTATTCTTTTTCTTCTAGAATGCACTGGTGGTCTACTCAGTGGAGTGCCGAATTGGTCTGCTTATGATTATTCAGAAGGTACTTGTTCTTTGGATTATACTACCAACAAAGGAGTTACATATATGTTTACTACGGGATTCTTTTTCTGTTATTTATTTCCTGCTTTACTGGTTGCAGTTTCATATGCTTTTATATTTAGTGCTGCTAGGAAGTCCAAGAAGACACTTTTCATCAGGCGACGAAATGAGAACAATCATCTTAACAAAACTATAAAAAGTATGATAGTAACTGTGCTTGTTTATTATATTTGTTTCACACCTTACTCTGTTACGAAGGAATACAAAGTCTTATCAGGCATTGATATGCCTCCTTGGTACAACTACCTGACAACTTTAATAGTATTCATTTCTTCTGCTACAAATCCTTTCATCTATGCTATATTGCGAAAAGATTATAGAGATGCATTTAAAAAACTTATTAGAATAATTTTGGAAAAGCTTTCTTTATGATTATATTTCGTTAAAAAGTTAATATATTACTCATGAGGTAGCTCGTTTTTTAATAGTGAAAAAGAAATGTATATGAATGATTATTTACTAAATTAAATTTTTTGCTTTGTAATTACAATAAATTTCATTTCATAGACAACATTATTTGTTTTTTTATATAATAATAATCAACTTCAAGTTAGAATTTTTGATATTCTAAATAAATTTCTTAAAACATTTTCAGCGTTAATAAAACTGAAAAAAAAATTTCCATACTTTCATGAATCATTTTAGTTTTAAGAATAAATGTGAAATTAAAATTTTGCATTCATATATGAAAAACAATTAGTTAAATAAGTTAAAATGTTATAAATACTAAAATTTTTATTAAATAAAATTTTTTGTAAATGATTTTTATTTTATTTTTTAGAAAATATTCGCTATATTTCTATTTGTTTGAAGAAAACGTTCAATTAGAAATGGATTTATGTCAATTAATAAGTATTTTTTAAGCAAATATTAAATATTAATTATATGATTGATGGTCATCTATGAACCAATTTGTAGTTAACTTTTACATTTTAATAACATATTACAATGGAAAACGTTTCATGTGACGAAGCTTAACATGTGCTTTTCAATAATGTAATCAGACATAAGCAACAAATACATTGAATCACAAGTTTAATCATTCAATACTACCCGAGATTGAATTTTGGAGCTTTCAAACAAAATAAGTCAATATCTTATCATTGGATATAAATCTACATTTGATATGAAACATTTGATTTTTGAATTATTTTAAAATATTAAAGTAAGAATAATTTAATTTATGTTTCTTAAAGAATAATATAGCGGGGATGCATAACATCCCGTTAAATCCACTTATTCTTTAATAGGATATTAGTTTTAGCAGTTATAAATTTTAGTGGAATCTCAAAACACTTCTTTCTTTATAGAAAATATCACACCTATTTTTATCAAATTTAACCGAACTTTATTATGAAAAAGAGTTTGTGAACTCAAGAAATACTTATATAAATTTCGATAAGCTTGGATAGTTTTCACATTATTAAATTAAAAAAGTTTCTATATTTATGTATTTTTGCATCATATATTGATATTTACATTACGTTTTTTCTTTATTTACATTAAAAGTGCATATAATATTAGGTTGGTGCGTATGAAATGTCGGATTCTTAAGTGATTGTATAAAACTGCATATCTTTCTTCAAAAGCTGTTTATTCAATCAAAGTATGCTCCATTCCCTTCAATACACTTCTCCCAACGAGATTTTAAAGCGTAGATGCCTGTCTTAAAAAATTTTGGTCTTTAGAATTAATAAACTCTGATATCGAGTTTTTTGGACTGTCTTCATTTTCATAGTGTTTGCCCCTTAAAAACAGCTCTAAATGCTTGAAAAAATGAAAATCGGTCGGCGAGAAATCCGGTGAATATGGTGGATGCTGCAATGATGAGCATACGTTTAACCGATCCAGCTTATTTCACTCTGTCAGTGCGTGCGGTACCCACTTGTCCATCTTCTTAACCTTGCCAATCTCAGAAAGGTGTCTCAATATCGTTGTATGGTCAACTTTCATCCTGATAGCAAGTTCCCTCGTGGATACGGCTGGATCCGCTTCCACTAGAGCCTTCAGGTCATCATTCTTCACAGACGTTTTGGGTCTTCCGCGCGGCTTATTTTGCAGTGAAAAATCGCCAGTCCGAAATTTTTGAACCAACGCTGCACTTTCCGATCGTTAACCGTATTCTCCCCAAACGCTTGGTTTATGTTGCGTGCAGCTTTTGCAGTACTATTACCAAGTTTGTACTCATATAAGAAAATGACGCGAATGTCGGCAGAATTCATATCGGCAATAAACTCAAAAGAAATAAAAAAGGGAAGACCTTCTAGAAAACCTATTTTGCTGAAATGAGTCTATGGCAATGGACAATACGAGTATGAATGAGGTTATGCCAAATACAAAAGTATAACGAAAACAGGGAGGAAAGCGTCCGCATGTAAAGAGAATCCGACATTTCATACGCACCAACCTAATATTATCTCTCAAACATTATCATCATCATCAGAATAAGTGAATAAAATGTTTTGTGTAGATAAGTATCACGAGAATATACGTTAATGCTCAAATTGACACACAGTTTTAATAACAATTAATACTATAGTCCATTAACATCATAATCAAATTCATATTAATTACGTAATACTAATATAATTACTATATTATTATAATTGCATTTCAAATTTCACTCGTATCAAAAAAATTCCTTTTTGACATGTGTGAAATCTTAAATTCTTTTAAAATCTTTAAAAAAAGTGAGGTTTTACAACATTTTCTTTTTTCTTTTTCAATAATTCAGGCAAACAATTACTCATTTCTGTCCAAAACTTTCTTACTATAAATGCTATAGTTGTTCGAATAATGGGATCAATAGGTGTGAATGCTGCTTACCTTTCAATCAAACACGCATTTGTTATCGTAACTCATACACTGAGAAATTATCAAATCTCAGTTAGAAAACACTGTCCACTTATATTGACAATAAATGCAGACAACAGCCAGCAATTCCGCAAGACATAATCAAATTGTATGACTTGTGGTGATTTCAAATATTCTTCAGCAGAAATTGCTTAGAAACGAGCAGGTTTTTAAATAATTTAATGCTATCCATGACTTTTTTAGAGTTTGATGCTTGAAAGCTTGAAAACTTACTTGTCATTGCTATCATTCTAAAAATATGAATTTATATTTCTTCCCTTATGTAAAATTTCTATGAGTGATCAAAAAATGGTTTTTCCTCATAAAAACTAAATCTATAATAAACTTGAGATTTTTTTTAAAAACATGTTGAAGTGTTGTTTAAGTTTCAACTAAATACAAATGAAAGGCTCAAAAACTTATGCCTCACTTTTTCTAGTACAGAAACGGAGGCTTTAGTTTTTGAAGCAGCATATAAAGACATATTAAAATGTTATGATTAGAGAATAAAATTGGAAACCCATGTCCTTGTTTATTGAATAAATAAAAGCTTATTCATTCTTTCTTCTTTAATTATCATTCCTTATCAAAATAAGTATCCCTAAAGGGGAAAGAGACAAGCTTCTTTCTTATGGAATACTTTATGGCTATGATATAGGAATTTTTCAATATGTTATAGTCATTAATTACAACGCATCTGAGAAAATCGCAATAAACTATTCTTTTAAACTTAATCAATGACTTAAAAATCAATGAAAACTAATTAATACCTGCTAAAATTCCAAAGAAAATTTACCTTGAGATGCAAGTCTTAAAATATTGCCTTTCTTTGAGCAAATGAATTTAAAAAGGAAATGTTTCAATAACTTCATTTAAAATTTATTTCCAAGATACTGTTTAAAAATACATAAGATTGCAGGTTTTTTTTTCAAAAATAGATCTTATTAAGTATCATGATAAAATTAAGAGAATCATGAACAGAAAACGTAATGAAAGGAATAACATTTAAAAAAAATCATTTTTGAAGGAAATGTAACTTGAAATTCGTTTATTACATGAAATAATATTTTTTTCAAAATAAACTACAATTTTGATTAATTTAAACTTGAATTCTATTTTTCAACAATTAGTTTCATCTAAAAAATGGCTTTAAAAATTTTCCAGATGAAAGTAGTAAGATGTCATAGCGTTATAAAATGTGTTATTTCATCAAGATTTGAAATTAAACGAATTATAATGTTCGTATCAATTCAAACATTTAATTTAAGGCTTGTGTTAATTTATTTAAAAATGTTCCTGTTTACTTCTTTCTGCCAGTAACTACGACGAAGATATTAGATACAGATATCCGCATGATAGTTTTGAACTCTGGCCCCAAAGAAAGATCAATATTTGAATCAGAATACTGTTTTCAACCCTTTTCTATACCAGTGAAAGATCATTTGGTTCTATTGATTATCTAATATCCCTACTCTTTCACATTATTTTTATCTTTTTTCTAATTTTAATATCAATTATATTATTTTCGATATATTCCCTAGTCAACTTTGTTTTAAATAAATAGAAGGTTATTAAGCTTTTCTTAATATCTAACATAAATTAACTTTCCTACCATTTTGGTCTTTTTTGGATTAAAGAATTGTCTTCAAAGTACAAGAATGATGTTCTTCTTGATTAGGAAATCACGAACTCCAGGTTTATACGCAGCTTTTTACTAAAAAAATAATAATAATATTTAGTTACAGTTGTTACTTAGTGGTGAAGCTTTGCACTTTCAAACAAGGTCCGAGGTTCGATTCTCAGACTTAGCAAAATCAATTCAGCCTTTCATCCCTACAGTGGATACTGAGTACCAAGCATGCTTTGGAAATAAACACTGGAGGTTTTGAGTTAGGCTGACCTCCAAACCTGGACATATACTTTGCACCCTATGCCCTTGGTCAAGAAATGAAAGATATGGACATCGTAGGCCTTGGCCCAAATATTATTACGCCACATATTCTAGTTACATTCTAGGACTATTGATGATACACCTAGTTGATAGCAAGTTGTAATATATTACAGAAAATATTTATATAAATAAGTTTATTCGCTTCTACACATAATTATCAGAAGTAAGCGATAAGGGATGATATCTACTTCTAATGGTCCTTGTTGTACTATCCAAACTAAACAATCTGTTCGTTTGGAAAATTTAAAACAACTCCTAATTTCAATCAAATACATCATTTTGCGATTTTTTATGAGAAATTTGACAGTATATATTAGTGTTATCCGAATAGTCGAAGCCTTTTGTAAGACTTTTAAGCATTCGCAGTATATTATTACTATTACAGAAATCTCTCATTATGAAATGTCGTACTTTTGTTCGTGATATAAGGAACCTGTTAAAATATCAAGCATTCGCTTCTAGAAATTCAGATGTAGAAAATAGAAAAGAAATACTTTCTTACTTTATTCAGATCGGGTTGTCATAGACCTTTTGTACAACTCCGTCACTAAGACTCATTATGAATATTCGACTGACATTTAGAGATTAAAGGTAAATCCATACTCCTTGAAAACATTTGCATCCAGATAACAAAATTTTAATATCCATCTACTATTGTACAGCAAAACTTTAACTTGAATTCGAATTTGGAACTTTAATCCTGAGAAGTATGCTGTTACCACCTAGCCATTTTATATGATGTAATGCAAATTTTATTAATAATAAAATTTTAAACATCTACAGGAAATCAGTTACCGGGAATAAACTTAATAGGTAAGAATTTTTTTATCAACTCAATTTCTAAGAAATGTGATTCTGTAATAAGATGTTGTCCCATGGATCAAGTAAAAGAAAAGTAAAAATATAACTTGACACTTGACAATACTTGACACCACCAATAGGATACACTTGACACCACCAAAAATTGAAACAATTGTGGGCGCCAAATTCAAAGCGTCTTGGCTACAGAGGATATCCAGTAGTGGGTACATAAATAGTACAAAACTTAACTTTAGTGATCTAGGAAAAAAAGATGAGCACTCGAAAATATGTCTATGTGTAAGCGATCGGACATCTTGGGAGTATTTGTAAAGCGTGCAGGATATGGTTTCACCAGGATCTGTCAGATAAATTCTTAAAATGACTTAAGAATCAATTATAATATGAAATCAAAAAATATCAAATATAGGCTAGATGTAAAAAATATAAAATGTAAGCTAGGCATAAAAAAGCATCAAATGTAAGCTAGGCATAAAAAAACATCAAATGTAAGCTAGACATAAAAAGTATCAAGTATATAATAGAAAGAAAAATAGACGATTAATTCCCATATGTGTATAAATGTCTTTTTTTGTCCATGGGTCACCTATTAGTAGTAAATATTTTTTTTTACCTTTGTAAAATGTCTTTTTGATTCATTTATGCATAATTTAAAATCAGAAATATTAAAATCAGAAATATCATATCAGAAATATAAATACAAAACAGTGCTTAATAAGTTATAGGAGATCCAGTTTACAAAAAAAAACATTCAATAAAATATTTATTTTGAGAGATTGATTGAAAGATTCACACACAAATTCACACAGCTAATAAGTAATAAATGTTTGATGATATGAATATGCATTGAAATGAAAAATCATTTTTAGATTTTAACTCAATCATTTTCTTTAAAATGGCGAGTATAATCTGGACTTGTTGCTTAAAATTAATTCCAAACCTTTTTCATCTCACAATGTGATATTAAAAAATATTCCTCATAGCCATGTATTTACTTGTCATTTCAATAGTATTCATATAAACATTTCATGATTAAAAATAAATAATATTTAAATAAGAAATTATAATGAAAGTAAATGTTATTATAAATTATAGTAAATTATAATAAAAGTAATATGTGTGGTACTTCATATAATCACTTTACACGATTGTATGAAAATTTATTATTCCATAAACATTATTTCAAGCAGTTAAACAAAAAATCTTTAGAAATTTTTTAGCAATTAAACATCTTACTTCATTTGCATTAAAATTTTGTATTCAATTTATACTCTAATTAACTTAGTAAATAAAGAAAAAATTAATGTATTCCTTTTAAATATGAAATGGTGAAGCTATTATAAATAACAAATAATTTTCTTGTACAAACCTGAATATATTTACATAAAATGAAAATGTAAATTATTTTAGAAACAGTTGAGGTGTCAAAAAGAAAAAGTACTTTTAATTTAAAATATATGATATTTTTAGTGCCAACAAAAGAACTATTTTAATATATATTCACATTTTTCATTAAATATTCATTAGTTACACTTTCCATTTTGTTTTAATTAACAGAGGTGACAAGAATAAATTTTCTATTGTATTGAGAAAATTTCATTAAAGAAACCTTGAGTCAAATACCATCGGCTAATATAGGCCATGTTTTGTCCAAACAAAGCATTGTTCATACATCGATTTTTCATTTTCTTGAATAATAATTAAAAAATCAAAAAATTCATAATTTTAATATTTCGTTAATATTGAACAATAGAAAATATTCATTATGAATGCTTCAGACATTTTGCTATATATCATTGGCTATAATAATTTAATATTAATTTACATCCTTCTATATATATATATATATATATATATATATATATATATATATATATATATATATATATATATATATATATATATATATATATATATATATATATATATATATATATATATATATATATATATATCTATATATATATATATATATATATATATATATATATATATATATATATATATATATATATATATATATATATATATATATATATATATATATATATATATATATTATTCTTTTACTTCACTAAATAATATAGCAGAATATTTTTTAATTTAAATACCTTGTTACTTATTATGCATATTGATTGCATATAATGTAAAGTTTGTATGATTTTCTGAAATATTTTTTAAACAGAATGGCAGTGAATAATTTTTCATAAAAATGATTTTAAATAAAGTTAATGCATTACAAGGGATTTCCTTTAAAATCTATTTTCAAAACATCTGAAATTGCTTACATATAATAGACTTTCGAAGTTTATCATTTTCTTAGAATGTAGGTAATAAAAATATTTATAAGAAATACTGTACCAGACTTCGTTAAATTTAACTAATACATTTTCAATAAGTGTTATAATTTTCTAGGAAGTATTATAGTTTACTGTAAAAACTCTGAAGCATGTTTTATTTAACAGAGTTTTGTATTAAAATGCATGATTTACAAGAGATACTGCAGAAACAAAAATTTAAAAGTTCTATGTATACTTTAATTGTAGTTATGTTTGATAAAGTAGATGCTTTGAAAAACATTTACAACAACTCAAAAAATTTCTTATATCATCAGATCATTTCCAATTCCTATTTTCTTGAAAATAGTTTTCAAAACTGCTTCCTCTAAAATATACTTTTTGTTGAAAATAATATGCATAATTTAAATAGCTTCATGAAATCTAAGAGAATCTTGCTTTAATTTCGTTTCCATTTATTAATAAATATTTATATGTCTTAAAATTTAATACTTATTCTTAAAAAACATTCTTTCCTTTACATACTTTATTTGCTAAAAGATCCACAGATAATAAAAACAGTGCTGAATAGTGGAGTAGTGTGGAAGTGAAAGGTTTTTTATTAAGGTACTGGAAAATAGAGCTCTTGAAGAAATTGTGTTTCTTTTCCTGAAACTCCAAAAGTGTACCTATCACTTTCAAGTAAACAATTCTTTGGAATTTTCTTTTAAGTTCTTTATTCTTTGTGTTTTAGTTTCATTAATTCTTAATTCCATTCCTTAATATCAGATCAAATGAGAGCAAACGTTCCTTATTCTTTGTTTGTTTAACTTCTTAAAAAATGATTTTTAAAATACCAGTTATTGAATTTCCTTATGCATTCTGGAAAAAATATACTTTAATTCATACGGCGAAAAGATATAATTCTATAATTTAAGTTTTTTTAATTAATTGGATTTTTTCATATTATACTTTTTATTTGAAAAAATATTTGAGCATCTTAAAAGCGTCACATATAATTTCAAATTCCCCAGAACAATACAATTTTAATTACTTTATTTATTTGCTTAAATATAACTATGCATTTCTAATGCTTTAATATAACTATGGATTGATTTAGAAATCATTGGTGTATTATTATTATTTGGTACATATATAAGGAATAAATATTAAGCATATATTTATTTCTTTATTGAGAAACATTTTTAATTATTATACGTAAATAAGTTCAAACTCGAAGTTCTTATTATTATTATCATGAAAATAATTTTATTATACTCGAATATTTCTAACAGTATGTCCAATTATTTATATACAAAAAGAAATCAAAATAACTTTGGATTTCCAATAAAACAAACTCCTCCTCAGCCACTTACTGACCTTATTTTTCCGACACAAGATATGTCCACTTTTTCCTTTTCCGCTGACCCACTTTATCCAAGTGCAGACAATTGATTTGAAGATCCAGAGACAATTATCTGCCTCTTGCAGGTTTTGCTGCCGTTTATCAGAAATTCTCTTTTTCAAAAATTTGATCTGAACAAACAATACCCATCTTCAAGAAATTGTTTACATTCAAATGATTAACTTTAAATTGGTGATAATTTAATTTCTAAAAGTGAATCAAATTGCTTTTAAACATAAATCTTAATATTTTGAAATAACTAAATACATTTCATTGTACTTCAAAAAATTTATTAGCAAAAAATATTATATATAAAATTAAAAGCATGGTGATTATAATAATTTTTGCTTTAATCTTGACATAATTTTATGGGAAAAATGTCATTCTTTTCAATTCCAACAAATGAGATTGTTTGAGATATCAATTAGAAATGCTTTTGTGCCAAACTGCCGTCCTAATATTTCTGACTTATTTTGTAACCACAAAAGATACTTTTACATTAGTTACAAAAGAAACACTTGAAATAATCCCCTCTTTCTTATTAATAAAACATGAGGTATATTAGCTGCCTAGGCATTATAAAATAACAAAGCTTATAAAAGTCTTTGTAAATATATAAATGCTACCAAATAGTTAACTAAATTAATATTTCCATTTCCATAATTGTGCTTTTTTTCTCTTTTCATATTTATTTTCTCCAAAGCACTCGTATTTCATAATTATTAGACATCATTAAATAAATTAATCAAATAAATTCTACAAATTTCAGGAATTGTAATAAATTTATTTTCAATTGTATACAAATAATGTGATTTACATGTTTAAATTGGATTCAATTAAAATTATAAAATAATAAATTCTTTCTTTAAATTCAAAAACACAAGAGGAATATTTTTAACGAATACAAACAACATTCTGAATGTATTTTCATTTCTACTCTAAGCAAGTGGAAAGAATTTACAATGACATCAGTGTTTCTTGATAAATGTGTTTTAAATTTAGGGTTGTTGAAGTTTATAATGAATGTGTTAAACCAAAACATTTCAATGAAATTTCTTTTAATTCATTTTAAATTACAATTTTGATTGTTTTGCATAAATTCATGTTACTAATTATGTTTAAGAATTCAACTTATTATTTATGTTTAAAATAAACATAGGACAAAAAGAGTTTGAAATAAAAAAAATGCAATTTTTAAAAATTTCCTATTAATTTCAAATTTAGTAGTCTCATTAAATAGGAAATAATTAATTAGTATTATCATGCTTTAAGTTATATTATTGTTATGAATGAATAATACTTATGGATATTTTAAAAGTTTAAAAACAATGACGATATTTTTTCGCGTGGTAGTTAAATACTTAAAAAATCGAAAATGTCCAAAAATATGAGTTAGTAAAAGAAGCATAGTTTCAGAAACCAGATAGAAGATATTGATTTTATGTTATAAAGAAAACTGAAAATTTTTATTAGATTTAGAATGTAACTTAAATTAAGACGAATTCAGACTGTTTAGACTGTAAGAGCAAATGTTAATGTTAAATTAAAGAGAAATGGACTTTTTGCATTTCTCTTTTCTTTTCTGCAAAGAATGCAAAAAGAAACGAGAATTCATGTCTTCCACAAATGTTTTTCTAAAGAAAGCTCAATGATGTTTGGGTGACAGTCTTTTGAGACAAATGATCAGAATATGATTTTAAGTCAACAATGCTATGAAATATAAAAGAAAGTATTTAAGAAAAATGTGTTACACACTAATGAAAAAAATTGTACCAAAAGTTAAATAATCAAATTTAATGAAATCAGATAGAAATATTTGACAAAGAATTTATAATAAAATTTATAAAATAAGGAATTTTTCTAAAAAAGGTTTATTTTGATGAAGAAAAGAATGAATTATGATGCTAAATGTCATAAATAGCTAAACTTTCACTGAAATTTAGTCTAAAAAACTTCGTTCATTTTATGCGATTTCAAAAATTTATTATACAGTGTATAAAGTATAAGGTTTGGTTTGATTGTCCCTCACCGATCACTTTTTTGTGCACTAGTGCTAACTATTCCAGGAGCTACTGTTTAAAGTGGATTCCGAACCACTACAAACATCTATGCTCTAGATGGGATTCGAACTCACGAACAGTTGAAACGAATGCAAGAAAGCTAACAATTTGGCTACCAAATCTGCAAACAAAAAAATACACGATTTTAAAGATCCGTAGGAGAGTATTTCATTAGTTCATCATCATTACTGGCTCAACAACCCGTTTTGAGTTCATAATTTTCCTCTAATTGGATCTATTCTTTGATTTAAGGATTTGATAATTTTAAAGTCTTCCTCCAAACAATCCAGCCATCTAACTTTTGTTCTTCTCGGACGTTTGCTTACCAGTTTTGCTTTAATGATCTTAAGTGTTATGGATTCGGTGACATATTATTTTGTGTAATTTGATGGATTTAATTACGTCACTATCTCTGTAATACCTGTACAGTATAAAGATGTACCTTCTTCTCCATACTCCATTAATTTTAATTTCTCCAAAGTAATTTTTTAAGGAATAATTATGCTACGTACAATTATTCTCTCAAAAATTGATAAAAGGGACCTGTGCTTTGACCATGCCCCTGCATAAGCCACAATTGGTTTTAATTGATGGTTTTATACAGTAAACTTTTTATTTTTGTCTAAGCAAATTTAGACGTGAATTATTTTTTCATACCATAATAAGATTTTAGTGACTAATCTCCTATTTACTTCTAGTGATGAATCATTCTGAATATTTCTTTCGGTCCCAAAGTATGTATAACTGCTTACAGAATCAAGTCTATAGAAATTAATAGTAAAATATGAATATAGATCAGCATTGATTAGCATTGGACACATCACATATTTTATTTTGCTTTGTTTAAAGGTGAAAGTCATTTTTCTAGCCAATTGCTCAAGTGCTAATAATATTTCTTTAAGGTCACTTGGCGTTTGAACTATCAAATAAATATCGTCAGCAAATACTAAAATTTGAAATGTTTTTCTCAATGACTGTAACTCTGATATTAAATTCAGCTTTTCTCCTGATTTTTTTTACTTATTATTAATGATTTCGAATGACATTTCTGCATTTGAAATATTGTTATCATTGTTACATTGATTATTTTTATAAGCTTTCTATCAATAACAAACTCTACCATGACATTAATTAACTCGTTGCATCCATACCTATCATAAGTTAAAGTTAAAGATTCGAGAATATTTAGAGCAAATAATTTTGAACCCATAACCTGCTACTGACCCCTATCATCAAAATAGGGATAAAAATGACAATATAAAAATTATTAGGACATAAATGGATATTTATTTACGTTATTAACGACACAGGAATATATTTGAACGTTTCAGTAACAAATTGTAAGTTAATGCACAAATTGAAGATGACTGAAAAACGGAAGATGCGTAAATATTTTAGTAAAGTAATCATAATTTTTGCTAGGACTATTTTAGTAGAAATAAGTTTAAAATAATAATAAATTGTCTTGCATACCAATAAAAATTATCCAATTTCTGTTTTTAAGGAAATTATTCCAAATTATTAGCAAAATAAATGCTCAGCTAGGCATTTTTTGATAAAGTGAAAAGCTATAAAAACCAATTCAACTGTTTTAATATATATTTCCGAAAATAATAAGTAATCCCTATATACGTATGTTATACAAATTGGACTCCACAAATTTTAATGCGTATTTACTAATACTATTTTGTTTGGACTCAGAAGAATTATTAGAAAATTTACTGCATACAAATATATATATATATATATATATATATATATATATATATATATATATATATATATATATATATATATATATATATATATATATATATATATATATATATATATATATATATATATATATATATATATATATATATATATAAAATATATATATATATATATATATATATATATATATATATATATATATATATATATATATATATATATATATATATATATATATATATATATATATATATATATATATATATATATTTATATATACTCTAACTTTTAATATGCATTCATAATATTTAGCAAAAACAGCAGTGAATATTTGTTTCATTTTTGTTGGGCGTATCCAAATTCTATTATATATATTTAAATATTTAACAAAATATTTTGACTTAATATTCTAGATGTAACGATAATCTAAAAAAACAAAATACCAAATAGGATGAAATCGAAATTTTTTACATATTTTATACTTTATTCATAGACCATTCCAAAATGTTTATGGATATTCTCAAAAAGGCTTAAGCATAATGATGAAATGATTAATTGTCGTGACTTAATAAGTGCGAAGTTCTTGATGGTAAGTTTAGATTTTGTTAGAAAATATATTAATAATATTGTTCAAAAGATTGAAGGTTTCCTGAAACTGAAGTTATCGAACTTATAGAAATGTTTCAGATTAATTACTTGGCACAATAAATAGCCTTTTTTCCAGTTAACTATATATGTTATTTGTTTTACTAAAATGTTAGAAAATTTTTTTTCTCTATTTCATCATCATTTTTGTTTTTATAAATTTTTCAGCAGACATTTAATTTTGAAAGTGTTTAATAAAAGATACCAGAAGCTTTAATTTATATAATTTAATGAACACTGAGCCATTTAGATTTTTAGATAATGTTTAGTATTGCTAAGAAAATAGTTAAAATTTAATCCAATATATAATATGTTATAATTTCAAATTTTGACGCATATAATAAAGCATTAAAATTTAAAATAACCATTTCTCATCAGCAAATAGTTTTTAAAAATAGTTTATTCTTTTTTCATTAATAAAAATGCAAAATGCTGTTGTTTAAATTTTAATTTGCTGCAAGATAGACATTAATTAAAAGATACGATCATTTCAAAAATTATATTACGAAATAAATGAGAAGAGATCGAGACATTTGTTCAAAACACTATTGAGATATATGTTTCCTTGAAATTGGAAAATTAAATCAACTTTGAAAAATTTATAAATGATTTAAAATAAAATTTCATATTTCAATTTTTTGTTAAAAAATTAATAAACACTTTTAAGTTCAAAATATTAATATATTTTAATATAAACTTCTCATACATAATGACATAAGATATCAAAAAGCTAAAAAATTTAATGAATTTTAAATCTAAACTAAATTATTTTACTAATTTAAATTTCTTTTCAAAATTTTTCATTACTATTACATATAAAGGGATAAATCAAATTTAATGAATTACTAAACGAAATTCTTCTAAAACCAAGCCTTTTAACTCATTTTTAATTACATGTAATTTTAAATGTTATGTATTTATTTGCTAAGTAACTAATTTCTTATCTAATTCTAACTGAAGAATCAAGGTATTATTTCGCAAAACAATGTAGATATAATCGTAAAACAATATACATAAACCAATGGGATGGTATTTCATTTTTTGGAGGTACTCCATGCGAAAGTGTTGATCACAGTAGGTTTTGTGATTTATAAAACTAGTGCTATGCAATGATTCCAATTTGAATAAACCACCAGTGCCACTATACAAACTATCTCCATTGCACTAAGCGACCATTAGACATGCTTGTTATTAGCTGAGCATAATTTGTCAGCCAGGGAACAAGACACCTTCTAAATCCTTTATTTATTGCTATTTTCAGATTAGGGATTAGAGAAAATATCTCTAATCTGTCAAATATATCTGTGCCAAAAGCATACTGAAGAAAATAAATGGAATCATTGTTAATGATGGTCATTTTATTCTTGAAAATTATTAATCAATATCAAAATCATACATTATTAAATTATCAGTATTTTTATTTATCTCAACTGTCAAACAATTAGTTTAAAAATTTTCGTTTTGAATAAAACATGAAAATTTGGGATTAAGTTATTAAGATATTCTAAATAGTCTTTCCTATTAAAATCCTGTCATTTTAGCCACTTACATATTTCTAATCATTTGAATTACCAAATAAACAAGTCTACCAAAAATTAAAAAAGAAATATGTTTAAAACTGAAGAAACGAAAAAGAACACTTCAGTTAATATCCAAATGCTATTGTTTACTATAAAATAGTTAATTTTGAGCAAATTATTCATACTGCTTCTACTTCCTGTTAATAATTTTAATTATAATCCAAATTGAGTTATGTACTCATATTTTAAAAACTGCAATTATTGTCTCATTTTCACAAATTTTCAGTATGTATGGTAAGTACATTAAATATTATCAGAGTTTGCATTGAAAACTATTTCTCAATTCAAATAAAGATTCTTTTAAATTAAGAAGCAATCTCATTCATATTTTTCCTGTGTGATTTCTTACTTTTCAAATTCAAAATCTTCAAACACTTGAAGTATAAAATAAAATTCGAACTTCAAAATGAGAACATTAATAACATGCAAACTGAAACGAAATTCAATTTAAAAAACAGAACAAAAGAAATACACAAAATGGAATGAAGTACCAATATATTCAACTTTGTCTCGCAGACTATACTAGTACTTATATAATATGATGAAGACAACTATATTGGTACTTTTTCCCTTTGATGTTCCTTTCTTTCTATTAATTGAATTGAATTTGAATTTTATTTGTAATTTATTGATGTTCACCTTTCATAATTGCATTTCTTGTATACTACTTTAATTTTTTTTAAAAAAATTGTTTTTGTGTGTATATTCTTTTGAAATTTTTTGAAAGAGAAACTACTTCTGGTTGCATTTGCGCAGAGTAATTCCACAGCCTTCTAGAAAGTAAAGGAAATTATAAGATTCTCTTAGATTTTGATATGAATATGCTTTAAAAAAAGAACTAATTGAATCAATTGAGCTAATATGCTTACTTACAAAATTTTCTTCTGTAATGAATCTTTCATGAGTAAAACTAAAAAAGTATATCGTAAAAAAAGTATATCTAAAATCATGACAGTTAATATAATCATGATTGTATTAATATTTGGATAAATTGATTTGTACAAAATGTACAGTTTCATATTTTGCAGGACTCATACACTTTTCCTACAGATTCCTAACAAATTTGCTTTCATCTTGTTTAAATTGAAAAAAAATATTTGAAAAAAATCTATTTTTTTAAATGTATATAATTTGATTGAGATTGTCTATGATTATTTTTAAATAATATTCACCCTATTGATTATTAAAGTTATTCATAGAGAGGTTAAATAATTTTCAATTTTTTATTAACTATTTTAATGGCAAGATTTATGATATATAGTATTAATAAGTTATCTTTAAATGAGCTTCATTTTTAAGTCGTAGATATTTTACAGTAAATTTCACATTTCTGAAAAAAAGGAATAAAAAACAATTTTAAAATAATATTATTTTTATAATTATAGAGTATACTATTTCAAGAAATAAGAAACAACCTCTATAATCCTCAAATTTCACTTAGAACATGGAATTTGAAAGAAAATTATGGTATTTGTATTTTCAACACCCTAATTTATGCTATCAAAGAGATAATTTGTAAAACAAGACTTTAAAAAAGACTACACAATTAAAGTACATGACTGAGCAATCAAGTCAACTAATATATAAGGGCAAACTGTATCTGCATGTTCAATCATGGATAAAATTTTTAAATTAAAAATTTTATGATTTTAACTGCGGTTTATACATTTTTCTAATAAGTAGTTTAATGACTTTTTGGAATAATGACATGAATAAATTGAATGAATTTATCGATGTTCATTGAAAAAATATATATTTTAATATATTCATTATTCATGAAAAAGCTTACGTTGTAACAATTACTTCTACTGAAATAAGCGTCAATAAATTTTATAGAAAGAAGAAAATAGGAAATGAGAATAGTTAACTTTCTGAAATAAATTAAGAAATTTTACAATTTTTTTCTTCTTTTTTATATTTTTATCGTATTTCTAATCGAATTAATCAGATTTACAATTCAATGAATACATAAATATTTTATAAAGATATTTGTAAGTCATAAAGATAAGAAATAGCTACTTTCTGATATTAATTAATTTCATGATATTAATTCAATATTCTAAGCAAAAAGCATTACTACTAGCAGAGTTATTTAGGTAAGAAAAAATGAATGTAAATTAAATAAATATTCATTCATTTAAGTATCCGCTACTTTAAATATTTATTGAAAATACAAAAAAGCGAAATACCTAAATGGAAATTTGGAATTTTCTATCTTATAATTCATTTAACCCAAATCACTTAAAAGCAAGGCTTACAATGGTATGTTATAATGCCACATACCATTACTGAAAATTTAATGTTATTTTATATTACTAATCAAATTATTCTGGATTTAGTTTAATTAAGCTCTTTATTTATTTGTTCTCTTATTCCAAAATTAGTGGAATATGTTTAGTTTATTTATTTATTTCATTTAGTTTACTTTTCATTTATTCTGTACTAATTAATTTATTCATATCTCATCTGCACGGAATAACAAACAATATGCTTGTAGCAAATAATCTTGAAATAGTTGACGTGATTAAAAATTCTTCCTTATTTTGAAAGAAGTTTCATATATTTATTAATATTTTGCGATGTAATATTTATTTTCACATCAAAATTTTCAGACAATGGAAATATTTCAAATTGAAGAATTTTAATAGTAATGGATAATTTTATCACTAAAATTTATTTCTACTGTAAGTAATCAAATTTATATTGTATGATATAGAATATCCATACCCATGTAAAACAATCATTTAAATGTAAAAAGTTCCTTTAAATGTAAAATATTCATTTAAATGTAAACAATTCATTTTATGTAAATACTTGATTATAGTAACAAATGCTTCTGCACGTTGTAAGCACTCCAAATTAGGAGTAGTTTTGAGCAATTAAGTAAAATGATATACCTGGATAAGAAAGAACATTAAGCATACCAATGCGTACGATAAGTAAGAAAAAATTTTGGGGACTTGTTTAGTCTTATTTTAATCAAACAGCCTTCATGAAATTTGCTAATTAAATAATCCAACAGAAAATAGAGAAATTGATTTCATCGATGATATATTTTACAAAATGTTACTTTCATAAATTATACTGCATTTAATTTTACTAATTATAAATAATTTTAATACTTATTGTAATAATTCGGTGTAGTTACAAATTTAATTAAATGAAGGAAAAATAAGAACAAAAATCACGCATTTGCTTTATTGATCTAAAAATTGTATTCCGTGATTAACAATGCAAATGGTTATCACAAAAAAATCAATCAAATTAATTTTAATTTAAATTTTTATACAAATCTCTAAGCAAAAGCAAATGGTAGGTTCCTTTATATTTTTTAATTTATGAAAATAATTTATTTCACGCAATTTTTTATGATGACATAACGATAACATTTTTATTAAAATATCAAAAGATTATAGTGAAATATAAGATTAGGAGCATTATTTTTAATTATAATATTGATTTTTGATTGATAAAGTAACCCATTTTTACCATCAAATTTATTTTTTGTTATTTTATGAATACCTAAAAATATTTTTTGTGGTTGAATATTTTTATTTTTTCTTATTAAATCATAATAAATTCTAAGACAGATATATTATCCCCCTTTATAAACTCAAAAAGGTTTTGCACTTTTTTCCTTTCTTTAAAAATTTAATCAGATTCAGTATTACAACAGGTGAAGATGACCGACACTATTATATTAAGGCACCTATTATAATAGTGTACTAGTAACTAGCCCTCCCATTAGTAACCTAGTGGGAGGGCCATCTTTTTCATGAAATGAACATACAAAGAGAGAAAAGCACATCTAGTCCCGAACTAGGGTAACAATCATTAGTAAATAGAATTAATTAACATCAAATAATAAATGCTATTTAAGGAAATAAGCATTTCGAATAATTAACGGAAAATTAAATTAGGTAGTAAAACAAAATTATAATTTATTGATAAATGACAGTTTAGTGTTACGTTTTTTAATAACCATTTATCCTCTAAACAGAAGATCCAAACGACATGAGGTGCAGATTTTTTTTTGTCTGTAAATACTGACGTAATTGAATTTTGATATTAAATTATCATTTTTAAAATTTCAAAATGTAGTTCTGAAATGTTAATGAAATTTTTCTACCGTTAATGCTTAGATAATGAATTTGTTCTAAAATTAATGTAAAATTAATTTTATAACATTTTTGATTAAAAATTATTAAAAAGTAGATTTTTTTTTAACAAAGTTAACATGAAAAATTTTTGAGTTATTGGCCCATGAAATTCTATGAATGATAACGATGGGACATAAACGATTTTTGTATGTGTGTCTTGTCTAAACAATAATATTTCTGTAATTTTCTTTCTGAATATAACTATATTTTTACTACTAGGAAAATCACTACTGAAATTGGGGTTGAGACATTTGATGAATGCAAAGTAAATATGAATGAAATGTCATACAGAATGTACTCAACTCATGAATTCCTAAGGATTTATCTCGCTTCAGTTAGAAATATATTTTATCTCACTTTTCAGAAATATATTTTACACACTTAAAATTAAAAGAAATAATACTTAATATATTACCTTTAAATAAGCCTGTGGTTTATATAAACAAAGTAAAAAAATATTTTTTTACAAAGTAAAATAAGCAAATTTGAATTTTGATAAAAATTTAAAATTATTTTTATATTAAATATTTTTTTGAGTAATGTCCAATCTCGCTAGCATAAATGCAAATGTAAAGTTAAAATTGCTTGCATTTATATGTCCATTGAAATGCAGAAATGAGAGTATTTCTAGAATTCTGAATAATTTCGTTTTTGACTATTTCTAATCGTATTTTCTTTTTCACAAAACAAAAACACCAGACATCTGTGTCTGTTTTGCATCTACCCCCAAATAACCCCTTCTATACCAATTATGACATGGAGTCAACTCCCTGTTATGAACATCTCTCACTTCCCCTATTATCTGGTACGCTAGACATTGAATATATATATATATATATATATACATATATATATATATATATATATATATATATATATATATATATATATATATATATATATATATATATATATATATATATATATATATATATATATATATATATATATATATATATATATATATATATATATATATATATATATATATATGTTTGTATGTATGTATCTATATAATTTGAAATAAATGTTATCTCTTAAGTAGTACAGTATATGAGACATTTTCTATTGCAAAAAATACTTTGATTCTTCAAATAATGTCAAGATTTCTGCTACACGAAATACAACTTAAATAAAAACCTGCTTCTTCTCAAGCAACTATAATAATAAATGTTTCACTTTGAATATAATAAAATTTTTCGAAATTTTATGCTATTGTTGTTGTTGTTGCTTATCCTCCATGTCTGACGGAGTCAGACTAGATCCACGAGTTCGTTGACTGTAAGGAAGTCGAAGACTAAAAGAGGATTGCTAAAGAGATCCTCCCTAGAGAGACCCATGCAATCCAAAAAGATGCTCAGGAGAAGCCTGATGATTTTGGCACTTGGTGCAGGTGACGAAAGTTTTCCTGCCCTCGTTGAAAGTGAGGCACTTAATATGACCGCTAGCAAGTCTTGAGAGAACAGTCCGGGTACATCTGTCACACGGGAGGTCAAGGGACAAACCCGGTTTTGATCCCTTGTACCAATTATGGGTGGGGGGTGTTTTCCACTCCTCCGAGATTTTTGATTTTTCCCGGGAGTATAACTCCAGAAAAGTAAGTGTGGAAGAGGGAGTATTTGAAATCCTGCAACCCTCTTTAGCAAGATTATCGGCCATTTCATTCCCGTGGGGATTCACATGTGAAGGTATCCATTGCAAGTGAACATCATGATTAAGTGAAATGCTATTGTAAATTATTATAATAAACGCTTTCAAAAGCTACCCATTTAACGTCCGCTGCAGGATGTTTATTAATAATTTATTATTTTAATTAGCATTATGAAATTCAAAATAGGATATATCTAAGAAAATTACTCTTTTCAATTCATTTATATTTAATTACTTTTCTTTCGATTATTTTGGCAAAAGTAAATGTAACATAATAGCTCATCGGTTAAATTAAACTTAATTCTTAAGATATGATTTAATTTTTAAATACAATTTTTACTATTATTTTTACAATGATATGCACTTTTCTTCAATTAAATTATAAATGCAAGAGTTCTAATTGGCGTTCATTAAAAGAATCAGAATTTTTAGTTTCTAGTGTCTCTTAAAGTTTCTTAGATTTCCATATTTAACACTCTTAATGGCGAGCCCTATAAATTCATTTAAACATATAACGAACACACATGCACTAAGTAATCTTTTAAAATCCTCTTAAATGAAATGACTTTTAAAATTAAATGCTTGATTGAAGTTCATCACTTAAACATTCGGCATTAGATTCTAACAGTCATTTCGTTTCAAAGCGGTTCACTAAATTATGCATCCAATCTATTTTGACTAAATTTCTGTTGGCAGGAATGTTCAGGTTTGAAAATAGCATAGCAGGGGAATAGAAATTAAGGTCAGTGTTACTAATTAAATAATTGCAAAATTTAACTCTAGCAAATTGAAATGGGCATTATTGTAACATTTCATAAAATTTATTCCATTAACCAAAAGTTACAATTAGTTTTATTATCTTATTTCTATGTATTTAGTAATCTATAGCGTATTTCCGTTCAGAAGAAAATGTAAAAACAGTGTTTTTTTGCGTTAGAAATGGGAATTTAAGATAGAAAGTTAATAGCATCAAATACGTTTATTTTAAACTTTTTTAAGATACATTCATATATTAATCTTTAACAGAATTAATATCATGTATGCAGATCTCTGATATACGTAAATTGCTATGAAGAAAGGTATGTTAATGATTGAATATCGTTTGAAATTCACGCAACATTGCCGAGAATATAGCAATTTTAATTTTTATTGCACTTCTAAATTAAGGGTAAATCCAATTTTAGCATCATAACTAATATTATTTTTATTATTATAGCTTAACATAATAATAAATTTGTGGAACATTATGAATTAATAGCAATTATTAAGATATTCACGATCAATAGAATAATACTTGTAGGAAATTCTGCTATTCACTGTAGTATTGATGTATAAAAATATAGAAAAATCCAACAACATTACTAGATTTTGTTTTCTAATTATTGTATGCAAAGAAACATGATGAATACAAATTTTTCGGTCTTTAATAAAGTAATTCAAAGGTTACATACAATTTACTTTCTGTCAATTAAAATTAACAAATCTGTAAATAAGGCATATACAAAGGATTGAAGTTTTCATAAATCTTAAAGTTGCAATTTATTATGAATGTATTACGAAATATTTGAAAATGACACATTTGTATATTTTTATATTTGATATTTTGTTTAAAATGTAATTAAATATTACAAACTAGCTAAATACTATGAGTTCGTTTTTATTTAGCTCTTGAAACAGCATTCTATATATATTTTCTACTCATAAAAATATAAAATAATAATTAGTTTCACCATAAAGATAAAAGATGGAAAATTTAAATTTTAATAAGAAAATCATTGTAAATGAAATAAATATAAATTTATTACATGGTAAATAAATATAATAAGGTAAATTTTAAAACCTAAAATGGTAATAAAGAAAGTGGAATTTTTTGGCAAGTATAAAAACCTTGGTCAATGCATACATCAAAGATTTTCTGATATATGTATTAACCAAAATTTTTGTACATTAAAATACATAATGATAGTCATTTCACTTAGTGCATCAATTTCACAAGAATTACATAGATTAAATGATTAGTTATGTTAGTATTTATAAACTCGGTTTCGCGCGCGCAATCACAGAAGTTAGAAAAATTCAATTCTCTATACAAGCTAACTAGGTAATGATTAGGAATTTCAGTTTTATGGAAATTGATTTTAAATAAAAAAATTTTGTGATTAGCGTTATTCTATAACTATTCAATGTTAATAAAAAAATTAATCGTACAAATAATGGAAAGAGACCTTCAATAAGTTAGCATTTTGTAATTTTCTGAAATTTTTTTTAAATATTATAAAATAATGAATGATTAAAGGGAAGAAAGAATGATTAAATGGTGGGAAGAATTGAATCTATACAACTTTTAGAAAATCAGTCGGTGCTTGTCAAACCATTTTGTTTTATTTCGATAATACTCAAAGAAAATTTCGCATGTGTGTGAACTTTTTTTAAAATTTTCCATGAACAAATCTATATTTTGCTATCGTAAACAGTTAAATATTCAGAATTTTATTTATTTATGTTAGCTTACTATAAATAATTGTTTTTCTTCTTATTTTCACTCGAGATTATGTTATATATATATATATATATATATATATATATATATATATATATATATATATATATATATATATATATATATATATATATATATATATATATATATATATATATATATATATATATATATATATATATATATATCAAGATTCTCAGGGGATAATTTAAAATGTAGAGATTATTCCAACCACAGTCATGTTTCAATGTTTGATAAAACCTAATTATTTTAAATAAATAAAATGCAGATGTCAATTATCTTTAGTGAATAAATAAAATTACTTTTGTCATTGAAAAGTTTGACGTTGAATTGGAGGCAATATTTGTGATTATAAAGAAACAATTTCATAAAATGTTTAGAGGATTATTTATTAGTTTATACACATGAAATTCTATAAATGAGTGATCAATATATACGAATTAATAAATTTCACAATACAACACAGTTTTGTAAAATAATTATCATACGATTTTATTTAAAAAGGACTAAAAATGGACAGATAATAAATTATATTTTTTTCAACAATATAAAACCTCCATAATTCATTCGTAGTAAATTCCCAAAAACTGTATGATACTATTTTAATATATCTTTAACACGCAAAAATAATCATTTTTCTTTTACACATTATAATGATTTATTTATTAAAATATGTTTATAGAATATAATTTGATCCTAATAGGAGATATTGGCTTAAAGTTAATATATGCTTCCCTCAAAAAAAGGCAATCATAATTATTAAGATTTTTTAAAACGATTTAAATATTATATGCAAATAATCTTCTTATAAATACATTTAAATTATTATCTCTTGCCTTTGTCATTATTATTCGTGATTGGTAGCAGAGCTTTTGTCTTTACTGTTACTTACTGGTACATTTTGCTAATTTTAGACTCAGACGTAATTTGCTATCTTCAAATGAAAATAATTTACATGATTTATTTATAAAAATGATGCTCAAAATTTAATATTCAACTTATTAAAAATATAAATAATTCAACAATACTTGCTTTACGTGGGTTTAAAATTAATACAAACTTAGTATAAAATTATTCAAAATGAATATTAAAAGTGTGTGAGAAATTATTGATACTGGGTATTAATTGATTCCTTTTTAAAAACAAATAGCTTCTTAACATAAATTGAATTACAATATATTATTTGTTTATGAATACGTAAAAATCATCAGTGAAATCCACTGTTCAAAATTTGTATTCTGGATATTAAAACAGTAGGGAGAAATAAGTTTATTTCATTTTGTTTTCCTCCATATAATTTAATTTATATTCAACAACATCTTTTATTGGAACGTGATATCGTTGGTTAAAAATAAATAATATTACATTATATAAATGCAATACAAATAAGTTTACTTACTTGTTTATAATAGTAAAATTGCATTTTAATATACTAAGAATTAACATTTATTGATCATTTTGTTTAAGTAACATAGTGTATTTCATTGTCTTTTGTTGGGCTAAAATAAAATAGTTAGGGATTATTAAATTTTATAACTAATAAAAACAGTACTATAATAAAAACAGTATAACTAATAAAAAATAATTATTTACTAATAAAAACAGCAACTCTAAATTTCATTTTCAAAAAAATCAATATATTTTTTCTTAAAGTTAAAAAATTTTAGAATTCTTTTCCTTATACTATATACAAAATATATCATCAATTATTTACATGAATATAAAATAAAATGCTTTGTTACGCAAAATTGAAATTCATTAAAATGATTATTTTGCATAAAATTATTGATGAAATAAATACATGATAATTAAATAATAAAACGTCTTCGCCGAAATGAATCTATATTAAATTTAAGCAAAATTTGTGATGTGAAAAGAATTTCTGAAAAATATGAAAAAAAAATAAATAATTATATTAAGAAAATATGCATTTTATAGAAAAATTAACATCATAGAAATACATCAGTATTCTTATTCATTAAAAGCAATTTGAAATTTACATTTTTGAAATACAACAACTGCTTCTCTGTAATTTTCAATATCAAAATATATGTCTTGAAATCTCTTTTTACCAGTTTATTACCAACGTTTGCATTCAAGATATTTTTAGTTAAATTGTTTCTATGTGAAATTTTTACTAATTCCATTAATGCACCAAGAGTTGCATAATTTTGCAATCATATTCATGATAATAATTGATTTGTGCAAATCTCTTACAATCAATTTTGTTCTAAAGTTAAATAATTTTTACTTTAAGTATTTGGTATAAAATAATTCAAAGAGTTTATAGCTCTGATAGCTATAAAATCATTAGAATTAAAATTACATTTTAGCATTAATTAAAATTTTTAAATTTCACTAGATTAGGGCAGATTAAAAAATATTATTTTAACAAATTGATTTCTAAATTAAGTAATGCGAGAAAAATCTTGTCTCGAAAAAGAAATGTCTCTTTTTACTTAAATAAAAGATGATTTCATAAAATGTACATGAACATGTTTTGATTTCAAACTACTTGATTTATAATTATTTCTAATTGTAAGATCAGGCTATTAAATAAAAATCACATTACAAAGGAATAAAATGTCTTTTGAAAAGAAATTACTGATATAATAAAATGATTTTCGAATGAATCATTAGGTTTTGATGCATTACTACGTGCAAACATGGAAACTTAAATATTTCTATAATAGCGCAAAGGAGAAGATGGTAACTACAGTTCCAGCCTGCGTATGTGCAATGCGTATATAGTTGCCATGGTAATTACATAAACGTTATACTCAAAAGGGCAACTGCACAGCGGAAAACGCTTTGCACAAGAAATTTATAAGGTGTGAATTTCCAACAAAGAAACAAATAAAAATATCCAACCCAACAAAACATTCTGCACTGGTATCGACATTTCAAAGAAATCGGTTGTTTATGTAACGGGAAAATTTTCGCCCGATCACGCGTTAACGCTAACTGTGAACAGAGTTAGATAGTTACATCAGTTGTCCCAAGAAATAAGCCAACTTTCATAGCAAGCTCAGAAGACACAATGCACAAGTATGGAGCACAGAAAGCCCCATGAAATTGTGAAACTCAAATTAGATTCGGCAAAAATCATTTTACTGATCTGTTTTTCGTAACAAGCTGTATTAACCATATATTTGTGGTGCGGGCAATATGACGGGTACTTAGACATGCTGCAATTATGGTTATTTCTGCAACTGCTCCACCACACAAGCACAATGAGATTCGTGACTACTTTAATCAACAACTCCTAAAACGATGGATCGGTCAGTGTGGCCTGGTAATGAGAAGACACTGTTCATGACCATCCAAACCACTCTATCTTTTACTGTTTGACTTTTTCTTTTGGAGATACATTAAAGATTATGTCTGAGTACGACCACTTCCTACCACTTTCACAGAGTTGCCGAAATGCATCATGACTTCATTGGTGTCATTGCCCTACCATGCTGAATCATGTGTGGAGAGAAATGAGGTATCGTCTTGACATCTGCTCTAACCCTCTAGGAGAATATATTGCACATCTGTAATATGGAAGTCCATCTCGAAAACTTTCGATTTCATTTCATATGTAACTTATTGTTGTAACCAAATTTTGCTCTGATATAAACGCTTCGAAAATCCAATTATTCTTTTGTAATAATCCAGTATTATTAAAGTGCAATTCACTTAAAGTGCTTAATGAAATAAATTTATTTTTTACAGTTTTCCATGAACTGTTATTTAATAAACTGATCTGAATGATATGCATGAACCTTTATTTACTTTTAATATCTAAAGTTATAATTGAAATGTTTAAATATTACTAACATTTGTAGAATGCAAAATTAGTTGGGTGTATTTAATATTTCCTTTTTTATTTTGTCCGCAAACAGAATTTGTTTTTTCTTAATTCAATTTCTAAAATTTTCAAATGCATGATGAATTAAAAATTTGAATAATTTTTATAATCCTACTAAGTTCCAAACCAAATAATTTGTGTTTGAAATATGGAATAACTCAGATTTCATGCCTTTGAATTTATAATTAATCATAATGATAAAAACTGTTTATTTTCTAAAAAGAAAGTTCCTTTTTTTTCAGGACTTTCTTTTGCAATTAGTTATTAAAATATTCTGGAATATTTTTTTAAAATTCATTTGATTTTTAATGGAATTTCCAGGAATATTTTACCGAAACTTAGTGAAAAACAAATTATAGAGCCTAATAGCTTAAAATAATAATTTAAAACATATTAAAATAACAAAAAATAAAAACATATTTATATTTTAAATTTATATTCAAATTCAACAAAAATTCTGCCACCATAATTTTTGAAGTAAGTTAAATTTTTTTAGAACTCAGAGAGCTAATTGTTAAAAAGAAGTTGATTCTTTGACTTTCATTAAAATAAAAATTGAAAACCAAGATTATGTCTACTAATAATTTTTAATATGTTTTAATAAAAATTGCCTTTAAAAACCATTTTATATATGGAAAAATTTACAAATTTCCTTCATGATAGTCATTTTTTTATATTGTCACTTTATTCAGCAACATTTTGGTAAAAACTGTATGTGAAAACATTTTAAATTTCAATTAATTTTAAATATATAATAAAATATTATTTCATTTAAAAAAGGGGATAAAATCACATTAAATATAAGTAAGGGAATATTTTAATATCCCAAACTGAAATTCCAGAGAATTCGGATAACTTGAAGTACAGATTACAAGTGAAACATTTTACGAAAAGTTATATCTAATTTTTAGAGAAAAAGAGGCGCTCGTTAAAAATACGTATTCACACACATACATTGAATTACACATTTCATTTATTAAACATAAAATTCAGTGAAATCCTATATTTCTTATAGTTGCGTTGGATATATATATATATATATATATATATATATATATATTATATATATATATATATATATATATATATATATATATATATATATATATATATGTAAATAAAATGAATACTTTTTAAACGACAATTTTTTATTAAAACATTTTGTTATTTATTTATTAATTACAGTAATTAAAAGGAATATTTTTCCAATAATTTTCATATTATTCACCAAACTTATGCTCATTGGTTCACTAATTTTAATAATTATCTGCATGGTACTATAAATCTTTTTAATATGGGAAATTTATATCACATGGGAAGGAGAATGCTTAGAGTAAAATTACTTTCAATCGTCTTTTAATAACAGTAACTGTATGGAAGTTGTTTTGAGAGAATTCACAAGCTACACAAACTAGTTATATTTATTGTCCTTGGAGACATTCCTCAAAATTTCTAAAAAATCCGAATGAGATAGCAAGACTTTATTTACAGATCAGGGTAAATAAGTAAATTTAAATTTTTAACTAATTGTATTTATTTCCTTTATTTTAAATCAGAAAATAAATATTTGTAGAATTTAAAATAAATTAAATGTTTTAAGGAAAAATGAAAAAAAAGTTATATTATTTAGCTCATAAATTATCTAATTTTATCCTTCAATAATTTTACTGAACTCCACAAAGGAGTTTTACGATGAAAATAAACGTCATTCTGCTAAGTAATTCTCCTTAGGCAAAATTGTTCCTTAGAACTGCGCATTGAATTTGAATTGTAAGCGTCTTTTTTACTTTTGATAATAAACGCTAGAAAATTATGTGAAGAAACTACTTTAAGACAACTTATTCAGAAAAAACTGCTTCTAATAAGCTTCTTGAAAATAATTTAATGCTTTTCATTTAACGGGGATGTTTTCTTAAAAAAAATAAAATCTTTCTTTTGAACAAATACCAAAATATCAGTCTAATTAAATATTTTTTTCTTATTTAATATTGAATAGGGTGAAGTCCCAAATCATATTTTAAAGAAAGAAAAAGAAAGCTTCTTTTCGGTATGTATGTATGCATTGCTATCCTATGTAAGAATATGCTTAATATACTCTGAAGAAATAAGAAAACATATTCTAGAAAATTGAAGTTATAATTTTATGTTTTCCACGTATGCTTAAGCTTTTTCTCTACTGTAACTTTTCCAATACATAAATTTATCGATACTTTTTTAAATATGAAATATATACTTTTCTGATATTTTATGGGAATTATTTTATCAAAGAAAGTTTTAGTATTTGAAAATTCAAGTAATAGTAGCATTGTGCAATATTACTAAAATTTACTATCATTGTTCAAATTGTACTGTTGTATAAGAATAAGTGTTTAATATTTTGTATTACTGCAATATTAAAAATATTTTAATGTATAAAGCGAATACTTTTATGGATGTAACAAATCAGGAAAGAAACTCTCCGCAACCATAGAAATGTGTGTACTTATTCTTAGATTTAACTCTCATATCAAGACAAATCTCTATGGAAAGTTTAGATTAAAAATCTCATTATGATTTTAGAGTATAAAATACAGTAGTGACGTGGATACATTTTTTGTAATAGGTATTTTTCTATATTATTTCAAATATTTGTTTTTTTGGTTTTATATTTACAAATATCGACAACTGAAAATTGTTTTGGACTTAACAATTAAATTAAAGTACAGCAGCATAACCCTTTCTAAATTTAAAATTTCTTTTCCATTAATGATCTATAAAACTCATTTTAAGGAAGTAATGAATAGAAAAACAGTGAGAAGGTAAAAATTAATAAAATCTCGCAACTTCATAAGTTGATACACGAACATTAAAAAAAGTGGTTAACTTTCAATAGGTAGTTGCCAAAATGATATGACAAAACATTACTAAATTTTTGTCAGGCAAAAATTAATTATTGTCAATGAATAGAATATCATGCCATGAAGAAAAAGGGAAGAAAAGAATTCAAAAATAGCATTTTTTAATGGTTCATTGTGATAGAAAACTTAATTATAAAATACTTCAATCAAAGAAAATGTTTTTGAAAACTTCTAAAGAGGAAGCATTTTTTTCAAAAAAAATATTACGTAACTAATATTATTCCTGAAATAGGGGGCTTGATGCCATTAGCAAAGTTTAAATAATAAGTATTTGAATGCATTTGAATTTGAATAATGCATTATAATTTTATGTAAAATTTTATTGTTAACGATCACATCTCATAATTAAATTTTAGAATAGAACAAAAATTGTGTCTAGCACCAAATGTTTTTCTTTTTTTTAGTTTAATTTCAATTACCTTATTTGCATTTAGTATAGCCATAGTTCAACCGGAGAAAGCAACTTATTGTTTAGTTTGTACATTATTTAGCTAAAATAAGAGGCAAAATATACGTGACGTATGATATTCATTGAATTATCACAGCAGAAATTCGTTCAAAGTTTAATTTTGTACACACAAATTGTTCAAGAATAAGAACTCGTAATATTTATCATGTTGGAAAAGCAACTTTTAAAACGTCTCCAATTAAATATGTTGTCATTTATATTTAAGAAGGAAATTGTAATATCTCTAAAAAGAAATTTAAATTATTTTTCTATTATCAATATCAAAATGTTTAATTTTAATGAAATAAAAACTAAGCAAACTAATTCCATTTATTACAGTTTTCACATCACACCTGAATATTATTTTATCTAAATTTTTTAAGCGTAACTCATGACATTATTATAGACACATTTAGCATATTTATTTTACAATTTGACACATTTAAGATTGGTTGTAATTTACACACCTATAATTTTATATAGATACAATTGTTTTGTCTACATTTACAACATTTCTACAAATAAGTTATTATCAAGTAGATAAATAATGATAAATTTAAATATGACGACAGGTAATTTCTTTTCGGATTAGAACTCACGAGTTTAGATTGAATATATTTATGTATCCAAACCTTTTTGTTGTGGATTCGGTCACACAAAATAGTGTAACCAATTCCACAACAAAAGCTTGTTTCAAAGTTAAATTACTTAATATAATAGTAACAATCAAATATCCCGATTATTTTATTAAATGCATTTATGTTTTATTTTATAACTCGAAGTTAAGTAATTATTTATGATTTATTTTATAGACATCTAATTGATAAAAGGTTATTACCATTAATGCTTAAAATATTTCTGAATTTTATCTTTATACTTGTTATAAAATGTAATCTTTTTTTAAGAAAACGAAACTTTAATTTTACCATAATCTTCGCTACAAGAAGGCTAAATGGAAAGAATTTTTTAAAAAAGCAATGCAAATATTTATAGTCTATAAATAATCAAGTAAAAATAACACATTGGCTTTTTTAAAGGAAATTTTGGATGAATATTTCTGCCAGATTTTTATATATCAAATAAATTTATAAAATAGATGTTGTAATTTGATTTCAAGAATAAAATTTTAGAGAAATTATTTTAAAGCAATAAAAAAATTAAAGTATATGTGAATTTTTATAATTAATATCTTACAAATTTTGACTTATAACATGAAAATTATGTTTAACTTATGAATGATAAATAATATTAAAATAAAATAATGATCATTACTTTTTCTATCTTTATAGTAAGTAAACTTTTTATTTTATCGTTTATTGACAATTATTGTGTAATTAAAACAAAAAAGGACAAATATGTATTACGAAATCCGTAAGAATGACACATAAAATTTGGTTTGGTTTGTTTATCGCTCAACGCATACAAGTCCTAGTTTGACCAAGAAGTATGCATGTCTATACAAAAATTCTTTCTAAATATATAATTACTGAAATTCATAGTATGATTTTGATTAACTCTACTTGTTTTTCACATTACGTATAATATATTACAAATAAAAATTCCCGTATTCGTTCAAGTCCACTTATCAAATTTCTATAAATGAGTTTCATCGTTGAGGGAGAAGCATTTTAATAAAAGAACATGGAGAGACTGAGAGGACAGGAAAAACAACCTTTCATGCCCAGAACTGCTTTCTTCAATTATTAATAACAAATATGTCCCTTCCAGGTTCGTTGTATCACATAACACTATTTAAATAGTGGATTTTCAGGAAGACACCATCCATCAAAGGCACACGGCCTATTCGCAGCCGCAGAAAAGCGAAACAGGGTCAGGCGTCTTTCTAGAAAATATTCTTTTACCGATGAAAAATAATGTATTCCACGCAACTCTAGGATGACAACAAGATACTAAAATATATCATTCTCAGGTGGGCGATTCTGAAAACTCAGCTCCATAGCACTAATGGTACTTTGGAGCAGGGGATAAAATTTATGATGGATTTGCCCTGAAAGTCAACACCTCCTTTTATAAATATGATTAATTTTAGTTTCGAAGTACTGAATTTAGTGGAGTTCAGTATTAAATAAACGAAGCCTATTTTAAGGAATTATTATTTATTTGGTAAATATGAACACTAGTGGTTCTGCCAACAAAATTGATGTATTTTTATCCTATGATAAAAAAAAAAGTATTTAAAATACGGTGTTATTAAATGCCTTCAATTATCGCAAGACATTCTGTTTCTGTGTAATATAAATTAAAAACAAATTTTATCAGGATCATTTAAAAGCAAAATTTTAGTTTGTTGTTATAGAAATAGATCAAAATTTTATCCTCTGAATGCACGTGATTATTCAATCACTTAGTTTGGTTTCTTTATCATATTTTCTAAGTTTTAAATTGAGATATATTTTACATTTTTAATTTTCTCAATTTTGCAAAAAAATGCTCAAATAAGATTTAAAGTCAAGGATAAAGATTTTCATGTTGTTAATCGTAAACTCAACTGTACATGAATAAAACTCAACAGTACAAAATAAGCTTTAGAAATATATCAAAAATTTGAAAATCAGAGAAGTGACAAAATTAGTTACACATAGAATGTTTTAAGTAGATGAATCACACAGACGTCAGATAGAACTATGACAATATAAGAACCTCAAAATTTTTATGCTGAAAAATATTTTAAATTTCATCCTCATTTATTAGTAGATTTACCTTTATTTATTTTTGCGTAATCTATTATGCAGTGGAAATCTGTTTGGGTTTTTACAAATTTAATTGCTTCCTTTTTAATTGACTAAAGGCAGTTCTGTCTAGGGGTATTGTAAGCTTAATAATATTGTTAAAAATATCAAAAATTAAATGATTCAGAAATATTCTTTACTCATGCATATTGATTCATTAATTTCAAAGCGTATTTGTAGTTTAATAATGTAATTTATACTTTAAATTTATCCGTAGTTTAAAACAATGTAATTTAAGTTTTTAAAGACGCACTTCAGTATTTACGATTTTATATCTCTTTTACTAAAAGAGGTATAGTAAATTTTAACTTTAATAAATATTTCGATTTTCTATAAATTACGGCTTAGAAGATGCTATGTGTATATTTTATCAACACCTCAAAATTCATTTGGAGCTACATTCAAAATGTAGAAAATGATTCATTACACACACTTCAAACAAAAAAATAGTATATCTTAATATATTAACAATATGTTTTGTATTAAAATGTTCTGTCACTTATCAATTTTTTACCCTCAAAAATATCCAAAAATAAAACTGTGTCAGGTTTTGAAGAATACACTTTACATTGAGGATTTAAAATCATGGAAGAAAGTTTACTTAAATGTGAGTAATTATTAATTTCTTTTATCTAAAGATATTTTAAAAATTAAATTTATTTAATTAAAAAATAATTTTTGAATCACATGATAAGAATGATATTAAGATTATTTTATTAAAATTGCATACAAATATTTATTCACTTTCCATTAATTTAGACATATTATGCTATATTGAAATTTAACATTACTCCCCTATTTCATACATTTTTCTAGTGTTGTATATTTGTACTAAGTTTAATGATTTAGCTTTGCTAAATAATGCTTTCATTGGTTATATTTCAATCAGGAAACGTAAATTATTTAGTGTTTAGTTGCATTATTAATTTTCTGTCTTATGTATTCTATGCATTTAAAAATTATCAGAAAAAATATGGCTGTTTCGAATGGTGATTTCCTACAATGCCTAAAATTATATTGCACTTTTTTACGTTAATAATTCTTCTCATATATTTTAAAGATATGCTCAGCAGACACTTTCTATTTATTAAAATTAACGTTGATCATATTTCATTAATTACTAAAATTAAATTTCTTAAATACATTCCATATAAAATGGTTTAATAATATGTTCTATGGCATTTAAATCATTCTTATAAATTCAGAAGAACTATATTTACTTAAATCTCTAATATTATAGTGGTCATAACATTACGTGAAAATGTGTAAGCAGCTTTAACTTATGCAGAATCAGTTAAATATTTCTGGTACGGTTTGAGATTGAAAACATAACTTTATACTGATAAATAACTTCAGTATGTGGGAAATAACAAGTTAAAAAAACATTAATTCTGATAAAGAGAATTATCGAGTTTTCTTCATTTTTCTATTAACAATCATATGTTCAAAATTTCACAGTTTACATAATTGTTTTACATAACTGTATTATGTTTTAGGATAACTAATAATAAGTAGCAACTAAATTATTAGTATTCACACACAATCATTGAATAACACTTAACAGTGATATGAAATATCATTTTATAGACTAATGAAAAGCTAAATGGAATAATAAATCATTAAATAAAAAAAATTTTAGATATATGTATATAGCAACATTTTTTTATAATCTTTTTGATTTGCAGAAATATCGAGCGGTACTTCAATGATACCTCAATGATTTAAAGCAATTGCTACAATTTCTTAAACTTTGTTATTTTATTATCAAAACAATATTAATTTTGCTATAAAATACTACATTTTCTTTTATTCTTTGCTTTTCCATTATCATCTAATTTTATTGCAAGTAGTAACTCCATCTACAAACTTTAAATCTATACTTTTTACTAGAATGTTTTATAATTATGGATACTGTAATTATATATAATGTATTTGTATGATCTTCTATTTTAATCAAACGAAATAAAGCAAATAAGAAATTCATATTCAGTTTAAAATACTACCATACAGTGATTCAATAATACTTGACGGTGACAAGAAATTTCATTTTACAGACTAACAAACCTGAATGGGATAGTAATTAATTAAAAGGAATAAATTTTTCAAAAACTTATTTTCAATTTGCAGAACTACTGGATATTTTTATTTGCCTATGATATTTAACACAATTTTCATGAAAATTATCCCAATATTAATTGGCATTGCACTCAGATATGCTACTTGAATATGAACAGACAGCTTTTGTCCATAGAAAATACCCATTAATTGTTTCTATTATTTCACAAATGGTTTCATGAATACAAATAAAAGAGAAAACACTTTTCTATAATTAACTACATTTAAAAATATAATATGATAGCACTTTCATTCACACATTTGAAAAGATGTTTTTTTCCTGTCTAGACATAAGTTTTAAATTTATAGAGGAAATTTGATCACACTGATTGAATATATATTAGTTTGACCTTTATTGACATAATAAAGTCAGTTTCTAATAATGCAGAATTTCTAATTAGAGAATAATATAATATTATCTTCCAAAGTTTAAGCAAAAAATAAGAAAACAAAGAAAATAAGAAAACTTTATTTTTATGCTTATCAAATTAAATTCTAGAACCGACCGTTGTAAAACAAAACTTTTTCATATTATATCTCTGCGTGACATTCATTTCTGAAATGGAATATTATATTGTACAGGTTTCAAGATAGTTGTGTCACTGTCGCGTATTCCTTTGGGATATTCCTTTTGGATAAAAGTCTCAAATAATGGTTTTCAGCCAGCGTTGTCGCCGATTTGATGCCTTGACCATGTAGGCGAATCACTATCCCTGTTTCTGTGAACTGTTTCCATAGAGAGGGTAACAATACTCACGAACTCCTCTACAAAAGGAAGCTTTTGATTGACACCTCTGCTCTTCCAGATATCTGGCATCTTGCGGCACCGTCTACATCATAGCGACCATCCCTACAAGTGATAGGTAACCAAAGAAATTAATTAAACAAAGGTTAAAAAATACGCAAAAAACAAAGGTTAAAAAATAATAAATTTAAATTTCCAAAGGTTAAAAAATACGCTCTACTCTTGAATCAAATATTACTTGTTAAAGACATCTTTTAAGGGGTATCCTCTGTGTAATTAATGTATGGTAAAATACATGAAATTTTATTGCCGATGATTCTAATGAAATGAGAGAAATTCTTTACTTGGATGCTCATTAAGAAAATTATCTGTATACAATGTTATTACTTAATTTACTCTTTTTGCGTATATCGAATGTATTTAAGATATTACTAACCATATTTTAGTTGAAATATTACGAAATTTATTTAATAAAATAAGGAGCGAACTCTCTTAGACAAAATGCAGTTTTTTGAGTGATTATGATAATTGCTATATATATATTGCAGTTTAAATATGTAGATAAACTTTTTCATTATTCATGAAGAAACGTATTTAGTAGTTTAATTTTTACATTTACAGGAAAATAATTTTAAAAATTATAAAAGCAATCTACAAATTAAGTGGTCTGATTGAAAAGTTCCATTTCCGTGTCCAAAAGATTGTTGGTTTGATAGTATATCTTGCAGAGAATTAGCAAGATTTGAAAGATTATGTGAGAAAGTTATATATGTCTGCGTAAATGTATGCTAATATAAATGCATATGACTTAATAATCATAATACAAAAGTTCGAGAGCACATTTATTTGACATAACTAAAATACTATATATATTCTTAAAAATTCTAGAACTATATATTTTCTATACATATTATTATATATATCATATATATATATATATATAATTATACATATTTTTAAAGTGTGCAATTTATAAGCAAAAATTCACTTTTCAATCAAATAAATAATTCCAAAGAATACTCAAATTCTTTGCAGAAACATAATAAGGAAAAATAGGTCTTATCTTTAAGGTTTCACTATCATTTTGTTTCATGAAATAACTTTCTGTCCTATCATGACTTGTCAATGCCTTTCAATTTAATTAACTTTTAGTTAATGATGAAAATTTTGAACCGTAATTAATTAATAAAGTATTGTATTGTCCTGTTAAAAAGGATTATTTATATGAAATCAGGTGATAAAAATTTTTGTTTCTTAGATAAGATATGTTTCATCTGACGGGTAAGCGACTTTGTTATGAATGCTTATCTTATATATACACGCGAACTTTCTTTGATTAACTGAAATGTTATCATAATGAGTAAAATATATTGAAAGAAAGAAAGCTGATAAAATGAATAACTTTGTATTTGCTTTGGAAATTAATTACAGCGAGTTATTAGCATATAAATATCTCCCAACTGCTTATAAGCTATAAAAAAGTATGCCTTGATTAAAACAATTTGTTTAGATATCTTCACCTCTTTTTTGGAATAAAATGATACCAAGAAGTTAAAGTTGTTATACTGAATGATAATGCAATATATCATTTCACAATATAATACTATTTACTAATGAAATATAAACATTTTCAAATAATTAGTTAAAGCAATGTAAAATAAAATGTATTCCTTAAAATAAAATTTTAGATTTCTCTACATGTTTTTTTGTTATTTATACTTTAAAATAGTATTATAAATTCTTACGAGAACTTTTTTGATTGTAATGCGTGGTCTTGAATCATTGTCCTTAAATTTTGTTGGGTTAGTGGGGCAACTATATTCCTTTATTTGTAATTTATGTTTCTTTATTTACTTTTTGTTAATGATATAGCATAGGAAGAACTTTCTTTTATTTACTTTGCAGCTAAAATTTCGTAGATAAAAGTATAAATGAATAGAGGGAAATTTTATCGATGACTCTCTCTAAAATACAATTTTATATCTTTTGTAGAAAAAGGCCAATAATTTTAGTCTCATCCCTATTATAACAATGTTAAAAATTTTAATATATATATATATATATATATATATATATATATATATATATATATATATATATATATATATATATATATATATATATATATATATATATATATATATATATATATATATATATATATATGGAGAATCTTCTCTAAGTTTTTTAAGCTAGTCACAGATAAATATGATAACACATTAATGTAAAGTATTTTTATTTGCAGAGTTTATTTAATGTTTGGTGAAAAACCGTGTAAATGTGTCACAGAAACCACACTGATGTTTAATAAATTATATGTACATGATAGAATAGAATATATATTTATTTAATTTAAGATGAACAGATTAGCAGTAATAATAACTCAAAAAGATTTCTTCATATCAACTAGGTATTCTTTTACATGTAATTTTTATGTCTTTTACCTACGTTTCTATACAGTGAAAAAAATATCCACGTATCTCGCACACACAAGCATCAATACCAATACATATATTTGCAAAAACAAATGTACCTCAGATGTTTTATGAACAAGAACTTGAATGGTGCTTTAGAATATATTATTGAGACATTAAAACAGCTTATTTCTAAAGAATAAATTATCATTTTCATAATTCCAACATCTCATTCTAGAATTAAATAAAATATATTCTCTTAATATTGTAAAAATTTATTATTTCACAAATTAATAAAGAGTTATTCTAGGAAACCTAGCAAATATTAAGAATTGATGAATTGTGAAATAGCTTTTCTCCATTTCTCGAGTTTTGTCTTCTATTTATGTTCATTTATATTTTATACTATCCTTAATGTAAAATATCGTTTTTAAAGTTTAAGAAAATTGAATTTAGTAAAATGCATTCATTAGTTTCTTCAGGTGTATTATTAAAAGATATTAAAATTCAATAATGATGTGCCAGATATCATGAACTAAATAATTAATTAAATAAAATGTAGTACCTGTTTTAATATTTATAGAAATACTTAAAATGTTGGTTCATTCAAGATATAAAACAAAATTGATTGTACTACTTTCAACTATATTAAATTTTACTCAACCGATTGAAACATACGTTACAAATTTATTTGATTAGAAGGACAAAGTAAACAGAGTTTGACGGCACTTTAGCCTACGGAAAAATTGATATTTAAACGGAGACTGTAATTCTAAATGTTACCGTTAGTTTTCCTGAAGGAATTTCGGCTTTGAGAAAATTGGTTAAATAAATAATTATGTAATAATACAATTCCCATTTATTCAAAAATATATTTATTAGAACTGATATACCCGTAATTTTAATTCACGTTCTATTTTTTTAATGAACATTAAATATAAAATTGAAACACATGTACGAAAAAATAAGAAAACTTATTTTTAATAGTATTGTACTTTAATATATTTTGATTAAAAGTTCATCTGGTAATATAATTATAAGCCCAGATAAAATGCGATTTTTATGTTTTTTTTAAATCTTATGTTACATAATGGATGTTACATAATAAATCTTATGTTACATACTTGCTATAATGGAAATAGTGAATTCGAAACATAATCTTTTTTTCTTTCATATATTACGTGCATCTTTTGTAACGTATGTTTGTTAGAAGAAAAGAACCGCATTTGACAATAACCCTGACTTTGACGGTCTTCATGCATACTATTTTCGCAATATTTATGTAGACCGTCAAAATCAGAGTTCGCTATATAACTCTCCTTTGATATGTTGTAGAAATATGAAGACCTGTCATGTCAATTGAAATACAGCGCCACTTAACTCAAGTTCAACATTTGATAGATTTGGAAATAGTTTGACATCTTTAATCCTTATTGTTTTGATAGATTATCAGTTTTTAAAAAATACTTTTTACTTTTTTACATGTTTACATTGTTTACATGAACTAAGATAAAAAATTACTTGCTATCCACATTTGATGAGAAAAAGAACTAAGAAAAGTACTTAGAAAGCATTATTAAGATTTACTCAAGGTCTGAAATAAGTAGTTTTTTTTATATGAGCTGATTACTTAGGTTTATCTTTTATTACTCCAAAGCAGCCTTAGGAGCATTAAACAACGGTCAATCAAGTCTAACTCATAATATTATACATCAATTAAAAGAAACTGAAAAATTAATTATTTGCAACAAAATATCAATCTAATTCTCACAATCATAGTGACTATGAGATTGTCAGTGGTATAATTATACAGCAACACTACGTTGCTACTAAATTTTTGTTATTAGAAAAAGTAGATATATCCATTCAAATAAAGCATGTCTTCAGAACCTAATTTGCTTGAATGGATAGGAAAAGCTATGGTTGTTAATTGATGTTTTTCTATCACCAGTTTATGCGATGAAAGCTATTAATCACTTTCTGTACAATTTCATTAAATTTGACGGTTATTAAAATCGCAATTAATTTTATCAATATGAAATACATTAAAATACATGTTTTCAAATGCTCACAGAATTCTAGTGCTTAAACTGATTCTAAGCATTTTTCATTTCGATTTCGCATGAAAAAGTTTGATAAATAATTAAACTGGAACTTAATGAATAATTTATATTTGTAATCCTCAAGATCTATAAATTAAACATGCTACAATATCCAGAAACATTTGAGAATCTTATTCTTATACAGACTAACGTGTTTTTTGTCAGAAAAAGGAAATAGCGATATTATAAATTAACAGTACTAGAGAGTTGTGAAGTGATTTATATTAAATATTGTATTCTTCTCTGGATTAGGAGTTAAAATTAGCAATAATAAAACACAATAACAATTAAAATAATTTTGAAAGCCAGCTGGCATTGTGTTTTGTTCCAAGAACAGTTACGGTATTTAAATAACTCTTCTAAGATTTTAAATATTTGTGCAATAAAATATTTTGTCTCATCAAATCACATTTATTCATTATTTATCCTTTCACAGAAATTAATTAAGAATTTTTTAATGAAATATGAGTTAGAGCTTTACACAAATAGTTAACTACAATTTTCATATTATATTACAATTGAGTACAAGAATTCATACTTAAATGATTTATATGTTGTTTTACAAATATAAGGATAAATGTAAACGTTAAATTAATGCAAGAAATGAGATAGATGATAAAATGAATGTTCATTAATGATCCCATAACAAAAGAAATTGAAAAAATCAACCAAGCTTCATTAATTTATAATCTTATCAATTTATTTTGTAAAATCCAATTTATTTAATACATTAATATATTTAAATATACTCCATTACATTTCCATAACTTGTGTGCACTGAAAACAATAGTAGCTTAAAAACTCAGACTTTAAAGAATTCCTAAGAATTTTCCTGAAATTTATGAAATACCACTGTATCCTCTATATAAAGACCATTCATTTTACGAAACAGTATACCAGAAAATTTCCCACTACGCTTATGTTCATGTCTATCTTATAGACGGAGAGCTTCAACTCTTTATTAAACATAAGCGTTCCTTAAAAAACAGTCACTAACATGATTTTGTTTACAATTAATTTGCTCATATATTATATTGTCATTAGTTAGATTCAAAATAATAGGTAAATTAAAAGTTCTTAAAAGTTTTATAATTAATATAGGAATAATGATATTGACGTGTTTTTTGCAAGAAAGAGGTAACAAAGTAGGATTTTGCTTAGAAACATCTGACAAAACCCCAATTCATATCATCTTCTACTTGTTGGAACACTGTTCATTGATGAATTATGTGCAAAATCTGGCTGCAAAAATGTGCACGATAACTGGAAGGCATTATTTCATCTTCTTGTGCAGTAAAGCCATTCTAGCATTAAATCGAAGATAAATTATTATTTTCAGTTGCTTTATTCAAGATGATGAACTATGACATTATGTCAATCCAGTGAAACGATTCCTGTTGCAAACTTTTGATCAAATGAAAATGATCAGTCGACGTTGCAAAATCTAAGAGTCTTCATGATTTTTCTTGATTCTAAACCTGCTAGATAGATAGATGCATGTGTTACTACTAAATTTTGAAAATTGTTAATATGGCCATTACGTACTTAATCTGCAGATTAATTAATATCATCTGCTAAAGCGCAGCATCAACTGTCACATTGAAAAATAAATATTATGTTCATTTGCTTATTTATGATAATAATTTAAACCCACTAAACTCTCAGTATTTTAATTTTAATTGTTTCATAATTGATTCTATCAACTAATTTATTGAGGAATTGATTGCACTAACTTGATTCTTTAGGAATCGAAAATAAATAATATGACAATTTTAACAAACAAAAGCGTTCTGGTTTTCACAATAAAGGTCTCATTTTCTTTTTTTAATTTGAGTACTTTGCACATAATTACGGATTATCAATGAAATTTGAGGGAGAAAAAGCAGTTTCTATTTTATACAGGATCATTTTTGTTAATCTGCTTAATGCCTAAAGATTAAACAGGAAAATTAGTTTTCACTCAATAACGTGTATAAAATATGTGAAATATTTGCAAAATAATGAGAATGTGTTTTCACAAAAGAAATAAAAAATACATAAACATTAAAACAATTCTGTTTCCTATTTTTAAGAAAAAGAAACTTTAAAAATATGTAAGCATATCTAAGTAAAATAATAAATAATTTAGTTAAATTTATTTTGAAGTGAATAACTTTAGCAAGATCTTATGAAAGACATTCTTCCTTAATCTATAAAAATTCTTAAATGTCAATTCATTTAGGTGTATAGCTATCTTGATTGCTTCATATAGAGTATTAATACAATATAATCTTATGTAATTTTACAGTATATTTGTAATATTTCTTCTGGAAGAGTAAAAGATAAATTGCTAGTTTCAGTTAAATTGTTTCTGTCAAAGATACGCCATTCATAAAATCATGTTCTCCTTCTATCTGTGCCGAGAAGCAGGGATAGTTGGTTGCTTCTTGTTACAGTGGTTGCTCCTAAAATAAATGAATGACAACTGGATGTAGCATATCGCTGAAGTGCTAAGTGTAAGCTTATAAATGAACTTTAAAGATTAATGAAAATGCTCAGTTAAAAAATGACAGAAACGACTGAAAAAATTCAAATAATAGAAAGTAGTCTAGTACTATTTGTATTTTAAAAATGATAAGAGGTAGAATTAAGTATTGAATAATGGAATAAAATAAAAGAATTCCAAATGTTAAATGTTATTTTTTTATTTTTAATGACAGAAAAATTAATACAGTAATTAATTCAATCATAGCTGGTTTATTATTTATATCCAACTTAAAAGTATTTTTTTCAATAATTTAACAAACTATTTAAAATTTTGTAAAATTGAAAATTTTTCATTTTTTAAATTGAATTTAATATTGAATATTATATTTTAAAGATATATATTATTGAGAAAATAATAACTAAACATTTTTAAACGTTATATTTCAACTATCATTGCAGCAATATAATCAAACGTTATGTAACACATTTTAGAGCTCATGCATTCAACTACGTAGGTAAGAACTAAAATGGCAAATTATGGGAAATTATAACGTAATTAAATGTTTAGCTTAGAAAATACGAAAATGCAAAAACACTACTTACCTACGTAACTACACTGTAATAATTTAAATATTTTAAGTCATAGAAACATACAAATTAAAAAATTACTATTTAAAAATGAACTATTAAACTGTGTTAAAAAGTAATAAATATCTAAATATTTGAAAGAGTAGAATAATTATTTAAAAAGTTTATTTTCACAACGATGGCTAAAATTTCTTATTATATGCATTTATCTTGTGAAATAAAAAATTCCATTAAATATAATAGATAATATAAATTTATATTGAATGTAATTATGTACTTAAAATGGATAAATTATTTTTTTTCAAATGATACTGGAATATTTAAAAGAGTAAGAATTATATAAAGAATAAAATAAACCGAATTAAATAACTGATTTCACTTTATATTATTTAGCAATTATTGACTTTTAATCTGTGAATAAATGTGTGAACTATGAAAAATAGAACAACCAAATATATTGCTGTAACCATCTTTAATAAACGGTAAAAATACTAAATGACTCCAGTGTTCAATAAATCGTTTTGTCTGTCCATGTCTAGAATTCGAACATAGACAAATGGCTCCAAAACTCTTCGTGGAGGTCAAGAAAAACCGTCTTACGTGACTAAAATAACTTCCGGATCATAATTAATAACTAATATGTCACCAACAACAACTGTAGATTAGTGTGACGCCATTCCTCTCTCATTTTTAGAGAACATTTTCTGGAAATTTCATTCATCATACTGATTTTAGGTTAAGACAAGTTTCTGACGTAATGAATGAAACATATGAAAGCAAAAGAAACTTTTTCGTGGCATGTGCTTATAAAAAATTTGTTAATATCAAAAGATTTGAAAAGTTTTTCATTAAAAACAATGGATTATATTTTAAAAATTTTTTAAATCTTACGCCAAATTAACAAAATATATTTATTATAAATATGGTATTATTATACATGCGTGTCAGTCTGTTCTGAACGACTTCAGATATTTGCAAAAAAACATTTTGATTAGAGGAATGTGTCTATGCTTTTCCTTTTACTGTTAAAAATAGTATGATATACAAATACTATTCTATTCTATACTATTCTATTATTATATTTCATTAAAATAAGAAATTATATTTATATTCTCATAACATTTTTAAATGTCTATCACATAATTTTATATATTTAAGATAAATTATATATGTATATATATAATTAACTTTAGCCTATAGGTCGAATGCCGCTATTCGGAATATAACAACACTTTTAAATCCAAGTTAATGTGTAACAGTCGTAAATATTTTTGAAATCAGTTTTCAGCATTCGCATCAGTTAAGATATTCACCCAAATATTCTCCGTCTTCCTTTGTAATGCAAAAATGTTACACCATATTTATATTTCCTCTTACAACTCAATAGTTATTTCCTAATATATATATATATATATATATATATATATATATATATATATATATATATATATATATATATATATATATATATATATATATAAAACACTTAAGACTCTTGTCAGTTATATTATATACCAAAATAAAGTTAACTTGCCAAAATTATATTTTCCAACTTTGATATTCTATTGAAGAAATATGAATTATTATTATATAATGTACACATTTTTTAATTCTAATGCTGAAACAAATTTTGAAATTCTTGAGAATGTGATTCAAATACTTGAGGACAGTTTAGACAACTGTGTAGAACATATAGTTACTAGAAAAATTATTTATAATATAATTCATTCTGAGGTGTCCATTTTTTTTGTATTGGCATTATGACAAAATTTCAAATTGTTATGAACCAACAAATCAGCTATAATGAAAAGAATCTAACAAGAGAATTGTATAATAAATTTAAACAAAGGATATTACTTTAATAAATGCTACGCGTAAAAACCAAATACCCAATTTTTTAGTTCATTCATTAAACTTTGAAATAAAATGTAAGTTAATACAGAAGATTCTTTTGGTATAATTATTTCATTCCTTCTTGGGATTCATTCTTTAAAAAAAAAACTCTTCCGTGTTTCAGTTTTTCAGGAACTACAACAATAATTTCTAAAATAAATCTTACATTGTATTTAGTAGGTTATAAAAAATTGAAGAAACTAAGACATGTTTTAAGAATACATGTATTGGCTACCATGAGAGATTTGGAGTATATTATTTCAGTATTGTGGAGATAGTAATTTGCTTTCGGTAAAATAAGCCCATCGATGCAACTGATATTCTGGTTGAGTGCGTTTGTGTGACTGGTAATTGACTCAATGACATCGGTCCTTTTTTTGCGTCTCCAGTGGCATTCCACTTCTCTGAAAGGAACAAGGACACTAAGTGCTGAAGACCGAGTCTACTCCGAACTCTTTCATTCAGTGTCTTCTAAGATTTATGACTGGTAATTAATTACGGAGTAGATATATACAAACTGCGGGTTCCCTCTTAGCATGTAATTATATAGAGTTTTATAATATCTAGGTTAATTATTAGAATGTAGTTTCATAAATTTATAAGAAATGATTAGATGATTAAATACTGGATATTTGAACAATCAAACATTCCTTTACGATATTTGTCTCGTTGTGGCTTAATTTATATAAAAAATAATTCTATTTTATGCATGTACGCATGTACTGTCAGAAAATGGAGTTTCTAGGGTTGTAATTCAACTTACTACTATGAAAAATTATTATATAACTGAAGAAATTAAATATGTTACAAAAACGTTTTTTTATTAAATTATTCAATTTGAGGTGAAAATTCAAATATTTTACTGAAAATATATAATATAAATTCTTAAAATATATATTATGTCTTTCAATGAATGTTAATAATAACCAACTTAAATTAGTAATTTTCAAAAAATGTTTTCGACGTGACATGACAAATCTGCTAGCATATTACATCAAAATTTTTGCATTCATAAGTTATTTATTTATACAGTTTTTTCACATTACAATTACTATCTCTTGATTTGAATCAGTGTACAAAACTATGTGAAATGACTGATTTTATCTTTGAATCACTATTAGAGATTTTACTTTAAACTTTGATATCATAAATTAATTGGGAAAGGAAGTATTCTGATGTTTGTATAGTTCCTTCTATATAGTATATATGCTTACATATAACTTATTAATGACAGAAATAAATATTCAGTTTTAACCAACAAGAAAACAGAATTACTATTATTTGTTAATCTGGTCCCCACATTTGATTTGTATTATCCCATATTTCTTGAATCGTTGTATTATTGAAGCCACCTTATTGCACATTATTAAAACTGCAAATTTTCTTTGAATATAGTAAAGCATAAGCAATGAAATAGAAATTAATGGTGTTACCTATTTATCAAGTATAAATGTGAGTTATTTAGAAGCATAAACTAATTAAAAAGCATTTTTTTTTGCTTCGTAAAACACAATATTTCGGATGATGTACAGAGTTTTTGATGTAAATGTAAAATGAATATGGTAAATTAGATATTAGCAACAATGGACATGAAATAGAATTTAGTGCATTAAAACCATTGAACGAACCACATTGTCGAAAGCAGCGAAGTAGTTAGTTGAGATATGTGAGGTTGACTGCCCGGACATATAAACATTAAGCAAATAAAACATAGCATCTAACTTGTGTCTAACATGCACAGCAATATTCTTATCATATTTTGCATAGGGAATATTTGTATCATTTGTAAAAACTAACTGATTTAAAGAATGACGAATATCCATCTAATATCTCCTTTTCAATTTAAGTTTTACACCGAAAGAAAGAAATTTGAAAATAGGTTTACACATTAAAACATCTATTATAGTATGAAAAGTGATGTGTCACAACTTGAGGTACTCTAGTATATGAAATAAAGTTTTCTAAATATATACAGTTAAGAAATATATATATTTGCATTAATTGCATCCTATTTTTCAACGTGTAGTGATATTTCTACTTTTAGTTTATGTAATTTTTAGTCTAGGAATAATTAGACTTTGAATGCATATGTTGTTTTCAGGAATGAACTGCAATGCATTTCTGTTAAACAATATCTACGGCATAAGATATATTGCAAAAGAAACATTTTTGTAGCACTTATACATCTTCCGTTTCGGTTAGATATTTCCTTAGAAACTTTTAATGAAAGCTAGATAAATAATGGAAGAATTTAAAGTAGTATTGAATGTTACATGCAAAATTAGAAAATGTGATTTATGAGTGATTACAATTATTTTGCTATATATATATATATATATATATATATATATATATATATATATATATATATATATATATATATATATATATATATATATATATATATATATATATATATATATATATATATATATATATATATATATATATATATATATATATATATATATATATATATATATATATATATATATATATATATATATATATATATATATATATATATATATATATATATATATATATATATATATATATATATTATCAAAAATTACTTAACTTAGTTACTAATAGATGCATACCTTCAACGTATATAGCCCGAATCTATATACTAATTTAAAAATGTAATACCTATTCAGAACATAAAGATAAATTTTACACACAAATACACACATACATTTTATAATTGCAAATAAATTAAAATACTTCCCCTGGCACAAATATTTACAAATGGATACTTTTAAATACTTTTAAGTATATTTTGTGTCATAAACTTAATTTATTTCAAAAAATATATAGTTTTCAAAATTCATCAAAATATAATCATTTTGATATTTAATCATATTATTTATCGTGTAAAATAAACTGCGTGAAAATTTAAAAAACCATAAAATAATTACAAATTTTAGTAAAATATTCTGAGTTTAATTTTATTTATTACAAAAACATATATTTAAATAAATTTTTAGACTAAAACCTTTACCAAATATTATTTCAAATACTTTGAAAAACATGATAATATCTTATACGTAAATATTATTTTATATAAATAATAATATTGTAAATATAAATGTTAATATTGGTATATAGAACTTCAAAAATAAAATTATAAAATTAAAATTATTTTAGATCAAAATGTCATATGTTTGTATCTTATTTCAAGAAATTAATAATGAATGTGCATATTCCAGATTTGAAAGATCATACCTTGTAATCAGAGTTTGGATTTCCTTATCTTTCTCATTCATCACAAAATCATAACACGTGAGATTCCATATAAATTTAAAATCTTTTCAAGTATCTTCTAAGAAAATATTTTTATCTTTGAAAAATAATTTATTATAAACTAATAAATTCCTAACGCGTATTGGGTTGAAACGAGTTACCAAAATTTATCATGAAAGAAATGGAGGTGGCTTTTAATATCCAGTTGCAAATTTACTTTCTATAATACTGACAGCTGTGTGAGACAGACTAAAATTTATATTGAATTTGCTTTTAAGACAACTTTAAACACCAAGAAATATTATTAATTCCGTTTTAGAAAACTGATGTCTTCTGAATAGTTCGTGAAATTTAATAAAATATTTATATTTTTCTTATTGAAGTAAATTCATGTTTTAAATTTTTGTTTGTTTCATAACTTTTGTGAGAAAAATCATATTTCAGTCTTAAATATGCCAATTATCTAATATTTGAATCATATATATATATGTATACATATATATATATATATATATATATATATATATATATATATATATATATATATATATATATATATATATATATATATTAGTTATCAACCAAAGTTTCTTATTACAGAGTCAATTAATAAGTTGAAATAATAATAGTTATAAAAATATAAATCAGAATGTAAGAATAATTTTTTATTATTTTCCTTGATCACGATTTCTTGATATTTAGAAGAGCACGTTTTTCTGAATAATAAATCGTACGCTATTTTATATGTTTAAAAACGTTCTTTTTTAATATACTGTCAAACTGTATTTTAAATTGTATCATTACTATATATACTATGTACAAAATCAACATAAAAAATTATGTCTTTCAAATAAATAACATGTAAATTTAATGTAGCTATGATAAATTCAGTAATTACTTTCTCAAATAATGGATTTAATGTGTAAATGAGATTCTTGCATTAAAACATTTAAAAGCATCTTCTATTTACATTATTATCATTGATTGTCTGGAATGGAAGGAAATATTAATATTTCTTATAACTTTTTAATGAGATTGTGTGTTACTTGAAACTGTGTTTTAGTTATAAACCATAGGAACTATACATAATTGAGACTGATTTTTTCTTTTATTAAAGTACAAAATAATATAAAATTTATAATAATATATACTTAAAAGCACATTTTATGCACAATTAATTCTAATTTTAATAAATGACTTAATCTTAGTAAAAAAACTTAATCTTAATAATTATTAAGATTAAGTAAAACTTAATCTTAATAAATGACCTCGTTAGGAACATTTTATAGGCTTATTGGTATACACTTTCCAGCTAAAACAATACTATTAGAGGAATATTATATATATTTTTCAAGTATTCCTTTGTCCATGCATATGTTACTGATTCATATCGAATAAGTGCTATTATTTGTATCGTTTTGTCTGGATTATATATAACATTTGGAAACAAATATTTTTAATATAGCCATCAGGCATTATTTTCATTGATATGAGAACGTTTCAAACTTCTTCATATTTTCAAGTAATCAGACGTGTTTCGTTCAATAATTGTTATTTGCTTAACAGGAAATTCATTATAATAGTTGCTAAAATTTACTTATCATTTTTTATCATTAATTAGCTACGGACCTTTAACTACGATACCTAATTACTTTTTCACAGTGACTTCAAAAATTAAATTTGGAAATCGATGCAAACTTTTGGTTATGAAATAATAAGCACATTTTTGATTTTTCTAACTTGTCAATTACCCTGCTAATTTCTATGATTTAAATATTTATCGTATGTTAGCTACAATTTTTCAAACTGCGGTTCTTAAATACTTTTTCAATGAATGCAACAATCATATTTGAAAATTGATGCAAAATTTGGTAATTAAATAATTCGAACACTTTTTTTTATATGAAACCGATTTATATATTTTTCATGTTCGTAAGCAATCATAAGTGCTTAACAGAAGTATTTATTAGAAAAAGATGACGATTAATACAATTGTTATCTACTGAACAGGAAGTTCACCTTGTTAGTTGCTATAATTTATTTAGTTTATTTTTCATAAATTAGCCATAACCGTTCAAATTCCGCACTATACAAATTACAATATTTTTCGCTGTGATTACAGCAAATAAATTTAAAAATTGATTCAAAATTTTGATAGTTAAATAATCTGAAATTTTTTTTTTGATTTTTTGTAATTTTTAAAGTCTAGAGTAGAAGTTATAAGTAGTTTGAATATATTTATAAAATAAGTTATATTTTGTAAAATAAATCATTATAAATGAAGAAGAATTAAAGTTATTTTCCTACAAAGAACAATATTTTGAAATTTCGGTGTTGAATAAGCAATGTTCTGGAATTATGAATATAATTCTAAACATTGAATATGAATTCTAAAGTTGAATATAAAATTCTTGAAATTTCAGTTTGAGTAAATAATGTTTTGGAATTATAATTAGAATAGGAATTCTAATATTGTTTTTGGAATTTCGCTTAGAATTAATTTTAATACTTAAAATTATTTCATATTATTAATTATTTGATTGTATAATTATTTGTTAATTGTTTGATGTTTCAAAAACTTTTAATTGTTCCCTTTCAAGACCGTGAATAGCCTACAACTTTGCATTTAAAAGCAAGCTATTATGTTAGGAATTATATTTTTACTTAATGACTTTTCAAATAAAATTTACAAAGCCACGTGAAAGAGAATTATCTGAGTGAAAAGTTTGAAAAAATTGTAATTATAAATGATCTGAAAAATTAGCAAGGGGAATAAGTAATATTTTTCAGTATTCTAAAAAGGATATTTACAATGATCAAAGTAAAGATATTTTATAGAAAATATGAAAGATCTGAAAGAAAGAATAAATTATCAACTCATGAAAATAAACAAATTTTGAAAGTTGCATTGAAGCAGAACTCACTTTTAAAATGCAACAGCTGATCTTATTTCAAGATATAATTCTAATGTTACTATTAAAAATTTAAAAAATTAAAATTGTTAAAGCATTATAATTACAACATGATTAAGATGTCTAAAGAGAGATATTAACATGAGATGTTTCAGATGGAAATATTTACTTCTGGAATTATTTGTGCAAATGGTACTCAGGAGTTTCTTCAGTAGACACATAAATGGTATCTTTGTGATAGTGTAAGAGACTTTAAATATGGTGAAATATGTGAACAGCATTTACTTTTGGAAACAATGCTCTAATCATTATTAAGCTTCTATTACTATAAACTTTAATTCACTTTAAAAAACATCAAAACAGAAATTTTAACAACATTGTGGAGCAAGCCATTTGTCTACAAATCAACTAAATCTTGGTTACTGAATGAAAGAACCAAAATCTTAATATGTCCTATTTCAGACTTCAATTTTATAGAGAAGTTGATATTTATTTGTCTAATCAAACAGTTGCAAATCACCTCAATATGATCCAATATACGATTGAGCGAACTTATGAATAATGGGGCAAAATCTCGTAAACTTGGCTCGTAAATTGAGTTAATTCATTAAAATACTGAATATAATAATTTATCTATAAAAAGGGAATTTTAATAATCTCTTAATTTTGTGAAACTATTAGTTTTAACTAGTGGTTTATTGTTTCATAATTGGTATTTGAACACATAATTTTGAATTTATTAAAATGAATAATTCAATATGCTTCTATATTTCTTAAAGATAATACTCATATGTTTTGTGTTTATTTTGGTGCACGTTTCATATTGATTAAAATTTAAAAAATGTATGCTGTTCATAATAACTATCACAAAAATCCTAACGGTTTAAGAAGTTTTAATTTCACAATGTATTTAACGCATACAATTAAAGTAAGGACATTTTAGGAAGAAAATTTGCAATATAAATGAGAATTTTTTACTTTCTCAGATTAAGTAATACAAATTTTAAGTAACGATATACTGTTAAAAATATTTCTGCAAATAGCAATCAAAAATTGAATTAAGAAATCAAAAATTAAAAAAGAAATTAAGAAATTAAATAAAAATTAAATAACTTTAAATAGTAAAAAGCAAAATATTTTGGAGAAAAATTAAAAGAAAATATCTTGCATAAAATGATTTTATCCTAAACGGAAAAAAAAAATTTTTCAAATAAATAATCAAATTATTTCTGAAAACAAACAAGATTCGATTGTATTCATCTTTCGAAACACTATAATTAATCATTTATATTATCAAATAAAAATAAAAATAATTTTATTAAAGTTAAAAATAATGTTGCAAAGGAAAACAATTTAAAATTTTGCAATTTAAATATTTACTGTGCATGCATTTTTATCTGTTCATATAGGTATATAATTTCCGATATGGAGATTTCGAAGTCGATTCTGTCATTTCTAATATTATATAAAAAATAAAAAAACCACTCGTTTGGGAAAATTATAAATTTGCTGAACAATTTTGCACTTAATCCAAAATAAACTTGTTCTTAGAAAAGCTTTAATATCAGTTTTTAAAAATTTATTACATTTACTTTTGCCAACATATATTATTTCTGATAAAAGTAACAAAAATTTTGAATTATATTTCATTTTCAATTGTGTCCCATTTCCTTTGATTTTTGTAGAATGATGCATAAATATAATATGTTGAATTTATTTTATTTAAATATTTAATTTTGTTTTCGCAATCTTTATTATTTATTTAGTTGGAAGTATAGTTAACATAAAAGTTAATCTGAAAACTATTTAATAAAAAAAATTTAAGTATTTTTGTATTTTATAATTTTAAAATGTATGATTTTCACTTTTGGAATAATTCAACAAATAATAATTAAAACTTAATTATTAGAAAAATAATAATTAAAATGTAATTATTATTTTTCTGCTAGTAATGTAGTTTCCATTTTCCAAATGATATATAAATAAATGATAGGGTAACAAGCAAAAAGTAGTTAGAATTAAAAGATTTTAATAGGGGGTCAGTGAAAAGTAAATTCTAGTTAGTTATAATAATTTAAATAAAAAAGTGTTATATGTGAAGTACATTCTGCAAATATTTAAAAAAAATAAACTGTTTTGGAAGTTTATTTTAATTAATATAATTTAGTGGTATAAAACCATACAAAGGAATTTTTTCATTTGCTTTAAAAATTAAGAATTAATTACTTATATACTTTAATAAAATCTTTCATTCTTTATAAACTATTATTACACAAACAATTTTAGAAACAACATTATTTAAATTATTTTACACAAATTTTTATGACTTGTTTACTGTGCATTTTTGAGAAGAAAACACCTTGACAATAAGTTGAATTTATATCATTTTAGCATTGAACATTTTTGAAAGTTTTAAAATATTTTATTCCTTTATTAAAATGCTTGAAATTATTAAATGAAGAAATTGACAGTAACAATTAAATTTAATAGCACATATTTTTACAATAAAAATCGAATAGAAATTAAAGAAATTTATCACGTAATGAAAATATTTCAAAATGAACTTATATTCAAAAATAAGTTGAACAAATTAATTTTGCTATGTAAAACTAATGAAAATTTGAATGTGTTCTCGTAAAATTTTGCTTAAATTTAAACTCAAATGATTGCAAATAAAAATATTTTCATATCATAATGTTTATATGATTGTTTAGAATTTTAAAAGTTATTTTACAATTATTGGTGAAATAAATTTTGTAAAGAAATAAATGTTAGGAAATTGATCATTAATTGTTCTGATTGAATCTCAATATTAATATAATATTCTTGAATAATGATCATTTATGATAGTATGATACTAGATTAAAGTTTTCTTGGTAATTTTAAAAAACATGTATGCCTTTTTTTAAAATAATTAGTGCATTATTCTTTGTAATGTCAAGTACAGACTATTTTATATTTTGGACCCCTACACTAAATTTTGTTCAAAACATACATACATATGATATATATATATATATATATATATATATATATATATATATATATATATATATATATATATATATATATATATATAATATATATATATATATATATATATATATAATTTAAACTCAAATCATATTTATGACTTTAAACGTACATTTCATCGTTATAATATGTTTAGTGTAAAGAATATGTGAATGAGCGATAGAAGTTTTGACAGCCACTATAAATTTTAAAGCACATGTATTCAAATCTAAACAAGCATTTTTTTATGAACTTTAAAAAATCTTAAGCAGATAAATCTAACTAAACGAAAACAAATTAATTCTATGTTTCTTTAATATTCCATTTAATTTAATTAAACATATATAACAAATTTTCTGAGTTAAGTGTAAAGAAAATACTATAATCAAAAGTAAAGGAAACAGCTAATTACACAAATAAAGAGCAGCTCGTAAATAAGTTAAATTTAAAATCCAAGCAATTTGTTTTTATTTTAATTTGATTTAAAAATCATACAAAAACAGTAAATTTTTGTTGGTATCGAAGAACATTTTATTTATGAAGATAAATTTAATAATCATGTGTATTTTAGCTTTTACTATTTTTTGAAAACCGCAAACGCAACAAAAAGCTAAATTATGGTATATTTGAAGACAACAAAACTTTTCTAAATATTTAATATGTTTTTAAAATAATAATATATGACTTTTCTATAAAATATAAATTTCGTTTATATCTCTCACTGTTATAATCACTTAAGTACAACAGTAAAAATGATCAGTTACATGTTAAATCTTTATGGTGGAAGTGATACTTTTCTTTCACAGAAAATATCCACATACGACTGAGATTCTAAGTATAAGATAAGACTGAGATAGGTAAGTGTCATTGATCCATTCATGGATCACTAGGGAAAGAGTGTCAATAAAGAAGAGAAGACCCATCTGCCCAGGAGAAACAAGGTCGTAAGTGCCCTAGGAGGAGTTTCCTGGGATGGAAGTGATATCAAGCACTTCCTTATAGTATTTTCTGAGATTAATGATTATGAAATGTGTTACATTTTGACTTTGGTAAATGGTTGTCTTCATTTAGCAAAAAGGTGTTACATTGTTAAATAAATAGTCCAATAGTTACATTTTTTGTACTATCAATTTTAATAAATAATTCTAAATTTTCTACTCACTCAATGTATGATTTAAGCCATTGAAATTTAATTTCTTCCGATATGATATTAGATAAATTAAGAAACAAGACAATGTAACAGATTTATATAAAAATTCTTTATTGAGACACAATGTGATATCTAGTCAACACATAAAGAAATGTATTTTAAATATTTGTTAAATAATTTAATAAAAATGATTGGAATTAAAGACAAATTTAAAACACATAAGTTTACATATTTTAAATGTATTTAAATATTTTATGTTATATTAAAACGCTTTAAACAATTTTTCTTTAGAATTTTATTTTTTTCTTATTACATATTATTCGATGATAACAAAGATTTAAATTTAAATCAATAATAACCAGAAAATTTAAAAATTGACATTTATTTGTTATTATGCAGTAGGAGAAATTAATAGCTAATAATATATACATCATTATGCTTCGTCAATATTTTAAATTATTAAAATATTGATTTCAGGAGGAAAAAGTAACAAAATTGTTTTTACTTATTTGGTCGAATCAATGTGAATGATCACATATGTAAGCATTTTTCATTCACAGGCATTTGAATATGTAGTTCTTTCTCTTATAATCATTAATTTACATGTAGTTCCAGTAACTATTAAAAGTGAGGAATTAATTAAACAGTGAGGAAATTTAATTTTAATTAAAATCTATAAAAAAACACCTCAGTAACTCTCAACCATGTCCATACTTTTTTAACTTAGCAATTTCGAAATATGCTTTTTTAATAATTCATTCAACACATTTCTTTTCCTTAAACATTAATCACATTCTTTAAGCAATACATTTTGTTGTTAATTTCTTAGATTTTATATAAAGTTACACTCTCATTGGCAATAAGAAAAAGAATATTTAATTGGAATTTCAAGAATTTGGGGAAAACATTTTTTCAATGCACGATTAATTACTAAAGTATGCAGTGAAAGAATTATCTTACAAATTTTTACAGAATATAAATTTTAGGAGGTGTTAAATAAATAGTAAACTATTCTTATTTGATGGGAACTTCACACACTTTTGGTTATTACATGTTAAGCTGATATCTAATATTACTTGTATTAAGATAATTTTTAGATGAATATAAATAAAAAAATAAAAAGTGAATAAAAAACAATAATAAGAACAAGAAAACATAAAACAATTCATGTGCAGACTCTTATGTCCTTCAACACTTGGCACCAAAAATGTTATTATAAATAATCATCGATACTGAGAGAATGAAAAATCATATTCACAGATATTTTTTAAATGTATTTAAATAATCCAAGGATATATTTCTAATTAATAATTTGTTTTATACATTAATGATTTATCTTTTTCTCTGTATTTGTGGTCATTTAATTGTTTTAATTTTGAATTTAGAAAAATATTTTCACTTAATCTTAAATATCAATTAATTTATCATCTAAATTAAAGCCATGCATTTTTATAATACAAAATTATTTTCAATACACATTACACTTTATTAAATATATTTAATAACATCTTTTTAAGATGTATTCCATCATATTCTTCATATTTGCAATAAAATTTTATCATATGTTTTTGCAGTTAAAATATTCAAAAAATTATACTATCAAAATATTTCTTTCTTAAATATTAGCCAATCTGACAAAAAAATGAGTCAAAAAACTAAGTTTTCTTAAATGAACGTAAACACCTTGACAGCTTATTCATACTTCGGGAGAAACTTATTTTTCTAAAAATTTGAAGTAACGGTTTTAAATGCAGGTCTTATTCATCACGGATCATTTGTTGACTTATTGTTAACAGACATAATGGGAAAATATCCTGAAGGAATGTCTTTCCTCCATTAAGAATTTTTATATTGGCTTTTAATGTATGCTTATTATCTGAAAATATGCAGAGTAGAAATTTCTTCTTTTTATGATCGAAGATATCGATTGTGAATAGTAGCAGTTTTATGAAACTTAATCTAGATAAAATAAAAGATTTAATAAAGACACTTTCAAAAATATTTCCTTATTATAAAAGTAGGGTATTTTATTATTTAGATATAATTATTCTGTAGAAATACTTTTAGTCCGCATATTGTATGCATATTAACTTACATCTCATTATACGTTTAATGTTTTATTTTACTCTTATTTTAAAGTAAACATATTAAATCGTTATAACTGAAGGTATTTATACTTTATGTATTAATAATGTTATCATTATAAATTATTTTGAAAATATTACTATGTAACATACTGTAATATTTACTTTGGATAGATAGTTTTTTATTGTATAAATAAAAGTTACACTAAATAAATAATAAAGCATTTTATAAAACTGAAAGTTTTATTTCACAATTACTTATCTATTTAGCCTCTACAATCTACAGTCTTAGAAAATGTTAATAAGATGCCTGAATTAGTATATGATACGTGGCATAATCTTTAATATACTTGTTTTTACAATCTCTTATATTTTTCAGTATTTTTTGTCATAAGATAGACATTTATTCACAGCATTTCCACTTATGACTCGACAAAGCATTCATATAATGTTTTTCTACGAGAAGTTAAGTCTGTCTACGAATGTCTGAATGTCTACGAGAAGTTAAGATATAAATAAAAAATTTACAGAAAAATATATTTGTTTTTTTTCTTATTGTATACTGATGCAAATCATGCATGATATATTAAAAGCACAAATGTATAGTTGCTTATTTTCTTTTAATTATATTATATTTCTTTTAGCAGTATTTCAAAATAATAATAATGTCAACTTTCAAAATGTGATATGATGCAAATATTTCTTAATGTTTCTGTGTGAATAAAAACAAGGAAAACATAGAATGCATGTAGCAATATAAATATAATATTTCTATTCTTTAATTACACCATTCTTTCATTTATTTAGAGGCATGTAAATATGTTTAACTACTAGTACTTATTTTCTTAGAATAAACAAGAAAATTAGGAATTTTGATCTACACTGCTAGTCTCTTAAATTACTGCAAATAACAACTAGCAAGGTCACACTAGCAATGTATACTCAACAAGAAAATGATTTAGCAATATTTATATGATTAGCTTTCGTAATTATTCCTGTAAAAAAGTGTAAAAATCAAATAAACATAGCAAAATTCAACCCTTATAAATGTTTTATTCTCAATTGTCTTTGGAACTTAAAACCTGTGTTATATCAAAGTGTAAGCAGAAATATAAGTAGATAAGATGGACTGTCGATGCCCATGTTACAAATTGCAAAATCAATTGAAAATTTACCTTTTTTTTTTTGCTTCTCGGATTTGAAGATTTCAATCGAAACATTTATCTTCTTCCCTATTAATTTGGTTAAGTCTTTTATAGGATGTATGGTATATACTTTCGAATTAGACTTTTTGAGCAGATTAATGCAAATCTAATTTCCTAGTAATCTAAATAGTAATATATAAGGTTAGCCACTAATCACATTAGAATTTTTTTTAAATTTCAGAAAAAAATTTATTTCTAACTAGTCAGATATTAAAAGTTTATTCACTTGGTTAATTTATGTCACTTTAAATACAATGAGTTTGCCTCTTAGTTGATGTCAATTTGAACTAAAAATCTCACAGACAGATTTAAAATATTTACCATGTAATAAATTTTCTGTCTATACTTATAATTGTTAAATTTATATCACTTCAATTTTTTTAAATTAATAATAATTTTAATATTTTTGCTCAGATTCTAAAACTTAAACTTTTCGATTTTTAAGGCAGTAACATGATTAAGTAAATTAGATTCAAGTATTTGCAATATTTTATTCTTCTAAGAAGATAAAAATATTAACTCATTACCATTTTTGGAATAACATTTTAAGAAAATTTTATTTATTTAAGAGCTGTCACGTCTTGTTACAAATTGTTTCATTTGTCATAATGCAAATTTCGCTACCAACTTTGGAATTTTTTAATCTTTTCTGAATTATCATTGCTGTAATAAAGGAATTTACCGAAAAAATAATTTCCCCTTAAAAATAACACTTTATGTAGCAATTAAGATGACAGACATATGTTATTACTATCAATTTACTTGCTATGTAAGTAATTAGAGGCTTAGAAATCAAGTGGTGACTTATAAACATACCTTTCGTATTTGTTAACTAATAATCTATTTATAATTAAGTGAACTTCCATTACATCTAAATGCATAAACAAAACAAAATGTTGGTTTTAAGGATCTATTGTATACAGAATTATTTATGTTATAACACAAATTAATGCTAAAATATTATCTAAATAGCAATAACAATGAAATAAAATATAAGTACCATAATATTAAAAGAGTACTTTTACTGAAAATATCTTTTTTCGATTAGGAATTTTTCTAATCTTTAGATTAGGAATCTAATCTAAGTTGAACTAAAAAACGTGGTTTTTATAGACAAAAGTTTCCTTTTAAATTAACTTTTAGAAATAATTACCAATCCAATTGGTTTTAAATGTTTGGGAAACTTTATACAACTCCAATGTAAAAACTAATAGGATCACTAACCTTTACCAGTGAGATACTCCTACCAAATACTACTGAGACATTACATGATGATTCTACGTAAATATGATTAAAGTTTGACGAATTAGTTTATTTTCCTTTTAACATGAGTAAATCAAAATTAATTCGCTAATAGGTTTCCATTAATTCAAATTTAGGTATAGTTTATTCATACTTATAAGAACAAATTCCTCCAATTAAAATTGTAAACAGCATTTAAGTGGCTAAAAATATCATGGTCTTACATTTTACATGGTTTTAAAAGTCAAATTCCCCAAGAAATATTATTTGTAAATAGTGTTACGATGAAAAGCCTGTTTAATCTCATATACTTTTTACGAACTTTTCAAAAATAATTTTAATTTAAATATGGTATTAATAAATTGTAATACGGTGTAAAAAGTATTTATATTATTGTACAGAGCAATTAATTAATTCCTAAAACATAGAAATCCAAACTCAATCTAAATAAGAAAATATAAATTAACTAGAAATATAAAAATAAGTTGAATTTTAAAAAATGTAGCATTCAAACTCATTAAGAGAAAAAATGCCACAAATTTAAATTACTATAAATAACCTTATTATTTATTAAAAAAATTAATTGTCCTCTTGAATTTATTATACTGCTAAAGGCATAATAACATAGAATTTTACATAAAAAAGTTTTAAATGTGTTTTTAAATTTACAAATAAAATTGCATCATTAGGAGTTTCTCAAGGAAAACTGATTTATTAAGATTAAAAAAAAACAATCTTTCAAAAAAAATTATTTTAATTAACATATGTTTTAGTTCTTATTTTCAAAATTTATATTTGTATTTAAATAGGTATGTAAGATATTTAAAGCTGAAAAAATTGCATTTTTCCTTCTTTTCATAAAGTTTTAAGAGCAAGGCATTTTGGAAACACACGAATTTTTCATATCCATATTTAATGCTTCAAAAATATTTATTTTAAATTGAAGACTAAATTGAAGTTAGAAGAACTAAGATTTATAGCATTAAATTGTGTGTGTGTGAGGTAATAAATGGTTTATATATATATATATATATATATATATATATATATATATATATATATATATATATATATATATATATATATATATATATATATATATATATATATATATATATATATATATATATATATATATTAAGTGAATAAGTGTTTCTGAATTCACAGTTTTATTTTAGGAAAGCAACATTTAAAATGATGTACAATAAAAGCAGTTTTGTGTTTTTTGTTTAATAAACTGCTTGATAAGAACCTTATTTTTATTGCGAAAAAGTAATATTTTACTTCATATTTTTTAATATGTTCCTTATTGTTAAAAATAATTTTTATGAGTTTAAGTAAAATATCTTCATTCTTAATAATGACTATTTATGAAACACTATTTTATGAAAGGCTAAAAAAATAATAGAATGTCACTGAATCCATAAATCGCTAAAAATGTCAAAGCTAGAAACATTGAAATCCGTAAATTGAAGGAATATTTGTCTAATAACTCAATGCATTAAATAATCAAATAACTTCAATATTTTCTAAAGTCAATCTATTTCAGTGATTTTGTAAATATTAAAAGAATATTTTTGTTACAAATTGAATTAATTAACTTTTTCATGAGTTTCTAATGGTGATTATTACCCATTGCATATATTTAACTATATTTTGGTAGAGTTTGGTAAATACTAAGACTTTTTGACAATTTCGTGGCTCTTTTAATTAGGTACTATATTTTTAGGTTTGGGTGTCGTGACTTTAATTTAAAACTCTTATTATAAGGAATAATATGGGGTAAAATTTAAAAGATCATTTATTGACCCTGTTCTTGGAATCCCAACTCTGTAAAAATTAATCTTTTATTACAAATTCATTGGTCGATACTATTTGTCAGAAAAAGATTAATCTTTTAATCTTATGATATTTCTTAATGAAACATATAATTCAGGATATAAAACAACAAGCTCTCTATAAAAAAACATTTATAAAATAAAGCTTAGAATAAAGAAATGAAAATATAAAAATTAATATTATGAAGTTGAAAAGAATAAAAAAAATTTAAATAATCTATTGAGTTTAATAATTTTCAGCTTAATTTGATTTGAAATAAATTTATAATGATGAGAATGATTATATATAAGACTTATAATCAGCTTCATTCTTTTAAATTAAAGTACTATAATATTATTATTATATCATTATATAATTATATTATTATAATCATATGATGATTTCAAAATAATTTTATAGATTTTGTGTCAAATTCATTGTTTGAAATAACATATTTTGTGCGTAAAATGTTGAACACATTTAATGTTTTGTGTAATTTATAAGAAATTTAACAATTAAAAAAAAACTTATTGTATTGATACATAGAATAACTTTGATATTTTCATTGATAATGAACGTTCCACAGAAAATTTGCTTTTCTCATTTGAATATTATTTCTCTTTAAATAAATCTTCATTGTCATTTATATGATCCTTTTCTCGTGATATTAATTTTACATTTTTCTTGTTTCATTTATAAATAAGATCTGCCCGTGTTATTAATTGCATGTTTTTTGCTTTTAGTGATGTTCAGAATGCGAGTTTATGTTTGCTTTGATGTATTTTTTTCTATGTTTTATTCCGTCAGAAATTGAGAATAAAACACTGAGTGAGATATTAGAGTTCGTAGTTCTTTGAATAGCTGTTTATCAGAAAAATGGATTGGATGAGGTGTAGCAAATTTTTGGACACTCAGATCACCAATAAAGTGTAACTGAACTTTTTTCTGTAGCGAAAAGACATCGCTTATAAGGAAAAATTGTCAAATGTAGACACATTAAAGGGCACAATTATATCCTCTGAGGATGACGATTTGCTTGCCGCTAATAACTTGAAATTTGTTCTTATTTTAATATTCTGCGAATGATACATATATGGATTTCAATGACAAAGACCATAAAATGTGTGAGATCTATAGAATAATTAAGACTATTAATTAAAATGTATCTTCACTATTTTATGAATCATTCAACATTTAAATATGTACAATATATTATAGAGACATTTTATGTCTCACGTGTTCTTAGTGACACTTTGAAAAATATATCAAAACATTTTCAAAACATTACAAAAAATCAACTCTCCAAATTCTTTTTTAATCAAAAATATTAAAGTTGTAAAGTAAATTAAAATAATTTTAATAAAAATTTGAAATCACAATGTGAAATCTTTACTTAAATTACTTTTACATTGGGAGTTATTTTAATTATTAAGGGATAAGAAAAATGTCATTCACACTTAAGACTATTATCATCATAAAACTGCTTCTAGTGTTTTGTATGTATTTAAAATTTTAGAAGCAATTTTTTGTCCGTTATGTAAAAACTTGCCAAAAAACAAAGATTTTGAAGAGCAAAAGAGCATTTTATAAACTAACGGTAAATTTTAACAAATATATTTTACTTCAAATTTTTTAAATCAACTAATTTATAATTCAGTTTTCAAAATATTGATAGGAAAGCAGCATATTTTGGGAGAGTAATGTATGGCTTAGGAATATAAATGCATAGTGTAAACTTTTGTCTTTGGACATGGCATGAAAGACATACTTTTACCAATTTGGTCAAAATCTCCTGGTCAAATTGGGCAATGTTGGTACTTTTTTCCACATTTTATCTCTCTCTTTTTATTAAATTGTAACAGTATGAGTTATTCTCATTTTAATGTTTGCGCAAGTCTAAAAAATTGATTCTATAAATTTAAATGTATATACAGAGTTCATTCACATTGAGGTGACCACCACGTAATTTCGAAGCTGACGTTAAAAGATAAATCAAAGAAGTCAGATGTGCAGCTGACACACAGTATAGTTGAACGTATATAAAACATATGAGAAGGTTTCGGAAAATATTGCAATGCAGAAACGAAGTGATTTATCCGATTACAAAAAGTGCATGTTCATTGGTTTTGTTAGAAATTTTGTTAGACATGATACCATTGAAAAAGCATTCCAGTTGATTCAATGGGCTGACAACAGTGCTTCCCAAATCACTGTTCAGAGAACGTTGTTGCATCTGGGCATCTGAGACAGAAGCCTGCTTCGTACACAAATGCTGATTAATAATCATCGGCGACGAAGGCTAGAATTTGCACTTTATTATCACAACTGGGAGTCAACTGGCTGCAATAGGTGTGTTTTCTGGTAATTCACGTTTTATGCTCCATTGAACAAATGGGCACTGTAAACGATGTAAAATCTATTAAAACAAACACTCTTCACGATTGTCAGAAGAGTCAAGTTTGGAAACGGGAACATTATGGTCTGAGGAATCAGTCGTAGGTGTCATTAATTACATTACAGCTGGAAGGGTTTCATTGTGGAGGACACGATAGATTAATATAAGTATTCAACTGTCCTTGCGGATCTTGTCTACTTTGATATGCGCATTGTTTTTCCTCATGATGATGACATCTATTAGCAGAACATAGCGAGGTGTCATACAGCTGGAAGGGTATGTGCGTGGTGAGAAGAACATCAGGATGAGTTTACCAATATCTTCGGGCATGCAAACTCACCAGACTAAATCCCAATTGAAAATCTGTGATACAATTTCGATTGGGTTGTTCACGGCATGGATCCTATGCCGCGTAATCTAGTGTAGCTGACCACATCACTGGAGTCGCCATTGTTCAACACCCTAGTGACCACCCTTAGGAATCTAATTGACTCCCTTCCTGTATGTTTATGAGAAATCCACTTTGCATGGTTATTCTGGCTTTTGACAGGAATATGTTGTTATTCTGGCTTCTTATATTAGTTATACTGGCTTTTAGCATTCATATTTTGTACAAAACCAGGGAAGAAAGAGACTTCTGTTTCCTTCCCGGCTATAGTTCTTAAAGATATTATTTATCAGTAAACTCTTGATATTACTGTCAATAATGCTTAAAATTTTTTATCCTACTTTATATGGGTATAATCCTCTGAACAGTAAGATATATTTATTGCAAAAGATTTTAATGGGGATGATTTTTTTTTCATTTAAATTGAATTATTATGCTCATTTTAATGAATGAATTAAGAAATTTAGCGAGAAATACTCTTATTGGTTTCCAGAAGTTTCAACATAGGATAATAATAAAGGAGTTTATTTTGTACAAATGGAAACTATTGAAACAAATAAAATACAGAGTCATTAGAATATTAATATAGAAATAATCTGAAATTTTATAAGACTAAACTTTCAAATTTAAAATGTTAATGTTTAATAGCATCTGAATATATAAAATCTCATTATTTTGTAAAATGAATTTTTCTCTATTCTACATATTGTACATTAACATTTATGGGTTGATTTTGAAGCTGAAAAATATTTAGATATTTTTCTTAATAAATATATAATTTTTATTTGAGAGAAAAAATGTCATTTCTAATTTGGCGTACTTCTTCTGACATAAGAAACGTATTTTTAAATTAACTGAAAAAATATAACAAATCCATATAAGTAAAACTATTTACATGCTTTAATATTAATGATTGCATTATAAAATGGGTGTTTCATAAAGGAAATCCAATATATGAAGTAAGTGCGAATCTGTTATTTTTCATTATTACCGTTTAGGTCATAACTTTTGAAGATTAATCACTAGAAGTATGTCAAATATGTTCTTGTATTCTTTTTAATACAAGTCAGAAACATACAACATAATTCAGAAACAGTGTTTAATATATCGTTTTTGTCAATTACTGCCCACTTTCAGCTGAGATAAATGATTTCAAAAGTTTTCGACAAAAGAAGAAGAATTCTTTTTCGTAACTAAATGGTTATAGATCACAATTAACAACCTGTATGTCATTAACATTTATTCAAATTCCGTAAAATCATTGATATGCAGTATTTGAAATGTGTATTTTATAAAGTTTTCATTTATAAAAATAAAGTTTCATTCATTATTGCTGCTGAAGTAATGCATGAAACACCCCATTTAATGGAGATATTCTGTCAACATTCAGAAATAATAACTAAGAAAATGGTGAACTCTAAAAAATTACAATGTTCAGCTACAAAAACGTGAGGTTTACAATATTTATTTTACAGTAAATATGTGAAAAAAGTTATTCTTTTATACAATTTTTAATAATTTTTCTTTTAGATTTTTATAATTGCTATGAAAAGTGTTAGAGGTAAGGAAAAATTCTTTGTGGATTATTTTATATAATTCTAATTTTTTTTTTCAAAATTTATTTTGGTTCAACAAAAATTTCCATTTAAATGAATTTAAATGTTTTCAAGAAAACAAATAAAGGAGCACAGGTAAAAAGGAAACTTTAATGTATGTTAAATTTTACTAAATTTCGGGTTATCTGTATTTGTTGAATGAATTGCTTAAGTTCTTGTGATAATAGTTACACATTGATCATATACAATGTTGTTCAAATTTCTAAAGAAATGTCTTAAAATTATGATTATCGAGTAAATACAGGTATTACCACTTTTTACTTTGAAATCATGATCATAAGAAACCTGCTGTAAGTCATTATATAAATAAGCAACCAAAACTTAAAACTCCCAGATGGCTTTCGATAAGGAACCAGATTCACGTTTCACAAGGATGGAGACAATGAAAAATATTAACGCCTATTTGACGAAGATACATGCAGTAAACGAACGCGGAATATTAATATCTAGACTTTAAACAGTGGTAAGGCACAAATCTAGTAAATTCTTTCCAAAAATATGCTTATTACGATGACACTTAGTGCACTAGCTCTTGAATTTTTTATTCATAAATATAATATGAAATATAAAAAACCGTTAAAAATATTCAACTTCAATCGATAATTTTCTCCTAACCAAGTGACAAAACCATGATTTTCAGAATTTCTGTATGTGTGTGTGAGGCCTAATAATTACTGAACTATACGAGACATACATTTTGTTTTCTATATGCATTTTGTTTTTGTTTTCCACATGCATTTTTATCGGATTGAGTGCTTCAGAGTTTTTCGGGTTATTTTTCTTCTATTATCTAAAACTGTGTGTGTGTCACATGTACAAAAAAAGTATTGTTTTGCATACCAAAGTAATCTAAAATTAAATATTTATATTAGGTAATTTATTTCCTTTTTGTTAATAAGTTCGTAAAATATAATAAATATAATTTTAGAATAACCTTCATGAATTAAAAAATAATTAGACAAAACAAATATTTGGTTAATCATTAGAAAAAATTTTAGCTAAACTTTAAACAAGATATCGAATTTTTTTCTTTTCTACACATTTATCCTTATATGCATTTTAAATATACATAATCCTTGACACTGACTAAACTGTATAATAGTGAAAAATTGATTTGTTAGCATTAACATTATTTTGATTTTCGTATATTACACTGAGTTCCATTATAGCTAAATGGGAAGTATAAAAATCCTCTCAGTCATTTTTAGTGACAGATGCTTATCCGTTAATAAAACAGAAGGATTTATATTCCACTAAGTTACGAAAAGCTAAATGTCTCTCGGGAATTCTTTAAAAAATATAGTATTTAATTATTTAATCACTTCTAAATAAATTAAACTTTTTTTTAAAATAATTGATATTTGTATGGCTTGTGCTCAGCTTTAATAAAAGTAATTTTAATTGCATTCTGATATTGAATTTCCAACTCATACAGTTCTTTTCTTCAAATAACTCAAAATTATAAACCTCAGCAAATATTAAATGGAAGATTTTGGAGGTGATTATTTTTTAACCACTTAGTGTTCTTGTTCCTTTCAGATCAATGGAATGTCCGCTTTTCTTCTTTATGGACACTCTTTCCTTGGAGACACAAAATGGATAGACGTCACTAAGTCAATTACCAGTCACAGAAACACTCTCACCTAGTGTATCAGTCACATCAATGGACACATTCCACTGAAATCAAAGTACTATCACTGAGAAACTCAAATAATGTGTTCTTATATCCTTCACAGTTGACTATACATCATTTACTGATAATATTGCATGAGAAACTTAATATCTTACATTTCTATCACGTAAGAAACTTATTTCGGAAATTTTAACAGCATTATTTATTTGATTAAACAAATTATGATACTAACAGGAAATAATTTTATTAAACTAAACTGTTTAAGGAAGCAACGAAATCAAAATCATTTCAAAGATAATATGAGAGAAAGCATATGAATTTTATGCTTGTTTCATTTTAAAACTTTATATAATAACGAAAAATCTTAAGATTAGAAAAAGAAAATACATCTATGTTATATGCTTTTACTAAATTTTAATGTATTTCTTGCATAATTTAAGGCATTTAAAAAATGATATGTTAAATAATGCACTTGTTGTTTTTATTCCTCTAAACATTATATTATTAATACGTATTTTCATACTATTTATTTATAAATTAAGTATATTGTAATATATACATTATTTTTAATAGTTATTTCATTAAATAAAAGATTAGTTAATAATGTATATCAAATTGACGAATCTTTATTTAAAATGTTCATGTGTACCATTCATAAAACTTGCACTTCAAATTATTTGAACATTTTTAAAATGTGAGTAAAGAGTTAAACACTCCCAAAAATATATTAAAAACTTAAATCTGAATGATGAGTAGCTAATGCAATGACACAGGGGAAATATTGCTTTAATGTAAATTGTTTAACCATCATATACTGCGCGTCATATATTTCTTCTGTAAACTAATCTTCAAATTACACATAATTTTTTTTTAATTAGAATTAATTACTGTTAAGCTGATTGAAATTTTACGCGTCAGAACATATTTTTAGTGAAAAAAAACTTCTTCTAGCTCAGTATATCCCTCAAGACTTGTTATTATACTGTTTGTTAAGAAACGAATAATAATTTTAATACTGATTCGGCAATTGCGTTTTTTTTGTGTTTTCTCTACGTAAGACATGTTTATTTTCCACCAGAGCAAACGAGTAACTTGAATAAGCCTGAATGCGAAAATATAATATAAATAAATAAAATATTCACACAATATAAATATTACTACAAAATTATTCATGTTTTTACATTATTTGCGTTCAAGTATTAAAACAATTCAAATATCAAATTGTTATACACTGTTTAGTCTCTTAGATATAAATATTTAACAAAAGTTATAAAAAACAATCCAATAAAATTGCATCATAGAATAGTTACAGTTATTTCGCTGTTGTAAAAATAAATTTGGATTTTACTTTTTTGTATTACTTAAAAAAATAACTGCTGACCACCATAAATATAACATCCTGAAAGAAAGCATGCAAATAACATGAAATTTGCCACATGTATTTCAGCAAAGACGCACATCACGCGCACTTGTGGTGCCACTTTAAAAGAGCTATTTAAGGTTTGGAGATTTTGACGATTTCCTGTTCGGCGATTGAGTTTTTTTGTGGTTTTTTTCAGAAAAACGATCAATTATACCTCGTTGAAAAACGCGATAATTTTTTGATCAAGCATTCGAGTTTGACAAAGGAAGAATTGTAGCCAACCGAGATTGTGGATTATCTTTCAGAGAAATCGGTTGTCGTGTTGTGCGAAACCAAACAACTATAATGTGGATATGGAATCGTTGGATGCAGGAGGGTAAGAATGGACCGACCTCATCCACTTCAGTGCAAAACTTCAAATGATGGTATGGAAATTGTGCACATGGTTGTGACGAATCGTTCAGTCACATCTCAAGCCATAGCACAGCACACTCAGCCTGTAACGGATCATCCAGTGTATGGCGTACTATTCAACGCCGTTTACACCAGAATGGTCTATCCGCAAAACGTCCATGGCCTCGTCTACCCTTGATCAGAGCCACAGACATCTCCGCCACCAATAGTGCGATGAAAGAAGGATGTGGTGGACAGAAAGGATTGCAATTGCCTTTACTGACGAGTTGTGCTTCTGTCTGTAATAACACGATGGTCGCATTCGAGTCTGGGGACACCGTGGAGAGAGGGTATTGAACAGTTGCATTATGCACCGCCACACTGGTCCTGCACCGGGTATTAGTGTATGGGGTGGTATTGGATATTACTCTCGCTATCCTCTAGTACGCATTGCCGGTACTTTAGACAGCGCTACATTTCCAAGGTGTTAAAGCCATTTGTTATTCCTTAACTTCAGGAATTGGCCACAGCCATATTTCAACAGAATAATCCGTGACCACACGTGGCACGCATTTTCCAAGGTTCTTCGTCAATCTCCAGATTGAACTGGCTCCCTGGCCGGCTCGCTGTCCCAATCTTTTACCAGTGTAAAACATGTGATCCATGTTTGCTAATAGATTGACCCAGATTACATGTCCAGCTGCCACACCAGATTAACTTTGGCAAAGTGTTTAAGCTGTTTGATCTGCTATACCCCAAGAACACATCCAAAGTCTCTTTAAATTGATGCCAAGGCATGTCGCAGCGGTGATCTGCAACAATGGCGGCTACTCTGGCTTCTGATTTTGGCCAAAACCGTACTTCACATAAGTCTATAAATTTAATCATTTGATACTTAATCAACATGTTATCTACAAAACAAGTTTTGTGGTGATATTTCTTTTCTTTATTGGTATTGCAGTTTGGGTGGCCAGGAGTGTATGTTTCAAGTGTTCTAAAATTCAGCATAGAAATCTCAGGCACTAGAATGGATTGTTTTACAAATAATAAATGACATTCGATTGTTTTCTTAATTGAAATATAAAAATGCTTAAAATACTTAAGCCATTCTTCAAAGTTTCATGCAGTAGCATTCGTTAGAAACTTGAAACAGATTAATGGCTAAGTTCACTTCCTTACTAAAAGTATAAATGCGAATTTATTTTTGTTATAGTAAATTGGGATAATAAACCTATCCTTCAGCAGTATGTGAAACTATTAATGAATTTGTAATGATTCAACATAAAAGAAAGCTTTGACTATTATTAATATATTTTATGTCATTATTTGAAGAATATTATAACTAAAATATCTAAAAATCAAGTTTCTCAACCAAAAATAATGCTTTGTAAAATATGATAAAAATTTGTTTTTCATAAAGAGATCATTTTGCACCACCTGTGTTTGAATAATAAATAATGCGTTTCTCATCATATTTTTACTAGCCATGAATATTTTCATGTAATGATAATATTTTTATATTTTACTAACAAGTGCTCAATAATGTGAAATTCCTTATAGTGTTAAATGTGGTGTAAAACTAAAAATGCTTTCATAGAGTAAGAATATTAAGGCTAATGACATAATAACTTCACTTGATTTAAGATAACAAAACACAGAATGTTTCTTAATTTTATGTAAATGATATTAAAATGTTTAGTATTAAAAAATAAGTAACTTAAAATTGAAAGAGAATAACTGTAACATATATTTAAAGTTATCATTCACAATACAAAATTTTAATTTGTCTTATAATACACCATTTTCTTTGCGTACAAGAAGAATGTGCAGAAATATTCAAGCAATCAAATTCTTAAAACTGTAAGACTATTATAATTATTTCATCATTAACAAATTGAATACCATATAAAAAGATTTCTATATATTTAACTCCATACATTTTTTAATAAGTTTCCCATGCAAATGTATCTTCAGAAATTTTAAAAACTTAAAAAATGTGTTGCATATTTCATTGCTGCATTTTTTAACCCTAGGTATATTCGGAATATCTTTTCTTATTGTGAAGAAAAATATATTATTTCCTTTGATACTTTCATTTCTTATGTCAGAAACTTGTCATCACCTAAAGTCATTCGTATGAATAACAGTTTTTGACATGACCCAATAAATGGTAGACAAAAATGGGGTTTCAGCTGTTGTTGATGATATCTTAGTCATTAATTATGGGTCGCAAATTATTCTTCCAACGATGGACATCTTTTCAACAGCTTTAGAAGATTTTTGAAACTATTTATCTGTGTTGTATTTCAAGATATGAATGGATGAAAACGATTTATTTATTAAACACACACACACACACAAAGTAAGCCACTTTTTTGACGTATACTAAAAATGTCGATTGTTTTTTTAATGTTTGTACAATTATTTCTTATTGTTTACACATTTAGAAACTTTTAAAAAGTGGTTGAATGCATAAATATTATATATATGTGATCTCTTTTTAACATTTATAATTGCATAAAAATAATAATTAAAATTCAACACACAAAATATTATTTTATTATCTCCTATTCCTTAGAAAATTAAAATTTGGAATAATTACTATTCATATGCTATTTTAATTCATGTGCTGAAATATCTATTTAAGAAATTATATTTTATTTATACTTAATTATATAATATACCATTAATCCATTAATTAATTTCCTTTCGTTAGTATCTGTTAAATCGTATTCTTTATATTACATTATTAATTTCTAAGCACACAAGTATAAATATATTCTCTGAAAAAATGGCCGAGCTGGCAGTCGAATGGTTAGCGCTCTTGCGTTCGGTTCAACAGTTCGTGGGTTCAAGTCCCACCTTGGGTATGGATGTTTGTAGTGGTTCGGAATCAACTTTAAACCGTAGGTCCCGGTCTAATTAGCCCTCGTGTGGAAAAAATGACCGTTGAGCGACAAACAAATCACACCAACCAACCTCTGAAAAAATGTGTTTATATTTTAAATATACGTTAATAAATTTGTCATACAAAATTCCTAGATTTGTAAAAACTTTTATTATGATTTATTATAAGCTTTGAATATTTCTTTAACAAATTTTTTATTTTATTTTTTAAATATTCCCTTCATTTATTAAAATTATTTATTTTTGCACATTTCAATTGTTTTGAATCATTCTATACACCATTACTAATTTCTTACATATTGATGGAGGAAATAAATAAATTTAGGATGGGGAAATGTAATGGAGGAATAAGATTAATTAAGATTTTCTCAATATAAGTAATTAATTTTGTGTAAAGAAGTTTTTTCATCAAAATGAAACCTGCGATATTAATTATAACAATTTAAATATATAAGTGCTGTTATTTATTAATAAGCTAAAATAAATAATTATTTTAAATTAATAAATCGAACATCTTTATATATACGTGTATGTATGTTTATGTGTTTACGTATATATGTGTATGTGTAACCCTTTCGAAAATCAGAAATGTAGAAATACTTACCTTTTTGTTATAGGTATGCATTAAATTCTTTATACCTTTAAAAATTTAATGTTTAAAATATTAACTCGAAGCCGTAAAAACTGATAACTTAATTAAATTTTAAATGCTTTGTTTGTATTCTTAAAAGTTAAATGCCCCTTAATAACTTAAGGTAACTTAATGTCATAATTATATTAGAAATATAAAAAAACATTAAAATAATTCTTATAAAATGTACTAACTCTCTCTCTCTGTATATATATATATATATATATATATATATATATATATATATATATATATATATATACAATTATATTTTTTCTGTCATCAAAAATTTAAAAATTGTAAAACATTAATTTTTTTATCTTTCTTTCTGAAATTTTTATTATTAAAATTTTGAAAATTAATGTATTTTGTACTAGATAATCAACTGTTTTAAAGAAGTGCTGTAGATTTCTATCCATTATTGAAAATTTGTAATTTGAATAGTTTTTAAAATTTGCATTCATTTAATAAAAATATTTTAAAAAAAACAATGCTTATTAAATTAGTAGATAAAAAACTTCAATAATAGATTTATCTAAATTTAATAATTTGATATTTAATTAACTGTTCAAAAATAGGATAGAATAAAATAAAGGCATACATATTTATTCAAAACATTGTGAATACTGTGAATATTAAAATAATAAAATTTTAATTATTACTGCGGATTATATAAATATGTATTAAAATAATTATTTATAAACCATAGAAATAATGCTAATGTGTTTCTCATTATTCTATTTTTGAATATAATTACATCCCATTAAATGCAAAATTCCAATTGGTACAAAACCACGCATTAGTGTCTGAATTGTTAGTCGCTTTTGTAATTTTCGAATAACCATTTACATTAATCTTTAAAGCGCATTTGTGAACTTGCATTTAGCACTTGAGTGATATTCTACATTCAGATGTCATTCATTTACTTCCGGTCGGGCCACTCCATCAAGAAGCCGCATCATGCATCATCCAACTGTCTCTGCTTCCCAGGATGGATGGAAGGACAGCGCAGAGTTCAGAGCAGTGTCCCTTCTCGAAAGTAACAATTAAGGTAAAGTCAGGGATTCAAGAGAGGAATTTCTTCCGGCAGACTTAGTATAAACATGCAGCAAATTACATTAATTTACAATGCAATATCATTGCATTTGACAAGCAGGATAGTTTTACTCTGAGGATATGCTGTTATTTAACCTTAATTACATTTGTAGGTGAGGAATATAGTGCATTATTTATTACAGCAAAATATTACGCTTCACTATAATTTCAGATAACGAATGCCAGTTATGCCTTTATTATATTATATATTTGACTAATTTTCAAGTTAAGCATTTTTCTGGTCAAATGTATTTATTTAAAAATAATTATAAATTATTAATAAATATAAAATAGTAACAACTTTTAATCAAAATCTAATTAATGTTTTTAGAATAATATTAGAATTTAGTTAGTTTTTTAGAATAAACCTTGTAAATCAATGTATTTCAATATCGAAAAATGTGACGCCAACTTTATATATAATCACACTATAAAATTTATATCTTTATGATATTTTATATACGATAATAGTTCGACAATATATTAAAGATTACCCCCCTCTCTCTCTCTCTGTATTCATATATATATATACAGAGGTAGGTAGGTAGGTAGGCAGGCAGGTAGGTTGGTAGGTTGGTAGGTAGGTAGGTAGGTAGGTAGATGACTTGAGTAATTAAATGTTTTCATACATTTTGCATTTTGTTATTTAAAATTATTTTTTGAATATTATATCCTTGTAAATTACAAGATAAGAGGCAAAAATATTTTTACAAAACTGACCTTTTGTTTGACAAATTGATGTGTTTTTAAGAAAATATTCTCCTCTTTACTTTACAAACCCATTTTAAAAGTAAATGCTATCAGAAAATTTTAAAATTTATATTTGTTAATTCAACAAATTCATTTCTTGAATGAAACCCATAAAGTCTTTATTACAATGTGGTATTATTTTCTATAATTTTACAACATTCGTTCTTATTATTAATCAATAAAACACGTATTATTTAAATGAATGCACGATGTCGATAGTGAAATTACCATACCTCAATTGATTAAATCAAGTTTATGAGCAAATCATAAATAATAAAATAAAACAAGTGTCTATCTTGATTTTATTGTAAAACTGCTGAACTATGTATCGTATTTATCTTTTCCGAAATATATTAAAAGTGATATCGTCTATCATGTAAATTTTGACAGAAATACACAAATTAATTACAACATTTTAATGCATTTATGTACTTTTATGATAACGTCTTGTAAAATTAATAATTCTATAAAAATATTAATAATTCTATATAACATATTTCTAATAAAATAATTCTATATTAAATTATTAATTAATAATTCTAATAAAAGTTGATTTCTATTAAAATTAGAATGTATTCGATTATTCTAAGTTTCATTAAATATTTAATTTACATTTATTAATATTTATTTATTGCAAATATAAGAAGTATTTTTTCGTTTCCTCATTATTTCTTTTAAAGTAATATATGCACACACACACACACACACACACACACACACACACACACACACACACACACACACACACACACACACACACACACACACACACACACACACACACACACACACACACACACACACACACACACACACACACACACACACACACACACACACACACACACATATATATATATATATATATATATATATATATATATATACATATATATATATTCATTCATTCATTCGATACATTTTAATAGGCGTTATGCATACAAGTATTTCTTATTCATTTGAAGAATGGCAAATACACTGAATTGTTCAATCCTTTGTTTCGACGCAATTTTATCAATAAAATGATTTTTTTATTCATTCTGTATTTTATGTCTAACATTGTTATTTTTATTTTGATATTTTCTTTATATTTATTAGAACCATTTACTGCAATTTTAATGATAATTCCATGAATTCTAATTAAACGTATTTAAAATCACAAACAGAATCGAATCCAAAAGGTCAGTTTGATGTTATTAAATTCTATTAATATGCATTAATAGATAAGGTGCGTTATAAAATGATTATATTTTGAACAAGTTTTCATATAACCATTTGCTTATTCCCACAATCATTATATTTATCATTTTAATAAACTATGGAATTTTTAGAGTTTTAGCAGTACAAGTATTTTGTATTTAAAATATTATGATGTAACCAACTGAGATACATTTAAATATATTTTGCTTATATTCAGATATTAGCGTTGACTGAAAATATTCAAAAATACTTAAAATAATTTAATATGTAAAGATTTATATTTTTATTTAATAACATTGCAGCAACTACGAGGATTGTTAACTTTTGCAAAAAACAATTCTTACTGAAAATGTAATAATAATAATTTATCAATTGTTAAAATTTATAGAGAATTTATTAATAATTTTGCAACAATTTTTCTAGATAATTATTTTATTACTTTAAAATTTATATTACTTAAAACTAACTTTATTGACCACATTTATATGAGTCTCTTTCCAGTTTTAATGTATGCTAGTTAAAAGTAGAAATTAAAGGATGAAGGCATATCTCATTCTAATAAACATCTTTTGGAACCAATTGTCATAGGAATTAAATTATTATAAAATTCTGTACTTATTCAATTAGCACAAAGCTAAAGTTTCTGCCGGAAAACTAAAGATGACACTTATAACTGCAGTCGTTGATTAAATATAAACTTATGCTTCGAGCTAAATTGCTGTCATAAGGTATTTCCTTTCAGCTTCTAATCAAATGAGTACGTAATGTATATTCCATTGGCTTCACTGCAAATTTAATATAATTAAGTGCTATCCCATAATTTTGTTTTTATCTTAATTTATTGGATGTATGCTCTTTTCCTATGTGTATCATATTTAATATATGTACACACACACACACACACACACACACACACACACACACACACACACACACACACACACACACACACACACACACACACACACACACACACACATATATATATATATATATATATATATATATATATATATATATATATATATATATATATATATATATATGAAGGATGCGAGATAATTTTAAACAATTAATGAAAAATATTAAAATAATCTATTCATGCAATCGTTTTATTGTGGCATACATTGAGAATTTATCTTTTTTTGTGAAATATTAAGCAATATGTTATTGGAATGTTTAGTTAATTTTTTTCTTGATTACTAAATAAGTATATTTATTGATACATTTTTTGTTTCAATTTCTCTAGGACGTCTTAACAATAAAAAAACAAATAAAATATTTGAACCAAAAGCCAATACATATTATTATATTAAACCAGAAATTTCTTGAAACGATTTGTAATTCATCCATTTTAAATTTTTCCTTAATTGATTTTCAATTAATTTCTTGGTTGCTTTTGAATTGTTTGTCCGTTTTGACAATAAATGTTTATTTACACAAAAACAAACAATAATATAAATAAATTATAAGCGCTTTTTTATATATTTATTATTTCTTTGTGTATTGGTTGGTATACAATGTATTAAATTTTATAAAATAACAAACAATGATAAAAATCCTTAATTAGACAATTGTTCTTTTTATATTTATTTTAAACTTGTTATGTTCTCTGTTATTTCGAACATGACTATCGTTAGCTTATGACACGGATATGATTATGATTACTCAAAAAATATTCAGGATAATGAAATATTTGCTATCAGTTAGTAAATTTACTTAGTATTATATTACCATAATAGATGTTAGACTTAAAAATTGAAGTAAAAGTTTATTAAAAATTTTTTAATTTAAAATGGAATTTTTTGACTAAATAGTTAAACTATAATGTTCAAAATGTAAAAGTGTAATGCGATACTAATATCGAGAATGTTATCTTTAAATATTCTTGTATTTCTGTTATAAATTACATGTTTAACACAATAACAACACAATTTCTAGCAATTGTTTCTTATTAACACAATTAAAATATAAAATTATATTTGCACTCATACATGTAACATATTAAATATATTTCATTACATTACATCTTAAAAAAATTCTATTTCAAATGAATGATACGTAATCAAATAAAATTAATAAATATTTTCTAACAAAAGTAATTTATTATACTTGAATTTATGACCCTTCACAAACACAGACAAACCCACACACTTGTTTTCTATAACTGTCATTTGTTATTAATGATATCAATCTTGCAAATACATATTTATAACTTTGAAATAAATTTTAATAACATACTGAAAATGTGTGCAAGATGTAGTTTCCTACATTGATATTAATTATATTAATCATTAACTTAATGCTTTTGAAATGAATTTTGCTGCATTGTTTGACTTCATATTGTAAAATATCGGGACGTTTTAATTAATTTTTTCTTTTGAAAGGCTTTCTATGATGGAAAAGTTTGAACAAAATTCAACAAAACTTTGCAGATGAACTATACATGTAATGCGTTCATGGAATTTCGAAAATAAATGTTAATTCCAAAATGTCTACCAAAGGATGCCATTTCGAGAAAAATACGAAGTTTAATGCAATAAATGGTTAAAATGGAGTACATAATAAACATTAACATTTACTGACTGCTTTCAGAACATCTGGTCAACCAACTAGATTTAAATATATATAAGGAAGAAACAAAATCACTTAAGTTTGCAAAAACAAAAATGGAGACAAGAGTATCATTTGTTAATCGTAACCATCACGATCTAGGGAAAATCTTTTCTCCTGAGCATCTGGAAATTTCAAGTCGAGAAACAGAGTAGTCAACAGCAGATCGTGACTGATCAGTTGTGAGTCTTCAAACACACATACATGATATGTTATGGAGTTCTTTAAGTCTTTCAAGCTCGCAACACCTTCATGTTTCAAAAAACAATCACTAATAAATTTTTATTTTTTTTACAAATTTAGTTCACTTTTTACAACTATGAAGAACAAATAGAAAGTCATTATTATTTAATAATCAATCCTATATTACAAAGCATAAAAAGCACAAAATAAATCGAAATGAAAAATAAGCATTAAATTACAGCTAATATTACCTTAAGAAAATCTACTTTTACATATTTTTAACAAATAATTCTACTTGGTTTATTATGTCTCATAAGATATCGGAATTAAATGAATTTTCTGTGAATCATAAAACATTCTTATGCAAACTACAACCTTGCATAGACATATCAAATTCTTATTAATATTTTCAGTATAAAATATTAATAGATTATAAATTATTTTTTGTGTATGAAAATAATCAAGCACAAAGGATACAATGAATCGAATGAAATATTAGAAGGAATTTAATAAGATTTTTTAATGTATATTTTTAGAACTTATTTAGAAAGTTTTCTAGGAAATCATTTATTGATTCTATCATTTGAATTTAATTGAAATTATTTGTCCCAACATCCTTTATCTTTCACTGCAAAAGCGTATTTTGAATTATTATAAATTAATGTAAAGTATAACATTTTAGTAATTTCCAATTTTAATGATTCTTTCACCGTGAATCCTTTTATAGGGAATGTGATGATTTAAAAAATGTTTTATTAGACACTTAAGAATAGGGAACGCATGTTAAGTGTTTGCTTATATTATATTATAATAATATTCGATGAAAAGTGTAAAGAACACAGCAACTTCAGAAAACTATTATCAAAAATGGGTGTAAATTGTATAAAGGCTATTGATTGATATGTAAGGTTACATGATTTATAAAGTTGAGTAATATGTAAGGACTTCGTAAGTTTGGTATTGATATTTTATTTTTGTTCTAACAGTAATAATTTATATATACTGTTATGTTTACATTATCTATTTTATATAAATTCACTATACTAATTTAGAAAATGGAAGAATGTGACATATTGCATTAGAAAAATAAAAGAGAATTGAGGATGGAATGTCTTGAAAATTTCAGAAATATATCTATGCATCGACAAATTTTTAGTCTAATTAATTGCATTTTCAAATTTAAAAAATTCTCGTTATTTGATTTTTTTTAAGAAAAAAGTATGCAGAATTTACTGAGAATTTCTTATCATAATGACTGTAATTATTAAAATTATTCATAAAGTGTAATGCGTCTTTTCTTGGCATTTTAGCTATCAAGTAATTATTAGTTTTTTGTACAGTGATTTTCCAAAGAAGAATAAATAAAATATTCTTTAAATTAGTTTTATATATATTTAAATAATTTATTTGAGAATCCATAAGAGCTTAGTACACACAATGAAGAAATGAAAATACCTTTGAAAAATATTAAGTTAAATTATTCTCTACTTTCATTAAATGCATTATTGAAATATAATCATTTTGTACATTTGATGTGTTTTTCAAGTTTTATTTTTTAAATGATATCTCAATGAGAGTAACATCTTTGAAAATTTTGAGAAGATAATATTTTGAAGTAAATAACATCTTAATTAGTTCTTATATTTCAAAGTTAATAGGACATTATCTGAATTATATTGCTATAAAACTAATATTTTTATGAAGCATTTTTAGTTGAAAAACAGTACCGTTCCATTTCATAAAATATGAAGTTTAAGAAGATATTTTTAAGTATTCAAGCATCATTCAAAATTAATTCTCTACCATGGAAACTAAAATGAATTTTTTAAAACACTGATAATTTTTACTCCAAATATTACCAAAGTTTTATTAAGTACTTTAGTTATTTTGTTATAAAGAATATTTTTTAAAACTGAAAGGAAGCATATTAACGATTAATTATAAATATAAATACCATCTCATGGTATAATTTGATAATAATTACATAAATATAAAAGTAATTGAATTTTATTAAAGTATATAATTTATATTATTATGAATATTCATTTATGATTTTTAAATTTATGAATATAAGATAAACTAATCAGCTGTAGATATGAATTCCAAATCATTTTAATTATCGGTATACCATAGAATATATAAGAATTTTAATTAAAATAATATTGGTTTGTGTGATTAAAAATATGACAATTTTTTTAAAAAAAACATCCAATAATATTTGATTAAAATACTATTTGTATTGTGAAAATGGGAAAAAATATAAAAATATAAATTCATACATAATAGTTATTCATAATTATTTTTTTATCAAAAATTTTATTTATTGCTATACTTTACATTGAGAAAAGTTAAATGTGTTCAATTTTAGAATTATAAAAGTTTATTAAATTTTAAAGTAATTAAGATTTAAAATTATAAATTACTCTCTATAATCGTACAGCTGCATACTTTTAAGCGTTGAGTACAAAAAATGCAAAGATAAGGAATCTTCCAATTATCCATAGGAATTTGGATATGATTTCAACTACAAAACTTTTTGAACCATTTATTGGCAACTCTTTCAAAAGTCATGAAACGAAAAAAATAAGCATGTTACGCCCCTTTCATTAGAGAAGAGAAGATGGTTTTCGTATACCTAGTCATTAGAGAATTTCTTTATGGATTTTACAGTAAATCAATCCAACATCTCTAATGCTATATGTAATAATACATAAAATAATTAGAAAATGTAACGATCTATAATCTTAACTTTCACCACATGTTATTAAGAACACTATGTGAATGATTAAGATTCAAACTCCATAGGATATTTAAAGCCACGATAATGTCGTTTATAATATAAAGTTGAAGTCACATTAATTCACATTAGTGTGAGTAAAGATTCCTATTACATTTTTTCCATCATTTTTGATAATCATTTTTTTTAATTTTTAATAAAAATAAAAACAGCATTTTAAATGTAACTAAATAGCATTAAGGAATTATATTGAAATATTTTTTCTGCAACAAATACTATTTCTTCTCTAATTTGGGATGAAATACAACAATGTATTTCACTCATTCTGGGAAAGCAATAAAAGTCTAAGAAATTTAGTAAATATCATGTCTTTCATGGTAATATTGTTTCATCTAGATTTAGTATGAATATCTCTTTTTATCCACATGGAGGATGCAATAACACGGGCCATTTATCCAAAGTAGAATTGTTACACGACATCCATAGTCGTTTTCAGTAGATTTATAACGGTTATTTTGAAAGGATGTTTTGTACTAATACACTGTATTCGTGGTTTTGAAATAGTCAATAAACAACAGTTCTATAGTGAATATATTATTTTAATTGATTTATAATCAAAATAATCAACTAAAAATGAAATAACTTTATTTAATTTCTTCAAAAATGTACTTTTATAAGTAATCACATAATTGCCTAAGTATAAAACGAAAACCACATTGTTTAATGGAAGGAGTTCACTTTAAATATTATACTAAAATTCAATTTTATTCTCAAAGTGTAGTCAACTAGAAAAACCGGAGACAACTTCTTATACGAAACATTTATTGATTTTTATTTGAAATTTAAATATCAAAATGTGAATTCTCCAATCATAATTTTAAGCAATTTTTCATAAAAGAGCATTATTTATGAAAATTATGAAAAAATGTAATTTAGTAAAAGTAAAATACTGTAAAAAATCCTTATTTTCATAATTTACTCGCAAGAAGCATTATCAATTTTTACAAAATTTTCTAAGCAAGGAAACTAAAGCCAATATTAAAATCTGAAAACAGATTTAAGTAATAAATAAAAGTAAAAATAACAAATACTTAATGAGAATAATTAAATTTTCAAAAATTCACTAAAATTGAAAATAAGTTATTCATTCCTTTAAACATGCAATACTGTCATTAAAATATGTATTATAAACTTCTTTTATTATAATAAATTCAATATCTTCCCTATCAAATTTATTTTATTTATATTAACAGACAAGGTAGTGTAATCATCATTAATCATAAAAATATGGATTAACATAATGAAAGAGTTCCTTAAAAATACCTCCTTTTAAATATTGAATGAGAAATTAAAAAATATTTAAAAAAGACTACAATTTATATTTATAAAGTTACATTTTTATGCCAACTTTTTTCAAGTACACTAATAATAGTTTATACCCACTTTCCAAATAATTATTATTTAAATTAAATTGACAAAATAAAAATTTTGATTTGGACTGTGCATTCAATCTTTCTATATTATAAAATAAATTTTACGTTAAAATAATAAAATCCGTACATTTCTCCCATAATTTCAAAGACGTTTATGTGTTCAGTTTTGAATTACGCACCCATACAATAATGTTTTATTAATAAAGTGTTTGTTAATTTAAATCCATTTTCAAATGTTCCAGCAGTTATATACGAGCAAAATTCATATTATCTATGTCTATTAGAAATTCTCTATTTTGAATCAACATATATTAGCTTTTTAAATAATTCAAATATTAAAAGGTAACATTTTACCTAACTTAGTAATTTTAAAATATGATCATTACACAAGTAGTACGGACATTCTTTATCACAATAAATCCCCTTAATCACTTTTCACACTTGAAAAACATTACATCCTTCAACAGTTTTTTAAACATTTGAATTTAAACTTATGCATTCATATGTATAAGGGATAATTATGGACTCCATATGGGAAATGATTTGCTTATAAAACCTCAAATATTAATGTTGCATAAAATTTTAAACACACATTAAATAAGTTAATTTATAAGGTGGAAACTAAATAAAAACACATTTTTAAAATTGTCAATAAATGCTTGAGAAACTAGTGTACTTTTTTATGCTTCAATGTATGAAATTTGAATAAAAAGTAGCAAACTTGATATGTATTATCACGGAACTATAATTCTGTATTTTATTTATGTTTGTATAACATGTTTATTACATTTTCATATTTTTAAAAATGTTCTGAAAAGCTGTTTAAAACAAACCTTAAATTTTAAAATTATTTTTATTCCTTGTAAATTTCAACAATTGAGTTTTACATTATATAAATATTAACTAAATAATCATCATAAATAACTATGCTAACCATTTAAAATTACCAAAAGAAAGACGTTTCCTGTACATTGAAGATGTGGAAAGGAATTCATGGAAAAAATTCTGTCATTCTCGTTAAATATTAAATAACTAAATTAAATAATTTAAGAATACTAAATATTGTACACAATTTATGCTGGGGCAATTTCTAGAAAATGAGCGTCAAATTCCTAAATAAAAATATTTATTTTCATTTATTTAAACGCATCACATTTTAAAAGAGAAAAATTAAAACATAAGTATTTTTCAATTTTAAAAAATGCTATTTTTAAACAATAGCTGAAAATTTCAAGCAATTTGTTTAATTACTTCTAGTACTTTTAGACATTTAAACTTTATTCTTGCAGCCAAAGGAATTCTTTATGTTATTTCTTCAAATGTGTTATTATCTGCACAAAAATAAGAAAATCAGATTTAAATATTGACTGTATTTTTTTTATCTAAATTGGAATGAAATCATTTGCTTTTTTTAGCTTTCAAGTGAATTGGTGTGACAATCAATGAAACATGTAAATTGCATTGATATTTATTAGCAATTTGTATATAAATTCCTTACTTTAATTTATTCCCCATATTAGTTTTTCATTTTAGAACAAGATTTTACTATTTTATTACAGAATATTTTAGTACCGGTTTTTTATTTTAATACCAATGCTTTTATTACATAATAAGATTCCATAATATGTAAATTAAAATAAATTATTTATTTATGTGCATAATAATTTTCCTTTAATAATAACTTAAATTCTAAAATGAATAACATTTTAAACGAATAACATCCATTAAATCTAAAATGAATAACATAAAGTCAAAATTGGCTTAAATACAATATTTTAAAGAAAAACAATCACGATTATTGTCATAGAAGCTGGCTGTACAGTTGTCTCAAATAAAGACGATAGTAGAGAAAGGAAAAAATAAACAAACGTTGTCTGGTTATAAATTTCAAATTAATTCCATTTTCTAAATTACGGAAATAAAAATATATCTAGATATAATTCTTGGGGCATTTAAATAATGAAATTAGTATCAGAAAAAGGATCTTAAGTTAATATTTATGTACTTTAGAAGCTTGATATATTTAAATTTTATATTGTCCTATTCAGAATACTTATTTTTTAACAAAAGTTACAATATTGATTTAAGCAATAACTCCAGTATTTTTAAGCAAATTTTGATATGTTCCAGGTTAATAATATAAATTAGCATATATATATGTACATATATATATATATGAAATGAGTTGATTAGTTACGAATAATTAATAATAATACTGATATAAAAAACTATTATTTACAATTTCATGTCGATAATAATAATTAGTATTACCTTATTTGATGCATTAAGTAATTTTAAATGTTTAGAAATATACAATAATATTAATTAATCTTAATAAGAAAAATGCTTATAACAAAAATGAATAAGTGACTATAGAATAAAATGCCACTTTGCTTACCAGCTTTCATTATTGAAATTTTTTGTGTTTCTCAATCACATATTTTATTGAATTTCAAGGAATTTTCATTGTTTAGAAAATCATAAAGCATTCTTAAAATAATACATTTTCTTAAATATTTTCATTATTTTTAATAGAACCTAAAAATAAATAATTAAAGTAATATTCCTGAAATTGTAAATAGGTTTCACTATATTAAGATATTTAAATTCTATAACAGTCATTAAATTATGTTTTGCTTACAAAATTTAAATGATAATCTCTATTTTGTAAAGGAAACTTATTAAATTCAATAAAAGGTTAAACAGTTCATTTTCTTTTTCTTTTCTTTTCCTTTTTTGACACTATCAAGCTGCTTGAAACTATGCAAAAGCTATTTTATTTAAGATCTATTTTGATTTTATATAATTAATGGAAGCTAACAAAAACAAATTTTAATATGAATATGTGATTAGCTATTAAAATAATAAAATGGAATTTTAAATTCATATATTTCCTAAAATTCATGTAAATAAAATTATCATTTTTCTTAAAATTTCATTTTTTAAATATTAACATCTTTTTACACATAGTTTAATGTATGCATAAAACTCTTGTTGAATTATTTATCTTATGTGCTTTCAATGAAAATACAATGTGTCATAAAAATGTAATTGTGATAACAATAAAGCATGTGGAATAATAGAAGAATACAAATATAAAATTAACTATCCTTAATATTTAAATTAGTAGCTTATGATAATTTTAAGTAAATTAATATATTCAATGTAAAATTTAAATTACCACAAATATTAATTTACAGATTTATTGCGATGTAGATTTTTTAATCATTGGCATATTTACTTAACTTTTGCATAAAACAGAATTGACGATACAAATAACCTTATTAAGTTAACAAATATAGTTTTATATCATTAAAAAATAAGATGAATTTTTTTCTACAAATTAGAAAAAAAAAGCTTCAATTTTTTTATCAATTCATGTCTAGTTAAATATGATCAATAAGTTAATTTTACTTAATATTTGTTTTAATATTTACAAACAATTAAATCAAAATCAAATCAGTTTTTAATTTAAATTGTTGTATGTACTGGATGAATTTCATTTTTTACCTGATGGATTATTTGAGGAATGTATTTATATTTTTATAATGATTATTTTAGTGATTATTCCCTGAATATTTAATTGTAAACGTAGAATATTTTATTGTTATTAACTTTTCTCCAGTGGGGAAAAATAAATTGAAAATGAAACATTGAATAACCTGTTTAGCTATTATTTCTTGGTACGGCAAGAAAAGATAGAGATAGTAAAAGTATTTTCTTATATGTAGGAAATATAAAAAGTTTGTCTCATGGAAAAGCATTTCTAAAATGTTTCTCTCCACTTATGATAACTTTTTTTAATTCGATTGCATATTTCTTTCTGAATTCGGAGAAAGAATTTATAATGATTATTAATAATAACGATATAACCATCCAAAACAAAAGTACAATATTTTTAATTTGATTTTCTATTAGCATCTGCATTTCACCACCATTTATTTATTCTTTTTAAAAAGTATATCTCCCTATATATTAATAAGTTAAATTTTTCATAAAATTGTTTTGTGTTATGGATATTTAATTTTAAATTCAGTATTCATTTAATTTAATTTTTTTCAAAATAAACTTTTTATCCAAGCAATTTAAATTAAATTAATATTTATGACAAAATCGGAATAATTAAAACTATAATGCAAAACCTAAAAGAAAATTTTACATAAAATTTCAATAAGGAGCTAAAATAGTAATATATTAGGGAAACACTATTTTTCACATAAACTAATGTTACTTTTGTATGAAAAATTTCTTACGCTAAAAGTTTCATAGCAGTAACTAAACTTACTTAACTTATCTACATTAAAAACATTATGTAATAAATATATCAATACATTTTTAAATTAAATATAAAAAATTAATAGAATTAATAAATCAATCATGTACACGTTTTAAGTATATTTAGAAGCTATTTATGTTTTTTTAAATTTTTTATGAAAAAAACATAATAATTTATGAATTATATTCTTTTAAAAACAGTTTTAAAGTCACTTTTGCCTTTATTTTCAAATTATTACTTACATTGTATAATATTTATTACAATTTTCTAATGAACGTAAATGATATAATATGTATGCTTGGTCTATTCTTTCCTGTATGACGTAATTTCGTAAAAATAAAGCAATAATTAAACTAAAACTAAATTTTGTAATTTATTAAGTATTAATAATTCTAAAAATCATGAATAAATAAGATTAAAACATATTTAGGAAATGTTCCCTAACGTAAAGTAAAAAAAATTAAATTGATAATGAAATTGAATTGAATAGTTTCTAACATATAAGATACCCAAACGATTGAACAGTAAATAAATGGATAAATAAATATTTAAGAAAATAATAATAGGCTTTAAAAATAAAACTTCAGTAAATATGTGAAAATAAAATTATATTATTTAAATTGTTTGTAGTATGATTATTATATGATTATGGGATAAAAATGAATGATAAATAATACAAATTTTAGCATTACATTTTGAATATTTGCTTTAATAAATTTTAAAGAAAATAAATTCCTTGAATTTTGTAATTATAAGAATTAGAATAGTAAGTAAATACCTTTATTTTATAAGATTAAGAGGAGAAATTTTATGTAAATTACCTTAATATTTTAAGTAAGCAAACTGTTTAAGAAATCTATTCTTTAATAAATGAAAGGTTTGATTAAGAATTGTGTATGTGGATTAAAAATTAAAACATTTAAGAAATTAAAACATATAACAAATAAGAAGACATCTTGAGAATAAAACTTCAAAATGCACACCATATCCAATAAATACGTTCAATGACAAATCTCAGAAATTATGTTGTTATTTTTAAATTTTATGTACTTGAAATTTACTTATCAACTACATGGTAGAGATCATTCATAAATAGTTATATTCTTCAACTTCCAAAAAGAGATTAATGATTTTAAAACTCTTATGAAAGGGAGGAAAAACTGACTTGCGTGACTAAAATGGCTTGTAAACCATTATTAATAACCAGTGTCACCAACAACAGTTGCAATTTAGTGACACTGTCTGACATTTAAAGAGTGAATGTCCAAAAAGTTTCATTCATCAAAGCAACGTTTCATCTATAAACGAAAGCTCTCGTAAATACTCAAATAATGAATGAAAATATCTGAGTTGATGGAAGAAGATTCTTTAAATATTAAAATAGTAAAAAGTTCTGAAGAAAAGGTAACTTGAATAAAAGGAAATAAATAATATTAAGTTGCAATTATTTGCACTTTATAAGGTTTACTTTTGCAATAAAAATAAAAATTGCCATGCAAATTTCATGTATTAAAATCTTATGAAGTTTCATTTGTATCGTATGAATTAGTAAATGTAATTTAGTTTACATTATTGGAATTTATTAAAATTTACGTTTGATACATAATTTCGAATTCAATACAGTTCGTCTATTTAGACTTTTGAAATAATACTTTATTTGCTTATTAAATATTAAGTATGATTTAATATTAGGATGAAAATTCTATCAAATTTTAAGTTTGCTGTTTTAATTCCTTGAAAAATATTAATTAAAGAAAATTTGAAACAATTATTATTAAATAATAATGATTTGCTTCAGAATTAATATCTTATCTTATAATTTGTTACTATATTTTTGAAATAAACTTCTGATCTACATAGATAGAATTATTTTTAGCGGCTTGTCATAGTTTCATTTAGCTTACATTTTATAGCACTAATTAAAGTGCAATTAGAAGCGATACATATTTCTGTTAAATTCATTTTTTTCATACATTTGAAACGGGTTACTAGTAATCTCTGATATGATTTAACAGACAATACTTAGATTTTATCAATTACTTAGATTTTTTTGTCGAACATACTGATTAAAATTAAAGTGTTTATAATTTTGCTCATAAAATCGAAAACAATAATAATTTTTTAAAATATGCTAAATCAGTATTTTTAATATTTAAACAATTGTTTTCGTAAATAATAGCTTAAAATAAATTATTTACTAAAAATAATTATTATATTAGGGAAGATATATACAAAAATATATTGACCTGAAACGTATCTTAAAAACAAAAAAAAAAAACATTAGTTATGTTGAAAATAAAACAGTATCATTTTCTTTCATTTATTTAGATTCTTCAGCTGAGCTTATCTCTATATTATAAATTCAATTCATATTCTATAATAATATTACATTTTAAAAAATAAAAATATATTATTTTTTTATTATGAAATGTAGCTCTATTTTGCATCAAATTTCTTTAGTTTTATAAAGCTGAATTTTATAAAGAAAACTTTATGCTCAAAATATATCAAGAAAGATATGCGAGGTATTTTATGATTGGTTCATATTTTAAGATAATATTGAATAGAAGTACATGAAGCTGAAAAATTTCGTCCTTTAACCCATGTATAAAGTGTTTTTGAACAATTTTTATAATCACATTATAAAAACTCTGAGATGCTAATTTCTATTATTATAAATAAAAATAAATGCACGATTTGGTAATTATTAAAGTTAAAGAAAATATATCATTTCTTTACCCTCTGTAAGCAAAAGATTGTTTCTTCCATTTTTAGGTTTGAATTAAATTGGTGAGTTAATTACTTAATATTCATTCCTTAATATCTTTATTACCTTTGAGAAAGCTCTTGCTTAAGTAAAATTTATCTTCAGTTATTCTATTCATGTCGGCAGGCTCCAAGAATTAGTAAGATTCTAATATATTAAAAACAGGATTAAAGTGATGGCCTGAGAAGGTAACTTAGTTTATAACGTTTTGGATAGAAAGATAAAAATATTATTTTGCAAAGATTTTGTTTAAAAAATTAAGGAATGAAAATTGTACCATATTAACTAATCTGGAAATAAATGATTTTTCTATTCATAACTTTTTATTATTAAATTGCAATTTTTCTCGTCGTATTTCAAAAATTATAATTTCAGAAAGTATTTTTTGTAATGATAGAGTTTTCCTAATTTATTGATAGTTATAAGTTACCCATTATATTTCTACATAGAAATATTTACAATGTTTCGTGATCTCTTAATGTGTATAATTAATACATCATTCTGTAAGTTGCCTTTCTAAACAACTCTAAAACCTACACATGGAAGCAGAAACACCGCATCGCGAACTCTGTTTTCCAGGCAGAGGTTATTGCAATCAAATAAGCTGTTAATTTCGCTAAAAACAACAACTTCCTGTGACTATTTGGTCAGATAGCATTCGGTAATTAAATCTAACTGCAATCCAGCTACTAATTTCTCAAGAAAGTCTTTTTACTTGGCTCCATGAAGACACCAGCTAGTAACTATTCCATTAACACTGTGTCCATTAACACTAGCATTCCATTAACACTGTGTCATATCTAATCTCTCACCCATTTACTTTGTATAACTCTTCTACATATCTTCCAGCAATTTCGTTATTCATCCTTTATTTCTCCCTTAGTTTGTTACACAAACACCATTTTTAAATTTTCCTGTCATTCACCTACTAAGTTTTTCACTTTTCTTTATTTTTACTTAGCATAATATTCTTTTATTAATCCAAACATTATTTACATACTTGTTGATTTTTCCTAACTATTTGAAATGTTTTGTTAGATACATTAAATTGTCCATTGTGATGGCAGCGTTTGAGATCTTGGGGTTGCAAAATTGGATCCCCCTATAGCGGCTCCGTTTTTCTATCCAGTAGCTTCAATCATTCTGGTATAGCTCTTTTGAACTGTGTACAGTAGGAAAATTCGCTGGCGTAAATGTAAATCTAAGCAAAAATTGCAGATGGGAAAAATTTTTAAAAATGAAATATTGAATATCCATTTTTAGTAATTGTTTAATAAATGGCTAATAAGGTTAAACAAAAGACAGTTTAATGGTAATAAAACTATATTTGTGCATAAAGATCTTTGAAATAAATACAGTTATTTTGTTCTAAAAGAAAGAGTTAAGAATGATGTAATATTCTTGACAGATAAATATAATAGTTTTAGTACACAATTAATAGTTTGCCGAATATTATTACAAATTTAATACTTTGATATACCGAAAAAACTCTTTAGATAAGAACTTCGCTTGAACAGGTATTGTCCAATAAAAAGTATACAATCTGATGAAAGCGACTGAAATTTGTTATTGATAGGTAACTGTCAAGGAGGTCAATAATACAATTGTCTGCTTTAGAGGAGTCAGTGGCAAAGAATGAAGTTGACATCTCTTTTGTACAGAACAAATAAAGTCAATAAATGGCTACATAGGAGCTCTTCGAGGTCAAAAATCGAAAGTGGTGTGGTTTCCAATATTACAAAAATTAGATGCCGCACCAGAAATATAAATATTGCAAAATATGAAATATATATAAAGATTAAGAATTTAAATTTAGTTGTCAAATACTCTTTTAAAAACTTGATCATAATATCTATCTATCTATATATATATATATATATATTGCTTTTTTCAATTAATGAAAATAATGCTTGCAATATATTTCGTCTTACAAAAACCTAATTTTTATTTTGAGTAGCTTAATATCACATTTAATTTTGTACAATTTCACATTAGAAATGCATTTATAAGGAAGAAGCTAAACTCACAAAATTCTTTGTAGAACTAATATCTATTCAACAGAAAATCATTTTCATAGCATTCAAAATCTTTTGATTGAATTAGACACATTTTATTGCAGATCACATTTTTAATCATCCGACAGTTTTGAAAAAACAGGAAAAAATTTAAAATGATAGTTGTAGATATAAGATATATAAATTTTTCAATTTAAAATGCTGCTATAATTTTAAAATAAAATTTTAGTTCATATATTGTAGATTTTGAAATTATGTTGCAATATAATTTAAAAATGCATAATCTTTAACAACATTTAAATTAATAGTAAACATTGTAGCCTTGACACTCATACATTTCCGATTTACATTTAAGAGTTATCTAGTAAAAATGTTTAATGAAGTATACTTTGTATGCTCTTTACTCGGTATATTTGTGATAAATGGTGTCAAATTTATTCTATAAAAACTATTGTTTCATGATAGGAACATTTATGACATTTAAATAAGCAACATTTCTATTTAGAACTAAGTATAATTTATGTTTGCCATTGTTGATATCAGAGCGTGCTGCATTACAATAGGAGAGGATTATTTACTATGCCATTGTTAAATAAAGCAAAATTAAGGATGTTAATATTTAAAAATAACCGTAATGCACACTTTTCTATGTTAAAAATTTGTTATTCAAATTAACGATTCTCCCTTTATTTTGCACTTATAAAATATACTTAAAATATTTTAGGTTTTCATACATTTTTCAAAAAAAACACATTTATACATTGTTAAATATTACATTAAATAATTGAATAACAATTTTAATTTAAGAATATTTTAATGTTATTTTTACTTAAATATTTCAAATAATGGAATATTTGATTCATGAATAGTATTTTTTATAAATGTTAAAACATTTGCAAATTTAATGAATTATTTTCTTTGTGTAATAAAGTGTAATAAATTATTTTCTTTTACTGACTTAAAAGTTTAGAAAAAAATAAGTTAAAAGTATTTGCAATAAAAATGATAGATAAGTAGCATAAGATATCAGGCTATTTTTATGAAATACTATAGGCTTTTACTTTTTATGTAACTGTCATCGTTTTGGATTCTATTACATGAAATAAATTCGAAACAAACTTAATTCAGTTAATAAATTAAGATATATTTTAGCATTACAGAAATTGACGTAGTTGATAAATCCAAAGAATGAGTTTTCATTACCTTTGTATTCATAATATTATTTTTATGAAAAGAAATAAATCAAATGTAAAATATAAAACAATTTTAATTGATTATGATATACTTTTTAATGATGCATGAAATAGTAAATGACGAAATAAACATCAGCGTCAAAAGCAATATTCCAAACGTCAACTACTGAAACATTTTCCAGGAAATGAGCATCTTCCATCAATTACACTATAAAGAACTATGTACATATGTGAACTTATAAATATATGAAGTGAAATGAAAAAATAATATATTTTAACATTTTGGCTGTGAATGAAAATAAAAACATTAATTTAACGAATCATATTCTTCCTTATTTTAATTTTAAATTTTTGTAATGAAAAATTAATGTATATTTGTATCCATATTATTTTCTTATTGTATTACTTATAAAGATTGATAGTATGTATCACATATAATATTGAGTTGGTTTCACAATTACGGAATATTACGTTAACAATTGTTTTAGGATCTATTCTAGGCCTTAATAAATTATATTTACTCTTTTTATGTGAAGTATAAGCTCCAAACTTGTTTTTCATTTTTTCTTTTCTTCCTTATCATCATTCAAGACAAAATATGATTAAAATGTGCTCTTATAATACTTGAAAACAAATTTTTGATATTTAAAAACAAAATATGTTCTTTTAAATAATATGAGGTATATCAGTTTATTTTATTTCTTTTCAGCATTTTAGCAAGTTTCTTTTTACGTAACGTTTTTTGCTAATTTTTAGACAATTTTATAGTCATTTATCATAGTTTTCTTTCATTGTTTAAAATAAATTGGAAATTTATATACTTCTGATTCCACACGTTATTAAGTAAAGACGAAAAGCACAAAACTTGCTATGGATTTCAAAAAATATCTACTTTACAAATTAAGTTATTATTAATGAATTTACATCGTTTTCCATTTGTGTCATTTTCCTAAGTTTACGGAAAAAATGATAAAAGAATTCTGAATAATTTTCCAATTTGCAGTAATAATATATCAAATCTGATTATCAAAAATAATTATTTATAAAATAGTATGTGCAACCGTCTTTTTTTGAGCGGACAAATTATAGTTTAATTTTCATTCATACATGATTACATTTTACGCATTAAGTTACTAAGACAGAATAGAATAATATTGATTTAACTATGAAGAATATTGCATAGCGAAATTAATAGAAACTTAAAATATTTTAATTAATTTAGCTGACTCTTCATTTTAATGTGTATTTTTTGTTTGCTTATCCGTAATTTGTATTGAGTTTGAGTCAAATCAAATTAGTATGTCGTAATGGAATCCTTTGCCTTATATAATTTTCTTCAAATTATTTGTAACTATTGTTGTTATTGTTGTCGTCGTGTCCATAAAGGTGCAAAGTGAGAATAAATTTTATATTCCTCCAAAAGTTCTGGTGACGAGGTCTGCCACTTCTGGGGTCCGGAGGCCATGGAGGATCTCGATTGATGGAGCTCCAAGAAGAAAGAGGGAGCGGATTATAGCTTGACAGTTAAAAACATGTTCCGGCGTCAGTTGGGATTGAGGACAGTGCTTGTAGTGGGGATAGTATTTAATACCAGTATTTGTAAATATTCCTACAATGATCTATTGTCATAAATAGTTCCTTTATTCTTGAGTGAATTTTAAGAAATGAAAGGTACACAGTATTTAAGAGTTCTAATATTTGTGCTCAAAGAAGATTCCTTTTAATTTCAAATTGTTGTATAATTGGTTTTCATATACAATAATAATAATAATTTGTGTATATTAATATATGGTTTACCTTAATTAATAAGGTCACAATTGGTTACCATATAAATTCTATTTTTATAAAAAAATCTACTTTTTCGTAAATATTCATTTGTTATGAATCATCTGGAAATAATAATTGCGATATGTAAATCCTGAATCATATTTAAGACAAAAAATTAATTTTATTCTATTAATTTAATTTTATGTAAATCAATTTACGCAAATATAAAATTATTTTAAATTATTATTGTCTTATCCATAAGCATTTTAATATATATTGACAGCACTAACAGCATACTATTGAATATGCACAAAATTTTCATTTTATATATTAATACAATATGCAAAGAACATGTATTTGAAATCTGTATAAAAATATTATCTAATTGTGTTATGTAGAATTCAAAATATAAGTTTATGATATTAAAATACTAATTAACTCAAATGATAAAAATTTTTACCTTTTAAAAATTTTTTTCAAATTCAATTAATTTAATTTTGTTTAATGACATATCTTAAAATTAACATCAAATACTTACTTTTATAAGCGTTTCAATAATTTAAATTCGTTGTTAACAATACAAAAATGAACTAGTACTTATAATTATTGAGCTACATCAGATTGTCAATTTTTTTTGAATTAATGAATATTTTTTATGAAAACACGTGATAATATATAGAATTTTAACTAAAAAATGATAATCACTCCTATTTCAGCAAATGCACCAAACAAATGATTGAAGAAATTTTGAGTATATTTTTGGCTTCACTTATGCTTTCATGCATAGTAATATAAAGTAACGAAAATTCGAAGAAATTCTTCATTATATAAAGGAAACATTAAATTTTTATTTTTTAAAATTCATTTTTGAAATGTTTCTTCTATAAAATTTATTAAAGAAAGAAAAATGTACAATTTTATGGAAGTAAGCATGTTTAAGAAACAAAATATGTTTCAAAAACATACTCGATAAGTCAAAATCAGTAAATCGTTTTTAACGTTCAATGTTTGAAATTTCAGTCGAGAAAATAGTTTCAAAAGTCTGGAAAAGATAAGTAAAACTGTCATGCGTGACTGAAATGGCTTGCAAACCATAATTAATAGCCAGAGTGTCACTAACATCAGTTGTAATTTAGTGATGCTGTTTCCCATTTAAAGAGTGGATTTCTTTAAAATGTTCATTCATCAAAATAACATCCCATTTATCAACGAAAGAGGCAAGTAGGTGAAGACGTATTGAAGGAAAATAGCTGAGTTAAAGAAAACGGCATTAAAAAATACTGCATTTACATAAGAAAGAAAAAGAGAACTTGAGGGAAAATAAATATACTTGTTATATACACTCAAAGATTAAAAAGTATAAAGAAGGAAAATTTTTATTCATTACTTTAAATCTTTTTAAAACCTTCGCACAGTTAAATTTTACTTATACATATATATATATATATATATACATATATATACTATAATAAAAAGAAAAGACTTGTTAAATATCAATATTAATACGAAAGATGCTTTCGGTTGATAAGCACTTAAAATATTAAAAATAATTTAAACAAAAACGTGGGGATTTTTAATTAAAAATTTTAAAAAGAAATATAATTTAATTTAAAATTTGTTTCATGTAGTGTCTTGGTTTTTATTGCACCTTAAGCTGCCTGATATATAATATTTCATATGGGATTCTGCTGCAACACAATTTGTATATTTACTTTTATAAACCACAATAACTAATGCTACAGCTTTTTTTGGAATTGAGAAAAGGACAAAATAAATTTATTAGAATCCATACTGTGTGAGTAAAATGTTTAATATAATTTTGCAATAAACTTCGAAAATAAGATTTGGAATTTCAAACATTAAACTCAAAAATGTTAAATATAAAGAAAAAAATTGTTTGGATTGGATTGTCATTAAATGTGGTAACGAAGCATCAAATATACATTCTAATTTGTAAAAGAAATAAAAAATAATAAAAATATATATACCTTGTATACTGATTTTACATTGAGTACAGAACAAAAATAATTTTGAAATGTAAAAAAGGAACATTAATGATGGGTGTAATTAGATCTCACTTCTATTTTAAATTTACAGAATTTAATTAGTCTTCTTATAGGAAAACTAATTAAATTAACTAGAATAATCACCATTCCTTTTATAGAACAGTTTTAAGTACTTAAAAATTGTCAGTTGTGAGTAATACATGCTAACTAAAATGCCAAATGTATTTCAAAAGAATTTCATAAGCCTCAGCTCACACACATGTGTAGATACCTGTCTAGATATTTTTATAGTTCCTTACTTCAACAAATCACAATAACCTCACTGAATTACGAAATTCATTGTCCATGCCTACTATATAAGGATAAAAGTAATCAGCTACTAAAATGAAAATCAAATAACTTTCTACAGTTCATAATCTCACAGTGAGATCCCAGACTTCCAAACCCTTATTGTACATATATGACTGATTATTGTGTGCAGAAGTGAATTTCAATGTGCTATTTCCATAAAAGCTGTTCTCCAAATTAAATGTTTCAATTTTAAAATTTATATTATTCATTAAAGTTTTGAGGCTCTTTGCTTATGCCCGGTATTTTTTAAATATATACTCTGCCACTGACATTGAAAATGCAATACCAAATGGGATTAGAGATAACGTGTCGAAACTTAACCAACAGAGAGAGAGAGAGAGACTGCAAAGAATAATAAGTGATCTGTTTTTCGAAAAGAAATGCATAATACAGAACAATAACAGAGTTGGGTCAGTAGATTGCATTACCATCTTGAACGACAATACACAAAGCAACACGTCTAGGCACAGATTCAGTGAAAGTAAGTATGGCGTCCTGACGAATGGCTCACCATTCCCTGACAACAATTTGCCAAAATGTGTCTTCTGAAGGAGGCAGTGTCAATGTCTGCAAATGGCGTCCAATTATATCCCAGGCGTATATGATTGGCTAGAGATCCTCCGAGCATGGTGACCAGTGAATCAGTATTACACCTTGCATTGCATGTTGGTTGATACAAGGAATGTGCGTTTGCGTATTACTTAGCTGGTAAAGGACATTGGGCACCGTCTGAAGGTAGGAGAGTTTCTCCATCGCAACACACCACCATGTAACGTTGAGCTGTCATATTCCAGTGAATACGAACGGAAGGTGAACTGGAATCGTACATAATGGTACCTCAAAACATGATATCGCGTTGTCGCAAGGTGTGGCGTTCCACAATTGTTTCACGATTTTACCTTTCTTCACGTCAACGACACAATCTTACACGGTGACTATCACTGAAGAAACATAAATGACTCATCTGAGAAGACTATCTTGTGCCACTCCGTCTTCCACATCACTCTAATCCAGCACCATTCCAGATGTTGGTTGGTTGGTTTGGTTTGGTTATGTTTGTTTGTCACTCAACGGTCATTTTTTGCACACGGGGTCTAAATAGACCGGGACTTACGGTTTAAAGCGGATTCCGAACCACTACAAACATTCATGCCCAAGGTGGGATTCGAACCCATGAACTGTTGAACTGAAGGCAAGAGCGCTAACCATTCGGCTGCCAGCTCGGCTTCCGATGTTGGTATCAATGCAGTGGGGTCAATGGAAGTCTTCTTAACGGACGCTATGAACGTAGGCCTCTAGCAAACAATTTACGACAAAATGGTTCTGCTTGATACAAAAACGTCCAGGGAGTTTTGTACATGCTGCAGAATTTCATTACATGTACTTTGTGGAGGTGCTTTTATTTAGACGTGTTGATTCACGCATGCTAACTTCCCTCTGGTTGCACAGACAACCTGCAAACAATCCACAGTTCTTTATTTCAACCATCTTCATCACAGCCTGTGTTAGTGGATTCAACCAGCTGTCTGTAAGCTGCGATTTGTCATAATGACTAACCTGCATTTCTCAGTCCGATCACCGTGCCCCTCGAAAATAAGTCTGACTGCTGGAACTGACTCCGTCGACGATGTCCTGTCATTCTCTGTAATTACAAGTGCACTTGCAACAAGACTAAACATTCAACGATTGCTTTCCAAACAGCAATGACGATTTGAATACTGATTACGCTACCAGTTCTTCACTTTATTTCTTATCCTACGTGCTTTGGAAAGATCCGTATTTCACATCATTTGCACAACTTGGTAGTAAGCATCTACTCTGAAAATTTGCATAAGTTTCAGGCCACTTCTTCTTAGTCTTGCATTTCCAGTATCGGACAGTATATATATATATATATATATATATATATATATATATATATATATATGTCTGTGGGTATTTAGGACAAAACTCAGCTCATTGGTGAACAAATATTTGTTCTGAAAAGATAAGCAAACTAAATTCTAAGTTTCACTATATTTCATCTGATTTAACATAACACACACCATAACATGCACTTAACACAAGCCATTGCAAATCCACCTGCAACCATTTTATAAAAGGTAAAGAGATTGCTAATTTGAAGAGCGAAATTTTTTTTGCGTTTCTTTTGCTTAAGTTGCTTAACTAAGCTTTATAAAATAGAAACAGCGTAATTTGAACAAGTTTCTGAGTTCATTCAAGGAAGTGAAGTGGTCTATAAAGATTTTGATTTCCCTTCAAATAAATCGGCAGTTGTATTCCTCAAATCTAATCAATTTTGATGCAGATTTATAATCAATGGACAAAAGAAAACAATGCTTGCACACACCTCATTGTGCTTCAGCACGTAATGACAAGTATATAGTTTTCACGGCAGGGATGGATAACTGAAACACATAAGGAATCATGACACAAACATTCAGTATTTTATTTTATGCATCATTCGTTGCTTCACTTACACCAGCGTGCAAAACAAAACGTGCTACGTTGTTTGTTGTTGCGAGGTCTGTCTGTAGGAAATTCATTGCTTCTATTACACTTGAATTAAGTATTTCAATAGTGAAATTAAAGACGGACATTGACTCCGGAATGGAGTGACATTATATTTTCTAACTAATCTCGCTTCTGTCTGCCACTATTGTTATATTTTAGTTTGTTGACATAATGTTAAGAGATGCATAACATTTTCACAAATTTATTATTTCAATGAAAAAATTATACAAATACCCTTGCTGCCGGAGCAAGCTAACTAACTGAGGAAATGGAAAATAAAATGATATGAAATAAAACATATAAAGTAGTTTATAAATATTAATGTTAACACATTATATTTAAAGCAAAATCTATTTCACTTCGTACCATATTTCAATTTAAATGCCTAATACGAACCTACGAAATTTTTTAAAACAATTTCATTTAAAAAATTTCTTCTAGGGTCAACTTATATATTTTCAGATAGTAAAATAAAATACACAAGACTAAAGATAATTTAATTATTTTTATTTTATTTTGATTAAATATTTGTTTTTGTAAATTAAAGGTAATATTAATTTTTTAGAGAGACTGAGTTAAGACATAAAATTTCCTGTCTTTGAATTATTTTAAGTTAAAGTAAAATTTCAACATTATTTTGTTTACGTAAGTGTTTTCGATATATTTTTATAAATCACAATCAGTCCTTTAAATCTATTATAATTTTGAAATGATTTCAAAATCAAAAGACCGAAAATTTATAAAAATACACTTTTATTTATTTGCGATTAAAAATGTTACTCGATAATTACGTTATAAATAATAGGGAAATGACAGCAAGTTACCTAAGTAAAATTTCAGAAAACACACTACGAAAATAACAATTAAAAAATCTTTATGCTGAAAAACCAGGATATTTGAGAAGAGCATAATACTAAATTACTTTCAATTTCTATAAATGAATATTATGCAAAGAAAAGCTCACAGAAGAAAAGAAACTAACATTCCTTGATAATACAGGCGTAATTGTGAAAAGATAGGCCACCTATTAGCTTATCGAAAAAACTTTATTGGGTTGGAGGATTCAAAGTGTGATACATACTAAAGACAAATAATTGACTTAGTGTCTTCAATCCGTTCTCACACCACTAAAGAAACAGGTATATTGAAGATAAAAAAATGGAATATCCCTTTCATGCAAGCGAAATAAGGTCAGTAAGGGAGCTTGAGGTATTTATTATTTAGATTTTTGGTTTAGTATTCCTCAAAATTTCAAGCCAAGTAATTTCTTTCAAGGTATTCTCAACATATTACAAGGTATACATACTTTGAATTTTATAATTCAGTATGAATTCAGTTCATACATGAACTACAAAAGAGTGTGTGCATATTCTATGTCTTATATTTTATTCCACTTTTGTAATTTTTTAAAAATTTGCTTGTGAATTACTAAGAAAAGGTATACAGTGAATTATCACAAAAGTGGAATTTCATTAAACGACATTGAAATTTGTTTATTATATCATACACTATATAAATTGCGATTTAACAGCATTCGTCAAATTACATTTTATGGAAAAAGTAATTTAATTAAATATATAAACCAAGCATTTAAGATGTTTTTGTATGTGATTAAATCTATTTTAATAAAATTGTATTTCAGTAATATTTAAATTTAATACTGTCAATAGTTAAATTTTATTTTTAGGAAAAATCTTATTTCATTGTTTTAAATATGAAGTGATTTAGAGAATTATGATTTACATTATTACCATTTTTTTCATGATTTTTAACGTTATAAACTCCCAAGAGAAACAAAAAGCATCGTTAGGGAAGTGTTATCTATTAATCATTCCTTAAAATGAAATAAATTGTTGAAGCTTTTCTGTGGCAAACTAAAATGTTACATTCTGTGAAAAATTCAATGGTCGTAGATTATTGTTGATGAGATTTTTTTCTGAGAAAGATAAGTGTGACTAAGTATCATTGATTCTCTCTTTTACATCAAGAAAAATATTTACTAAGGAGAGAAGGATATAAACCATTTGTCCAGGGGATATAAAGTCAGCATTTAGTCAGCGAAAAGGAAATTTGTTAGAAATTAATTTCTCTAAATATTTATTGCATGATTTTCTGGAACACTTTACATCTAATTCAAATTCACATATTAAGAATAACAATTTCATAAACTTTACTCATATGAAGTGGGAGTTCCGTAACTAATAATAAAATACTGCTTAAATGAATAAATTCTTGTATAGGCAACAATATGAATAGAAGAACTTTAACATCTCAGTTTCATAGTAATTTATTTTATAAGAAATTTCAGAAATAGTACATTCAACAGCATTCGAGTTACGGAAACAGCCAAACTTTGATGTAAATTAAAAGACTTATGTTTTACAAACTAAAATATCTGCTTATATAATTGAAAGTTCTTGCGTCATTTCTTATTAAATTGTACTTTTGTCGTACTTTTAACTGAAAATGATTTTTTACGCATACAATAGTTCTATGCTACTTATATTTTTATCTGCATCAGAATAACATCATTTGAAAGGATAACACTTAAAAATAAACTTTACAAAACTTGCTTCTAAATAGTTAAATTTGATTAGACATAAGGTCATTTTAAATAACTGAAAAAGTAAAAAAAATATTTTACTTAAAGAAATAATGATGAAAAATTAAAAATTTAAAATAATTTATTTTAAAATCAATTTTTATTTAGGGTGTAGTTTTTCTTCAAATATTAAGTCACATGGAAGCAAAAAGCTTAGAATTGGAAAAATTATTTTAATAAATAAATACGTTTACTACATATGCAAGATATCCATTTTAAATAAACATTTTTACTATGCGAGTACAAGTGCACCATTTGACTCAAAACGAAACCATTCAAATGTATAATTTGAAGGGAATAGTGTTGGTGACAGAAAATTGACGTTGTGTCATTGAATGGTTTGACATTTTCTGGAAGGAAGCTGTCAGCGAAAGGAATGTGAAAACACGTTATAAATTGATCAACATAAGAGTGTAAGAAGGTTGGAAGAATTAAACGTTATGCTTGGTATTTCTGCACTAAATTACTAATAAGCATGGGAACAGATTGATTTGCAGAAAACCTTTTAATTTGGCAATTTTCCTTTTAATATTTAACAAAAAGTTAAAAATTAGAATTCTTCGTGAAAATACTTTTAGTAAAACGTCCTATTCTATGAAAATTTGCTTTATATTTTTCTGGTTTTGTATATATTAATTTATTTATTCAATCTAAATAAATTAAAATGTCTAGATGCTTTGTTTTTCATTTTAAATTGATCTTGTACTTAAAATATTTTTATTTTTAATAATGCTGTAAACATTATGAAAATATATTAAATTAACATATAAAATATTTTAAAAAAAGTATGAAATTAACATAAAAATAAAGAATATTTAGAAAGTTCTGGTCTGTATTGCATATATCTGCATATATAATATATTATAAATTAAAATTTATATTCTAAAATTTTCAATTTTTTTTAATTTATGAGATTAACAGAAAGAAAAAATATCAATTTTTTTAATATAAATAACTTTATTAGATGTATTCTGAGTATTTTCTACATATTATATCGTAAAGCTAGATAAGAATTGTATTTGTGATTATATATATTTTATGGGGGTTATATACTTTATATTTTTCATCAGAGTAAGTATTAAAAAAGTAATTAGAATATAATACCAATTCCTGTAATGTAATGGGTTTCTAAGCATTTTCAAGTGATATGTAATATTTTACTGTGATTAATATTTATAAAAATAAATTAATTTTCATAAAATGATATAAGAGGTAGAGTGAGTTAAAAGCTAAAATAAACTGCAAAATTTTTATCTACGTGTTTCGATAATTAAATATTATTCAGCTCATATTTACTGAACTTTATTCCAGAATTCTAGAGCCAATAGCCCAAATTGGGGCAAAAACTTAGATTATAGATTCAGTTGATTTGATAAGAACAGGATCATGATATAAATTTAATTTATATATGTAGCGTGTAGCATGTAGCTGGTTTAATAGGAACAAAGAAATAGGTTCCTTAAATAGCTCAAAATATTTTATTACAATTTTAGGTACAATTTGAGCACAACACAGATACACACAGATACTACAAATAATACTAAATAACAACTAAAACATTTAAATTTGAAGAAAAGAAAAAAATAAACATGAGAGTCATATGGACATGTCTCATACCGTCGGTTGTTGGAGAGGGACTGCCTTCTCGTTGACGATGCCATGGGTGACGCTGCAGATAGAGGGCGCTACATATATTTAATATCTGTAAAATCTGTATATATTTAATATCTGCTTAATAATGTAATATCTATATTTATAATGAGGAATAATAAAAAAATTAATAATTTTCAAAGATATAAATATTACAAAAAATAACATATACATGAAAAATAATTCTCTTTTTTACTCATACATTAAGCAAGTAAATTAGCTGAAATAAATTTTTATTCAAATTAAACATAATTATTAAAATAATTTTCCTTAATTTGGAAAAAATTTTCAAACGTGAAAGTTTCGTTGTTACTTTAATTTAAAATGAATGGTATATTATTGAAATTCATTCCACTTTCAATAAAATAACGTTTCAATAATTAAAAGCAAATATTCGAATGATTAATAACCCGTTATATGAATGTATGTATTTCTTGCTTTTAAACTAGCAACTATTTTTCTTTTTTGAAGCATATATTCATTGACATCTGACAGAATAAGGGAATGTGTAAATTAGTTTAATAAGAACATTCTTGTTGACTTTTTGGCATATTATTACAGTCGAAAATAACCGTCTGAAAGATATTTGAATGAGTTTCATCTTCCTTTAATATCTTGTTTTCATAGAAAACATCATAACTATGATTGGAAAATTATCGATTTTTATTATCAAAAGAATGTTAGATGCATTACCATGGGAAAGTTTCTTTAATGAAAATTAAGGTAAAACTTATAAATAAATCTTTATGCAGTTTTAATATGAATATACATTCATTTCATTAATATAATATTTATGTATTACCTTCTGGCCATGAATATTTCTTAATAATGTATTAAAATGTAAGAAAATATATTCCATCTCTTTAAATTAGTATATAATTATGGCTTTATGGCCCCAAATCATGGGTTTTCTGCTATGACCAACGACAATCATCAAAATTAATTCTTCATATTCCATAAAAGACAAAAATCATACAACATCTCAAGTATAAATTTGAAGATGATAAATATTCAGGTAATAAATAAAAGTATACAGAAACCAACATTTGTTGCCAAACAATGTTTTTTCAATTTTTAAAATTTTAATTTTAAACAGAGTAAAGTGGCATGTATAACTACAGAAAATGACTAAATTTAAACTATATTGGCAATTTCAATTTTCTTTTAAGCTTTCAAGTTTGGGTGACCCTTTTGCAGTTAATAACTACGCCTTATTCACTCTCATAAGCAATGCTCTATTAGTTGAGTAGAGTTAGCTAAACTCTTTTCAAAAACTATTATTACGTACAAATTTTTGAACATTTAAATTATTGTATATTTTACATATTCATCTGGCAAAAAATAAGGTTTTTTATAAATTTTAATAGAAATACTCGTATTTTAGTAAATTAATATATTAACTCTACAACTAAATTTATTAGTTTAATCATAAATATCAGCATAATTAAAATATGCTGAAAATTTAAGAACAATAAATATACAACAATTTATATTTTAAGTTATCATTGTTTTAGTCAATTTACATATTCAGTATTTAAATTTTTTGCAATTTCATTTAAATTCAGGAAATTAAATATTCTAAAGTCATCTACATATCGGAATGCAAGTTATATATGAATAACATAATTTATTTACAATCTTTCACGAAGCAGATGATGTCTAATACTTCAATATACATAATTTATCGAAACAAACTGCAAAAAATTATATCATAAAGAGAATTTTGAAATTAGCTCAAGCCTAAATAAAATCTGGAATTTAATTTAGTTCTAAATATAATAAACTGTAAATACTATTTCAGTTTTTGTTAGGTAAACAAATAAATGCTAAATATCATATTTTGAAAATTAACATATGATCTAAAATATTTATAGAAACACTATTCTGTACGCTTGATTTGTATCATCATTCAGTCTATAGTAAGTGAAAATGGGGCTCAACAAAAGAGAAACATGTTTATGTTCATAGTTAAAGTCAATGTTTTTTATCATCGTACGATAGTGACATTCTAAGCATTTTCTCTTTTTAAAACAAAGGTAAATTTTCTTCTTAAGTCAACAAAACCAAAGAACCTATATTTTGTTACGAAGAGACATCCACGCATAACGGTGACGGTCGCTTAATTACTATTTAGTACCGAACTAAATCTTCAGAATTAAGTGTTTAAGCTTTCTTAGTGGTTGCGTAACATCTTTTCTGCAAATAATTTTTTTGAGACTGTACTTAACTCTAATAAGTATTCTAATAGAAGTATACTGGTATAATTATAAGTATTATTCTATCGTTTTTTATCTAATAAATTTTAATCATTTTTTGTTTTTTATTTATTTTGTATTATTTTTATTTTCTTAAAGAGGATTCTTTTTCAAATTGCGCAATTATCTGATACATCCTTCATGGCTTTACACATTAACTCTTATCCAGAACAGGCTGGTAACTATTTCCTAGTTTTATTTTCGTGTTTTAGAGAATATATTTAAAAAGATTTACATATCTTTTAAATTATGGGAGGTTTTTGCGGACAATACACTAGTAATAAAAAGAACAAAATTGAATAAAGTTTCCCTATTTCTTGTCAAAAAAGTAATTTCCAACGAAATGTCATTCCTTATAAATATACTTTCTTTTATGTCTCAAAACAAAATACTACAGTCATTATATACATATATATATATATATATAGATAGATAGATAGATAGATAGATAATGTGTGTGTGTGTAAGTTTGTTTATCATAAACAAAACAAATTTCACAACTTCTTTTTATAAGAAAAAGAAAAAAAATGATTATCATAACATATTTGCGGTTAAAATTTCAAATTTTTATGAGTAAAAATCCAATTTGTCAAAATATAGTTTTTCAGCAAAAATTGAAATTGCTATGTTTCTTCCCGTTGTTTTCCTCCCAGAAGAGCTCTAGTATGACGCGATAGGCTTTATGCTAACATATAAGTTTTATGTTATTTGTTAAATATAAATTCAAGATTTACTGAAGAAATTCATATAAACTGGTTAATTTCACGGTCTTATGCTTCGCACTAAGAAAAAGGGAACTTAAAACTACCAAACAAATTTTGCTAAGTAGTTATTAAAACATATCTCCTTGGTTAGAAATACCATAGTAAATATAAGTATAGGATTATTTTAATGATAGTAGGTGCATATAATTTATATACATGTTTTTATCATATATTTCAGATTATCTACGAAAACAGAAATCCCATTGCATAAATTTTGTAAAAGTAAGCATATATATATATATATATATATATATATATATATATATATATATATATATATATATATATATATATATATATATATATATATATATATATATATATATATATATATATATATATATATATATCTGTGTGTGTGATAGATGGGGATACGTTAGTGAATATCTTTTTATTAAGATTAAATAAAACAAATAAAATTTAAATTTACTTTCCGATCAGTAAAAAAAATATTATAAATTATTGACATCCATTTTTGTATAAAAAATAATTCATATTACTAATATTACTATACAAATTATGCAACAGAAGTCTGTAAGTTATAGAAATATTATTTTTTAATCGGAATGATATAGGGAATGTTTTATATAGCCATTTCTAAATGAATCATAAATTACGTACTTTTAGTTATTAGTCGCTTTACTCTTGAAAAAAAAGACAAATATTTTTTTAGTTTGTATATATATATATTTATAATAGCTATCATTTCATTAATGATTGATATATTTCAATCAGTAATGAAATGATAGCTATTATAAAATATATAGCTATCATTTCGTTACTGATTGAAATAATAGTTTTGCTGTTTGCTATCAGCAAAAAATATCTTTTATTGAATTTTTATATTAAACTTACATAATTTTATATGAAACTCGCAAAATAGTATTGTTCAGACTAAATATGAAAAAAGTTAATTATTATAAAAGAAATTTTATTAATTGAAAAATTACCAGCAAAATTTATTCCTCCTTCCATGTTAAAAATAAATTTTTTAATGTAATGATAACAAAACAAGGAAACTGTTTTTAAAAAAGAGAAGTACTTTCAGCTGAAATTTCTAGCAAAAGATGAAAGATCAATTTTCTTATAAAGGAGGAGGAGTCATCTTGTTATAAGTTCACTTGCTTGGTCTACAAGGTAATAAGTTCAACTTTATTTCAGTTGTATCAAATAATTATAAATCTATGTTTACTAAATATGAATAACTATCAGTAGTATTTAATTGCATGGAAATATTTTTCATTACATAAAAAAATTTAGTACACCAGAGTCAAGAAAATAATTTCAATATATTAGGCTTTTGACAATATAGCAATTATATATTTGGGGTAAATATAAATGGCTCGACTTTAATAACATCACTGAAAAAAGCATAAATTTAATAAAATTAAATATAATTCAGTTTTCTTATATTTTGGAAATCCTAGAGCAAAATTAAATAAACAATGATTTTGTTGTGTATATATATGTATTTATTTTATAATTTTATAACTTTTAATTTGGATACGTATAAAGAGGAGAAATTTGAAAATTTCATAATTTAAGATTGCTCACTTATAAATGATGTATAGATGTTGACGATATTTTACATGAAATAAATAAATTAAGAGTTAACATATTTTTAACATTATTTATTTAAAAATAATTCTTTTTCACAAAAAGTATTTATTTTCATTTGTAAAATTTTAAATGCATGTTTTTAGGATACCTATGAATATATATATATATATATATATATATATATATATATATATATATATATATATATATATATATATATATATATATCTGTATATATATATATATATATATATATATCTGTTTCTAATATTTTTTGTTTTAACTAACGACATAAAATATGTTTCCTTATTTATAACATTAATAAACTTAGTTTTAAATAAAATGCATTTCTTACTGTATATAAAATGAGCAATAATATTTTGATCAAAGGAATGCAAATTAAATTTTGTTAAAATTTAAATGTATTAGATTGATCTTTTTGCCATTGAACTTATTATCGATAATTGGATCGACAATGATGACTAGAAAATAACATTTTATAGTATAATTTTGGGACAAAATTTTAGTATTTCTTAAACAGTCCTTATACTTTTACAGACCAAATATTTTCATGAATTTAATTATTCAAAACATTTTTATTTAATAAAATTTAAATAATTTATTTTAATTTATTTTCTTGAAATATTTGTGTAATTTAATACGCACTTTTCCAGAAACATATTTCTAGGTTTGTAACTGAACTGAAAAAAAAATGGCGAAATATGTGCCTCATAATAATATTTCGGAAGTCATTAAAATAGTAAAAATTACTATAAAAGAAAATGCCATTTTTGAATGAGTTTTAAAAGTATTAAATTATAATATTCTGTATTTGTATTTTTTCATAAACATTTATGTATATATTCTGGTACCAAGTGGTAACCTAATTGAAATTTTGCAACTCTTAGAATTTTTCAAATAGTATAATTTTAAACATTTCATTAAAGATAAATTAAAAGGGCATTTATTTGCATCTAATGTGACTAAAATATCCAGGCATTTAGCTGTTTCTTACGGTAGGTGTCTAAGGCCATGACAGAATGGCAAGACAGTTTCGACGAAGTAAATCCGTAGACGGAAAGAGAAACTCAGTGAATGATGTATTAAAGTGGATTGTTATATGAACTGCAGCATTCAATACGCACCTGCTTTCTCTAATATCAATTATTACAATTAGGAGGCAACTTCAAAAGTAGAACATTTACGGCAGAGCTGCAATTTCAAAGCCATTCTCATAGATAATAAAGACAAACATCATCTAAAGTGGTACGTATAGCACCACTGTTAAAATGTTTTGCTTATGAAGTCACAAAACCTGATCAAATCGTTAATTGAAAAAAAGTAATATGGTTCGACAAAATGCTTTTTGTACTTTTAACTACAACAGGGTGGGTGCGCGTTTGTAGGGCACCTGTAAAAGAGCGTATGATCAGGAGTTTCCTCTCCAGCTGTCAAGCATAGAGTTGAATATATAAAGCTATAGGAAGTTATGCTGTGATTTTTTGCTTTACTAATCGTAACCTTGAAATCAAGGATTACTATCGAGAAGTATACATACATACTTAGCGGTGCAGGAAAGTCGCGGACTGCACCTTTAGGTTAACGGGTTTGGAATACTCCAAGTGTCTCGTAATTTTGAACCACGGTCAGGTGACGAGGTCTCACCTTAGCTCCTCCTCTCCACATCCACGCTACATCAGCGGAATGACTTTGGACGTCACATATTAACATGGACACGTCCCCAGCCCACGGAGCTCCAGAGAATAAGGCGAGTGGGTCAGAGAAAAATGCTCCAGAGAGTAAGGAGCGTAAGCTACGTGGTCACCCTCCCAACCACAGCCCGCGGCAAATGATGCTTCACTTAGCTGATCTTACGGGAAGCGACGTGAAGTTACTGAGCCACTGGAGCTCGAAGATAAGTATAAAAACTTTAAGTGAACTAGGTTTGTACTATGTATGTTGCAATATTTGTTTTTTATACGAGAGAGATTTTTCAGGATCTGAACTCACACACACATCTATCTAATCAGCTGGATTTGTCTAATCCTAGTTTGATGAATATGAGGATAAAGTTAAATATGTTCCTTTTTGCCCACACAGTTTCCCAACCTTGATATAGATGTACCGTTATACACTGTTTTAAAACGTTCAATGTGTGGAATCGATGTCCTTCAAATTGAACTCTGCCATAATTTTCCCAATAACTTTATGATAAATGGTACAATACTCTTCTAAACACTATTCAGTATTTTAATAACTCAAATCCTAGGTGAATTCAAACTGTATTACATAGCAAAGTCAATGTTACCTACTTATAAGCGATTCTCTGTAAACCCGAGGTGTTTCCATTATTTTGATAAACACATGATATATAGTAATGGGGGAGCATAGTCTTAAAATAAAATGCTTCTTTATAAATCGCTATTTTTGAGAACCAATTTTAACAAAATTACTCATTTTATTTTGGAAATAGAAATGAACAATTAGTTGTTATTTTTTCTATTAATAGAAGTAAATGTTTTATAAAATAATTGCATTTTAATAATATTTGACTTGAGAAAATGAAAAATTTATTTTAAAGATGTGATTGAGTACGTGCAATAAAATAAATATTTTTAACACTGTATCCATTTAGTTCAAACATCGCGATCCTAGAATATGAATTTTAAATATATATTTAAAATAATAACGTATTTTTCTTTAATTCTTGTTTTAATCAGAAAAAAACTAAATGTATGATTTTCCTCTTATTAAGAGAAAAATAATATACCACTGAGAAGATGATCTTAAAATTAATTATCTAAATTGGATGTAAAGTCAAAAAACATGAGTTAAAAGTGAAAGGAAAAACTAACTTTCCTTTCATCATTTATAAATTTAATTGCTTAAGCCTATCATATTTATAAAATATGATTTCAGTTTCTATCTTCTTTATATAAAAAATAAATCTATCTTTCTGGTGATTACAGTAGTTAACAAAAATATTCTCTTCTTTGAGTAATAGATTGCTAATATAATTTATTAAGCGCTAAGCCAAGTGAGCGACTTAATCACTTAACCTCTATTTCTTAATTGTTTTCTTTCCTTTCAGAAAGCTCTTGCTACAGTCTAATTTATCTTTCGTTCTTCTATTGATGTCAGTGAATCCCCGAAGTAGAGAGAGATTATCTGAAAGTTGAAAACAGGCTTAGAATAAAAGACTAAGAATGGAGCACAGAGCAATAAGATTACGCATCTTTTAAGTCGAGTGTAAAAGGACACTGCATAGTTTCACTTGGAAACTTAGCAATTAAGAACAAAAAATATTATTTTAATAATATTGACATAAGTACTTATGATCAATATTTTGCATACATTAAATTTTTTTCTACCATTTTTTCAAATTATAATAATAATTTTAATAGATGCTGGTGATTATAAAGTTTTGGAAAATAGCAAATAATGTAAAGCATTTTTCACATGAATTTGCATTAATGGATTATAAATTAGGCAGTTTGATTATTGTATGATGTACTGAAGATGTTATTAACTCCAATTTTTCTAAAGTAAACAAAAATGTGATAGATATAAAAAAAGTAAACAAAAATATGATAGAAAGAGATATTATTTACAAAGCAAAAAGTAAAGCAATATACAATATTATTATAATGTTTAGCTATTAAAGTGTTAAAATATAGTTCAATGAGTATGTTTGATAAAAATCGATGATATTAAAAATAAATTGTATGATAGTAATAATGATTCATGCAAAAATTTAGAAAAATGATATTTCTGTGTGAATTAGAATCATAGAATATTTTTCCAGGCAATAATTTCACATGAATTTTATTTACACTGAGTCAAATAAAAATCAGATTTGAATATTGCTCACAGAAAATGAAGCTAAAAATATATGACATATGATAATAATTAACAAAATACTGTATTTCTGTGATAGTTATGACAATTAATAATTAAATTTTCTTAAAACTTTTTAAAATTTTGCCCAACTGTAAGGCATTTGATTGCTTTGAGTTTTTTTTTTCTAATGAGTTGAGCAAAATTAAGTTAATCTATTCATATTGCAGAATTAGTTTATCAATGATATGTCTATAATAATTTCTAAACAGACAATTTTCCAAGCAACCATTTACAATTATGTTCGATTGTATCGAACTTAATACATAAATGGAAAACTGAAAGATTATTTGTTATATTTAAAGAATTATTGTGCTTTTGCAAATAAATATATTAATTTTTTATTATTCAAAAATTTATCCTCTATTCCCTTTGATCGTCTTACAAAAATCATACTCTTCTATTGAAAAAATAGAATTTTATGTCAAAATTTTATGGCTTATTGTTAAAGACTATTAAAAAATATTATATAATTGTAATATGGTTACTTATATTAACATTAATTTCTTTCTAAAATCCTTATGCCTAAAATCCTTCCTTTCTTGCCTAAAATGATCATTGAAACCTAGTTGCTAATCATTAAGAAATTGGTTAGTTTTTTTATATATATTTGTTTTAAATAAACAATAATGTGAATTTTAAAAACGGCTGTAAAAATAATTTCTTGCAAATGTCTTCTTAAAAGCTTCAAACATCATAACAATTGTGATTGGTCTAATTATGGTACAAAATGACGTTTATGTAATTTAATAAGACACGGATTTTTATAAATTATGATTTTCATTTCATACACATACGTATTTATGAATTATACCTTTCGTTGGGAGATTTCCTGTTCAAACAAAAATAAATGATGGGTAGCATCTCCTCAAAACTGAAGAGTACATTTATTATACCAGAAGAACCGGTATAAAACATCAATCTATGTCTTAGTAGAATTATCCGAAACATTTTTAGTTAATTTGATTTCAGATTTCCACCTTAAGTAATAAATTAAATATTAAATACTTAAATATATTTCGGTGTTTCATTATCTTATAGCCTTATAATACATAACCAAAGATTACAGCTGAAAGGTTACAAGCTTATTAAGGAGTTATTGTGCTCCTAACTTTCCGTCCAAACTGAAACGTGAGATGAAGTTCTCTGCTGATGTTATTCAAAATTATTGAGATTTTTCTGATGTTAAAGTCTTTTCAAATACGGTATATATGAAAAATCCAGATATTCTTTTTCTAAATATTGTTTTTTCCCCACAAGCATCTGAAAACTGTTTTTAAGCATTCGTTTTGTAGATCTTAACTTCACATTTAAAACGGAATGATGTTGCTAAAGAATATTGAGAAATAATCTTCATTTTGTAAAATAATTTATAAGGTTGAAAATCGTATCATAATATCTTTTTTGTCAAGGAATGTTAAACTGAATATATTTCAATCAAATACATTTTTCTTCTTTTAAATTGATAATTTCATTGCAGCATTTCCCTTTTTCTTTTTATTTTGGATGCAAAACTTTTAAATTGAAATTAACTGCCATCCTCATATAAAAGTGCCCTTTTAAATGTACCATACAAATTTTACGCAATTGAGAGCCTAAAAATTTTGTGGGCTTTTGTAAGGGAATAAAGGATTTATGTGAAAAATAAAAGTTATTTAAAATGATTTCTGTTTTATTTATAGTCCATGATATCCTAAAAATTTAACACAATAGATTAGAATCCATATTTTGTTGCTAAATAATGACAGTATTAAACTTTCGTAATCAAAAGGAAATATTTTTAAATTTAATCTAAAACTTGAGATTTTCATAATAAAATTGTCTTGTTAACAAAGTTAAAGATTATTGTAAGTAAATATTAAAGCCATAAAAGTGAAAGCAATCTTCACTACTAACGGATTCTCAGAAAGATTAAAAACTCAAGAACTTTGATCTTATTTCACTTAATAAATTTAATTTTATAAAATACGATATGAAAATTATCTAAAATTTTATGCTCTAAATTTGAGCATAATGTTTATCTGAAGTATTTGCTTTTCTGGAAGTTTTGTTTGAATTTAAACAATTACATTCATATTGTATACAAACATTCGTTAATAAAACTTTTATACGTTAAAAACCTAAAACAAGGGAACGTAATAGTAGCATACTTTCATCTAAAAATATATTCAAGTAAAAAAATTCAATAATTTCAACAATTAATAGAATCTACTTTATAACAACCACAATTACCTCAATTAATAAAGTAAATTGATAATTTTATTTGCAATTGATTTTAAATTCTATGCATGAACTCTTTTAATTTATTAATAATAGAAACTTTCAAAATACTATAGTTCTGTATTAATTTTTTTATTTAATACACTACAAAACATTTGACTGCACTGCACTTCAGAAAATAATTCGCAAGATAATTTAAATTCATTGCAGCCCTTTTTTATGTAGTGCAACTATTAATTTATCACTAGTTTTATCTGCAATGCAATACTCAAATAATAAAGGATATTTTGGAATTGTTAATAAATAAATCAATGCGGAATATCACATAAAAATATAAAAATTAAGAATTATTTTTTTCATTTAGGTTTTTTGTTTCATAGAAAATAAATGAAGTATTTATGCAATGAGTGTTTTATGATTCCTGCTTATGTTATATCACTCGAAAATATTTATTAATTAAAGGATTATCAAATGAGCTGATATGATTTGTGAGAAAATAAAGCATTTTTGCTTATTATCAAATAAAACCTACCATAGAGAATAAATAAGTATAACCCTTTCAGGATTTAAATAAGAAAAATTTGTAATGCTAAAATAATTTATCATTCAATTTCTTCATAAATTGTTACTCAAGCATTAATTAATTTTAATTAGAACTGAACAAAAAATATATAAAAATTTAATAAAGTGAGTTATTAATTGCCTATTTACTTAGAACAACATTTTTATGTCACTCTTGTCAACACTTAGTAGTTAAGATTGAATTTCCTACAATTTATTATCTATCTGGGCTTCTTGACTAACATACTAACTTCAACGTAATAAATGCGTTGTGTAGTATCTTTATAGTTTTGTTTAAGTTCAGAAGTAATATATTTTAATTAAGTAGAAGATAAATCAAGATAATGGTTATGTATCTCTTTTTTTTTTGGAAATTAATCCATGCTTACCATTTTTTGTAATCAATTTATTTCAAGAAAAACCTAATACAGTACCTTACCTGTCATAGAAAACTAGAAGTTTAAAAATGTTTCTGTTAAGAATTAATTCTTAAGAAGTGTGAATAAAATATAATCAATAAATGTTACAGTGGATTGTTACTACCGCATTCACGATTCAGTTAAAAATTATATATTTCTGTAATATTTATATACTCTGGAATATCTGAAACTGGATATTTCTGTAAAAGACAAAAAAGTATTTTTTTTGTCTTTTCCAGAAATAATTTATCGTTTTTCAGATATCATATACATTTTTATACAATTATGTATTATCATAACAATAATTTAATTACACGTTTAATTGTTACTTTTCATACTTAAGCTGTAACTGCAAAATGGGCTTTTCATTAGAATATGTTTGCAGCTATTTTTTTAACTCATAATTGGATAAACAGAAATAATTTATTCAAAGGGGTTCTGTTTATAATCCGATAAATTGTTTGTAACAATACTCTACTTTTAATATCAATAAAATTTACTAAGTATTTAAAGAAGCCATGATTTAAAGAAAAAATAGCAAAACATTTATCAGAATGTAAAGCTCAAAACTGAACATGGAGAGTTATCTGAGCAAAAATAACCTAACTTAAAATGTATGTTACGCAATATTTTATGATATTCAAAAGAAAAAAATCATCATTTACTAGCTTGATATTTGAAAAATGCTCTTTGGTCACCAGATATACAAAAGCCTAAGATCAAGCTCCTATAGGTTGTAATTCCTTACTGTAAATAAAGATTATATAAACTAAATTCAAGAAAGACAAAAAAAGTGGTCGAATACCTAATTTTTATTTCCCAAGAAGTTTTATTCTTAAAATAAAATTCAACAAAAAATCATTTATATTGTTCAGAAATTTTAAGTATCACTCTAAATTATCTAATTTATTGAAGGTGGTAATTGGTTAATTATTTATGCATATAATTGATGTTTATTTTGATAAATAAAATGTTGTCACAAATAATAAAATGATACGTAAAAATAATTATTTATTCAAAAACTTACTTAAATATACAACCAATGGAAATTAATTTCATCTGCTTTGTTTAGCAAAATAATGCTCACCAATTTTTCAAAATTCTTAAATTAAACGAGTACTAAAAATAACAATAAAATAAAAAAGCATTTTAAACATGTATTTGGATTTTTTCTTCTCTATACTTAAAATAATAAACATTATTCAAATTAAAAAGAACATTTAATTTTTCTTGGTATTATTCCAATAAATTGAATTTAAAAACAAGAGTATAAATATGTATATGATAATTATTATTTCAATAAAAAATTTTAAAGTAATTTTATAGTGAAACTTTAATTAATAAATGAAGTACAGTTCTACTGATAAATTTGAGGATATTAATAGGCATATATACTAGTTAAATTTTCATGCGAACTTAAATGATACTTATAGGTCAATGCAATTTTTTCCTTTTATAAATGGCTTTTCAATTACATTCATAATTTATGCCTAATGATTCAAAATTTTTAGATGTGTTACTTTCCGCAATTTAGCAAAGAATCAATAGCAGTATATTCATCAAATCATATGTATTTGTAAGAAGAAAAATGAGCAAAACATTAACTTTATTTTTTAAATAAAATTTCATATTAAATAAAATTATTTTTCTTATTTAGTAAACTTCCTATGTTATTCTTCAAAAAACTCCACATTTATTGTAACCTGATTTCCTAATATCAAATATACATTTAAGAATGTTAGAAGAGTTTGAGAAATACTAATAATAATTGTGTACAATACATTCTATATTCGAACCAGTTTTTGCATTTAAAGAAACAAAACAATTCCAATTATATGAGATAGCATTCTGCATTTCAGTATAAATGTATAAGAATTATTATATTCCAAAATGTATTCTAAAAACATATATATATATATATATATATATATATATATATATATATATATATATATATATATATATATATATATATATATAGAATTATTTTCAATAATTTCTTATCAAAAATAGTAAAGTTAAATTAATTTTAAATTCTACATTATATTATATTCTATATTAGTTGTTATTTATAATAAAATTGTACACATTTTTAAATAGAAAATACACCATCATGTCTCTCAATGCTTTCATTTATATTTAATAAAAAGTATTCGGATTTTACTTCAATTCATATTCATTAATAATATTTTTTATGTAAGTGAGTGTGTCTGTGTTATGTTTTCTTTTAAATTGTTCTCTCTACCTATGTGCATTTGGATAAGATACATTTGCGTTCACTCTCAATTTAGAGGCAACAATGAATGTCTGAAGTATTTAGTGATGTCATACATCTCTGATGACAATAAATGTCCAACTATCTCAGTAAGACCTCTTTGCATCTCTTATTATCCAGATAGATGATGCAGTAACACGAAACATTTGTCCAAAGTGGAACTGCGTTACAGCACCAGTGGCCGTTATCACACGAATTACTGGGATCAAATTCGTTAAGCGGAAGATAAAAATGTCAGCAATTTGTGTGTTGATACTGATTATGTGTATCAGACAATAGTTTCGGTTTTCATGGATGAGTTTTTGTGAAAAGATATTTGAGTTTTAGTAATTTAGGAAGCTATAATTTTGCTTATGTTCTAAAATATTACTTTTTTTAAAAAAAATCAATATTGATATGAATAATATATAGATACAAAAAATTTATTTAAAATCAAACAATTTGAATATTAGCTGAAGGTTTATATTAGAAGTTACACTTGACCAGTTCAAATACTTGGCCAATTTTAGTAACTGAATTACAAAAATTAAATTTTGAACTACAAGAGCAGTATTATTTATTACTTGCAGTTAAAATATAATTTATTGTATGCATTATATTAAATTATTAAAAATGTTGTGATAAATTAATATTTATTTTTTAAATATTATTTAAAATAAAGCATATTTTAAACAGAAGTAAGCAAATATGTCTTTTATATATGCTGGCTTTATTCATGCTTTTATATACGCTTTGTTTATTCTCTGTCTATTTTTCCAAACTTCATACCTGTTGTAGCATTACACTGCGTGACGATCTCCATTTCTCGATACGGAAATTCAGCCTGCCAACAATGCAGCATCGCATGAACTAAGTACGTTGTTAGTATGGTACCTTCCACTTTTGACGAGGGATATTAACGATTAATTAAATGTTTACTGTAGTAGACTGCTATGACAGATTTCAAAGTATCTACATTGTCATTTATATACATGAAACAAGTGGCTGATAAGGAGCTAGTTTTTGTTCCAAGCATGTGCAATCACTTTGTAATTCAAATATACATTGCATGTATTACATCCCTTTACGTTTTTTTGTACGTTTGGTCCCATTTAAATAATTCTTAAATGAAGTTTCAGTTTTCATAAAAACGAGTGAATATACTTAACTAAATCAAGAAAATGTATTTGAGTAATAAGAAATGTTAAAAAGGTATTATATAGAAAATTGAAAATTACAGCAAACATCTGACATTGATTCTAAGCTAATCATGTGGTTTTTACAAATCTAAACTTTTTCTATGCAGTAAATTATGAAGCTGCATTGATAGTTTTATACATAAACTCCTCTTTGATTGATGCATGATCAGAAATAAGTATAAGTAATTGATTGAAAAGATTAGTTTCCAAATTAAATTTCCAGATACAATTTTTAAATATTTTTTTTAATTCTCAAATCAATATTAACTTTATTTTATGATGCTGTAGATATTATGATAAAGATATCAGTATATGTATCCAATTTATAATAACATTTAAAAAGTAATCGTGTTGTTATGCTATGAAATAACTTTAATTATAATTTTTAAAATATTGCTCCAAAATATGGTTCAAGTATGACTATATTTCAGTCATCGTAATACATATAATACTCTTTTATGCATTACAAGTTAAATTTCTGGTAATAGGTCATAAAATTTATTCAACGCAAGTAAAGAAATAAATTTTATTAGGTATTTTTCTTTAAGTTTGAAACATGTAATTTTTTTTTTTTTTTTTGAATTTTGCTTTTAGGGAAAATGTTTGATTGTCAATTAAATGTATCAGTTTAAGTGAAAAATCAATAGAAATTGTCTTGTCGTGCATAAAATTTAATTTTAAAATATTTGAGATAAAGTAATTTAAAAAAATATTATACTCTATCTTTTAAATGGAACTTTTATTGATTTTTCCTTAATATTCAAAATAAATAGATATAGTCCTGAAATTTCACACTTTTTTTAAAAGCTAAGGCTAATCACATTATAACTATCCTTAAAATACAGAATATAGTATTGATATTGGTAATTAATTTATCTTATGTGGTATTTATTTTTCATAAAAATTATTTTAGCCAGAAATGCTTCAAATATAATGCATGTAAATTAAGAATAATTTAATAACATATAGGGAAACCATACAGAAAAATTATGCAGAAATTGATAAATTTTATATTTATTTAAAATTAAACTTTATTTTGTACAAAGCTATAAAAACCACATTATTTAATGATATAAAACGTTTTCATTGGTATTAAATTTATTTTTTCTGCTTTTACTATTCCTTACTAAATTATTTGTTCTTTATAATTACTTGCTTTGCACAAACTATAGTTAAACATTTCTAAGCGTCCAAGACCAAAACAATTATAAAATTAAAAAAGCATTTAAATAACGGGGATTACAAGTGCATATAAAGTATTTAAAAAATTAATTTCTTGCATAAACATCAAAAATATTAATTTGAAGAACAACAGCAACATAAATTATGCTCCACTTTTTAATGCATTATCTATGTAAACATTATGTCATTTTCTCATATTGATCAATATTTAAACTAAGTTAGCAACAAGCCATTTTTTCTGTATTATGAGTTATAATCTCAAGCAAAAATAATGGAAAGAAATAATATCAGCGTCAAAGTAACTTAAATGATTTTCATCAGAAAATATAATAGATTCAGCACTTGTATTACACTTTATACACCTTATAGCAATCAAGTTTTGAAATACTTCATGAAGTTTGCTGGAAATATTTTAATAGTAATTTCTAAAATTTAATCTATGCCATATTTATTTAAAATGTTTCAATATGGAACTCAAATATATTACATAAATTGATATTTTATTGCATATTTAGATTTATAAACATAGATTTTATGTAAAAATTTTTAAATGTATTTCTGTAGAACTGCTGTGGGAATAATGTGTACAATACTACAGTAAAACAATCAGTATAAAAGAAATTTTATATAAAAGTTTGCTTTGCATATGGTAGATGTAAATAATAACTTCTTAATGTTATTATATATAATAGCTTCAGAGATATATAAAACAAACACATTATAAATAAATTATCATTTATTTATAAATATGAATAATTGAATTTTGAAAAATAATAAGAAAATTTATCTAAAATGAATATAGTATAATATTTTTTTTAATTGGAGCGAATAGAAATATTCTTCAAGACATTTTAAATCAAATGTTATTCTGTCTTTCTTACTATATGCAGAAAAAATCATTAAAAATTCTTTGTGTCTATATAAATTAAAATATATTAAATAATTAATTATATATATTTTTTATTTAGCAAAATATTTAAGAGCTTCGTTAGTGTAAAGTAATTTTTGTTTACCTTTACAAATATTTAAAATTATTTAAAATAAATGGATTACATAAATTTTAATATTACAAATTAATAAATATTATATTTGAACAAAATCATCAAATGAATAATAATTTGATAAATAAATAAATCTTCAGATTTAATTATGGATCGTATTTTGTAATTGAAAATGCGATACATTCAGGATAATTAGCATCATAATATTTGACAAAAATGATTGTTATTAAAAACTTTTGTTTTACAAGCATCTTCTGTAATATTTCTTCAATCCAAATAACTTAAGATGCAAATTTTACTTTATTATTAATAATACATATTAATAAAATAATTGTCTCTTCCTCTGTGATGAGTGTATAGTAAAACATCACGCATTTAGGTTTTAATTAAGTCACTAGTTCATCAACTGCAAGAATTAAAATTAAAACAAGTGACTCAGCAGCATTGAGAAATAGTGACAATTGCTCATTTGTTTTACCAGAACAGAAAACAATCCTGGTGAATTGCAGAGAAATCTGCTATTGATAAATAATTGTCTTGGGACCATCAATTTAACAGGCTGCCCTGGGATAAAGAGGGTCAACAGAGAAGAAGTAAAGAAGAAGAGGATGTCTAGAAGAAGTACAGTCAATGAGTGTCTGAGAAGAATTTTGTCTAGTCGGAACGTTCAGATTGCTTTGAAATCTTTTACTATCGGTAAATAATTAACTAGATTTCGTTCAAGAAATATTTAGATATTTGTGACATTAATAGTGATAACTATTCTATAGATAATGGCATTATTCATTAAGGTTCTTAATCAATATACACAATTTTATATATATTTTATGTATATTGGTACTTAAAATGCTCCTCAATATTAGTTTTTTATATAAGATGATAAAAGACATAAGTACTTTAATGAATATAATCAGCTTTATGAAACTACTTGTAAATATATTTAGAATATAAGATGAATGCTTACATAAATTAAGAATTATGGTAGAAACAATGAAAATTAAGTGGTAACGTTAATTTTTTAGAATCATCATTTAAATATTATATTGAAATGATGTTAGCTAAAAGAGTAAATGCTAGTGAAGTACAATTTATTCTTTGAGTTAACTTCCTTTTAATATTTTAATTTTATGTTTGATTCATTATTTATCTTTGACAAAGCGTGCTTCTTGAATGTCAATGTAATCTACTGCAATTGTCAAAGTTCTGTTGCTGAAAAATTATTATCAAAGATATAGAAAATAAGTACAAATGTGTAAGCTTAGAACACAATACATAACGAAGACATTTGGATCTTGTTGGATTAGAGTTAAATTCCATTTTACCGCAAGGTATTAATTGGGGTGATACACTACTACAGGATCCAAATGTCTACATTGTGTATCAGATATTAAGATATGAGAATATTCTGAATGATATGATTTCTATAAATATTGAACATTATAAAATAATTTTTATGAATATCAAGAAAAATGTGTGCATTTAAAATTTTAGAAACGATTAAATTCAAACAGTATTTAATTTTCCAAGTTTATACATAAAATAAACTTCTGGCATCACCCACTTGAAGAAAGTGTTGACAGCAGTCTAAAGTTCTAGCCCATTAACATACCTATGCTCAAATATTTTGCGAAATCTGTTTAACTTAATCTTTATTATGAGTCCAGTATGAAGCAGGGGTGCATACTTCTGATGATGAGATAAGGTTATAAACACTGGTTGTTTAAACTTAACATTTGGAAACATTCTTTTTTTACAAAAAAAAAGTTTGATTGATAAAAGAATGAGTGAGACAAGAAGCGTGGTTAGAGATTCCTTGTTTCAGTACAATGAAATCAATTCCACGTAATATATTTCTGAAAAATAGGTTTTTTTTGTAAAAATATTTAATATCTGAAATTACGCAAGCAATTCCGAAATCCTGCATTATCATAAATAATTTTATATTATTTAACAAATATAAAGAAAATATTATGTTCTAATATCTTTTTTTAAAAAAATATAGCAATTATAAATAATCGTTTTATAATTTTTTCGATATTTCAAAACTGTCACAGATATGATAAAAATTAACTTAAATACTGGAGTATGTAAAATGGACAAGTTGCTATTGTTTTCAAACAACCTTTGGGGATATAAGTGTTTTAAGTAACTACACTTAATGTTGTATTTCAACTTCAATGACTAATATTTCTTAAGATAGTTTGTTTCCATACTGAAAGAAAATTAAGCTTAAGGAAGTAATTAAAGTATCACGCAACATATGAGCATATATTTACTTTTTGGAAAACTCCTCTAAAGAAGTCGAAAATTGATTGTTTTTAAAATCATTCAATTTAATTTTTTTACAGTGAATATTTAAAAGAGTATCATTAATTTACTTTGAGTCTTGAAAGCTGTACGTAGCATAAAAATGTCTGCTGTAGCTCAACAGACCACTTAGTATCAAAATAGAAGACATAAGACCATATTACATAAGGTATACCCAAGATATTCGTCTGTGATACAGAATGACTTGCATAATTCAATAGTCTTTTTTCATCCACTTTCAAGCCAAGCTGGCAGCCGAATGGTTAGCGCTCTTGCCTTCGGTTCAACAGTTTGTGGGCTCGAATTCCACCTTGGGCATGAATGTTTGTAGTGGTTTGAAATCCACTTTAAACTGTAGGTTCCGGTCCAGTTAGCCCTCGTGTGCAAAAATGACCGCTGAGCGACAAACAAACCAAATCATCCACTTTCAAGTCAGATTATTTGTATTGATAAACTAAAGCAGAGTTCTCCTTTGTAATCATACATTATTATCAAGGTTATGAGCAAGAAGGTTTTGTTTATAAATACATGATTCTCTGCTATAGGATTTTGGAAGTATTTTATAGTTACAATTAGTGGTCTCAATGTTAGACATGGAAATAATTCTTTTCGATTTTTTTACTAAGTGATAAAATACACAAAAGATATAATTTTTTTTCATTAAATTATTTATCTTTTTTATTTATTAAGTTGAACTTTATGTAAGTAGTTTTTTGCTTTATATATATATATATATATATATATATATATATATATATATATATATATATATATATATACAGGGTGATTATAAAAAAACTTTGCCAACATCTGCACTTCTAGCGTCCATTATATTTAACCGATCAAGATAATATTTCAAGTATAGTTCTTTTGAGATATGCGCTCGAGATTCTGTGAATGGCAACACAGTGGCCCTCGCGGTTACAGTTATAGTGACTGAAACTCGAAATTTTCGAATGGCAACGTCTTCTTTTTACCATCGCAAAATGTTCAGCACATGCGAAAACCCTAAATAGGGTGGAAACGGTACCGATATGTCTAAAAACGGACGTGTTCTGCAAACACAAAAAAGAGTTCTGAAAACCGGCCAATAAAACACGATCTGGGCCCACGCAATAAATTTGCATGTGACAGAGTCAAGAAACCAATCACAGAACGCCGGTCGCCAGATATTCAGCGTAGGAAACCTATAAAATACCAAGCGGGTATGCGAAGTCGTCATTCGGGAACTCGCACATGCCGAAGATATGAGTCTTCCTAGGCAAGTTCGCGGTAAATTGATCAAACTCTATTACCAAAATGGGATGAACGCTGCGGAAGCCTTGCGTGTGTATCGCCGCAATCATCGACAACGACGCGGCCCATGTACTCTGTAAGCTCTGCGTGATTTAGTGCGGAAATTCGTAGATACAGGCTGCACCTGTGACAAACAACGCTCCGGACGGCCAACTGTTTCTGAGGACGTTGTCATGGAAGTGCACCATACAGTGACTGCAGGACACACAGAAACCGCAAGAGGCATAGCGCGCGTGTTGGATATTCCGAACTCAACGGTCCGCAAGCTCTTGCGCTCGGTACTTCACATGTTTCCCTATCGGTTCCAGCGCGTCCAGATGTTGGAGCCGGGTGACCCACAACAACGTCTGGACTTCGCAAATGCATTTTTGTTACGATATGATGCGGATAACGACTGGCTACTTCACATACTATGGACGGACGAGGCGCATTTCACCTTAAATGGCAGCATTAACACAAAGAATTGTGTGCACTGGGGAGAGACGAATCCTCATGCTGTGGCGCCAGTACCATTATTTGACGCCAAAGTGACTGCGTAGGAAACCTTTAAAATGCGGCATTACAGCTACATTTGTTCTGGGCCTGTTCTTCTTTGAGGAAACGACCCCGACTGGCCCTGCAACATGTTCTGTAACAGGCCCTCGGTATGCAGCCATGCTGAAAAATTATATCTTACCGGAGTTGCGTCGGCTGAATGCACTCAATGACATTGTTTGGATGCAAGATGGCGCACCTCCACATATAGAGAGGTCAGTTAAAAGGCTCCTGGATCAGCATTTTGGTGATCGCATCATCTCACGCTATTATCCTTTTCCGTGGCCTGCGCGATCCCCAGATCTGACGCCTATGGATTTCTGGTTTTGGGGCTATCTCAAATCCAGAGTTTATCTGTGCAATCCTCAAACATTGTCGGACTTAAAGGATTCTATACGGCATGAGATTGGAAACATCCCTTGCGCCATGTTGCGTGCAGCGACATTGTCCACCGTCTCCCGCATGCAATGCGTAATTGCCTGTGATGGCACTCATGTGGAAAATGTTTGAAATTAATAAAGATTTTTTTCTCTATGTGTTCTCATCATTGAGCAGTGTCTTGTCTCTGTCGTAGGCATTATTCCTCTGTGCGCCTTGAAGAACTGTTTGTATGTGTATAACACGTCGGTTTTCGGACATATCGGTACCGTTTCAACGCTATTTAGGGTTTTCGCATGAGCTGAACATTTTGCGATGGTAAAAAGTAGGCGTTGCCATTCGAAAATTTCGAGTTTCTGTTACCATAACTGTAACCGCGAGGGCCACTGTGTTGCCATTCACAGAATCTCGAGTGCATATCTCAAAAGAACTATATTTGAAGTATCATCTTGATCGGTTAAATAGAATGGACGCTAGAAGTGCAGATGTTGGCAAAGTTTTTTTATAATCACCCTGTATATATATATATATATATATATATATATATATATATATATATATATATATATATATATATATATATATATATATATATATATATATATAATTAAGATCACAATCCAAAATTAAGTTCAAAATATTTAAGTTCACAGTCTTATTTCAGTTAAATTGTTAACCGCATCTAACATATTTAATGAACATTTTTGGAAAAATATTTTTTTTGAAAAAGATTATCTACAATTATTTATTATTTTACTTTCTATTAAATGGAGAGTTTTTAATTTTCTTTTTAAAATAATAATTTAATATTTATTTGAAAAATTAAAACGTTTTTGTTTTAAATTCATTTTTTAGATTCATTAATTTTTCAAAAAACTCATTAACTTTAAAAAATGTTAAATTTTAATGATTGCATATAAGATCATTTTTAGATTCATTACTATTTTAAAATTTCGCATCGACTTTCATAAAATTTATTTCGTACTTGTTACTGGAAATAAAATTTGCAGGTGTTACATAGTCATCATTTTAATGTTAAAAATTAAGATCACTTTCTGATTTCATTATTATTCTTCAAATAGGCGTTGAAGTTGATTAAAACATTAAATATATTAAGATGCATGAAAAGCACACAGTAACATGCACTAACTAGACGACAAATGTTTTACTTTGGATTTTAAGAACACTTGTATTTTTTATGTTCATGTCTGTAAATAGTTTGCTCATATATATTTATATTTTTCATTAAATCGATAAGTTTCTCTAATAAAGCGACCTTCATTATCATAATAATTAAGAAAGGACATTGTTTACGATAATTCTTATTAATTGAATTATTATTGAATATTCATAAGCATTCTATGCATTAACTATTGGAAATACAACAGCCCTTTTCAATAGAACACGTAATGCAAAATCTATATTAATTTTATTTTTATTGAAAATCAATTAAATAAAACAATGCATTTTATATTTTAAATTTTAATTCAATTTAATATGACATATGTTTTAAAAATTAAATGTATTGAAAATGAAACTATATAAAAATTTCTCTTTAATTTATGTATCAACAGTCATTTTATTTCTATATTCTGATATACTTTCATATCAATGATCAAATACTTTTCCTTAATTTTTCTTTTAATTCTATTTCCTGGTGTAATAAATACATGTGAACTATCAATAAATATCAAACAAACCAAAAATATCTCAATTTTGAGAAGAAAGATTTTATTCTTAATTAAATTGGATTAAAAATTTAAATAGAACAAAAAAAAAACAATTTCACTCTTCATACAAATGATAGTACATTGCTGATATTATTTTATTTAATAATTCAAATTTTATGGATATATCTTAATTAATTTATTTTAATGAGCTTCCAATAATTAAAAACTATATTTATGTAGATTTGTTTATCAATAATGAAAATTGTGTTGCTTTACATGTTGGATTAGCTGTTTACTGATTGCGAATGATTATGAAATCAAAACTTAGAAAAAAAATAAGAAAACAACATTGCCAAAGTACATAAAAGAAATAGTTCGGTCTTTATTTATACATTTTATCCATTTTGTGGCTTCTTGCAAAACTTGAATATATTATAGAAAATTTGTTTTATCAATAACATTTGGTATGAATAAATTATACTGGAAAGTGACCTTCATATATTCACATGTAATTAATCAATTTTAAGTTTTAAGACATTATAACCAACATATCCCGATTGAGAATATTTTATCTTCTGCATATATAAAGGCAAAAAGCTTTTTATGTCAAATTAACTTTTATTTGGAACTAATAAATATTTTTTTATTTATAGAACTGTCTGCTCACAGATGTCATACTGTAGAATTTGCGAAACCAGTTCCTTTAAAATGCTGTTATAATAATGGTCTACATCCAAAAACAAGTTTTAAGTGAATTAGTTTCCTCATTGCCAGAAAGTAATACCAATGTTAAAAGAGTAATATGTATCTAAAATATTTAAATGTACAAAAAATTTTGAAATATTGCTGAACTTTTTTTAATCGCTAAATTTAAAAACAGTGTATAAATTTCTGAAATCTTTTAAGTGATTTCTTTACATATTTATTCAAAGTAAAATAAATTTTTTATCATAAGAAATTTTTTGTAACTTGCGAAATTTAATTTACAAATTGAGTAGTTCTGACTATGCAAATTAATCAGTTAAAAAATTTTTAAAAAAATGTTATAATATTATGTTGACAAATATAGTTTTACTTCAATTCATTTTTTAATATATTTTTTTAAATATTTTTAAATAAATGATAATAAGAATATCCAGGAAATATTTGATGAATAAATCAATCTTCGTAATGTTTTGTATAGTTTTGATATGCATTTACTGTAAGCCTGGAATGTAAAATCAAGCTTATTTATTCATTTTACTTTTCTTATAATTAAGATTATTTTGATATTGATTTTAAGCAGTTTTCATAAAATATGTAAGAATAAAAAATAATGAATTTATTTAATTCATTTCATTTTCATATTTAATAATTCACATCTGTTAAGTGATATAATTATGACGAACAATATCTATTTTAATAGGTATTTTATACTTATATGAAGTCTCGATCGGTGACCACATCTAACCATTAATACACATTTTTCCTTAATATTTTTTCATATCATTGATAATTAACCAGATAATTTATTTCCTTGTGTTACATTTTTTTAAATTATTTGTATTAACAAATAATTGTAATTAATGTAAATAATATATAACTCTTGCAAATAATTATAATTGTAAATAATATTAACAAATAATATAATTTTAATATAATTAAATGTAGTTAATATAAGATTTGCAAATAATTGTAATTATAAATACTATTAGCAAGTAAATATAGGTAATGTTTTTTAAGTAAAGTAACAAATTATAGCTTATATTTATTGTTGATGGCTATATTTGCTAATATTTCATTTTATACATTAGCTTTGAAGCTTATTGTGTTTTTAACATCTCCCCACTCCAATGTAAATATGGCACCTATTTAAACTAATCCAGAACCAATAACATATTTTCTAATAATATTGGATTAAATATAAATTATTTAATACTTTGTGTAAAGTAAGAATTAAAAAATTATGGAAAACATTTTTACTTCTAAATAATTCATAATTATGTTAATTTCTTGTGATGTAAATTTTTCTTTACTGGACAACAACTAGAATGCATTTATTAAAAATTTGTAAATCTTTTGTATTAATTGACATTATTTTTTCCATCAATCTGAGAATCATCATTTAAAATAAAAGAACTAAATTCCATGTCAATGAGATTTAGCATAGAATATTGTATAAATAATTCGAGATTGTCAATTTGTTTTGAAATTCATTAGTATTTATTTTAATTACTATGATTTTATAAACTTTACTTATCTGTAATCGTAATTTATATGTAAAAAATAATTTAATCATTGATGTATATTTTATTAACCGTTTCTTATAAGTTCAAATATGATTTTTTAAAGCATGAAATACAATGTATATGTTATAATTTAATTACATTTTATTATAATCTTGAAAATATAAGATTCGACTTAAAACATTACATTGAATTTTTGAAGTTAGATGTTTAGGATTTCTATTTAGTCATTCAATTGAAATTATTTTCATTTAACCCAATTATTTGTCTCTATTTTTAATCAAGAATTATCAAAATTAATAAATGTTGATTTTTCATTTGTTTCTTAGTATTATTTATTGTAATGTGTATGTATATTTACATATTGAAATATCAATATGGATATACAGTATGTCCACTAAAGTCCCTTGCCACCCTCTTAACTTCGGAACATCTGCTGCTATATTCATAAAATTGGTGTCTAGCTATAGTAAAGTAGACATGCGCTACTGAATGACACCACCTACCACGCCACCTTGTGGAAAACTGTGGAGTTATCATTCGTATCTCGAAAACGGAACGAAATGTGTAAAAAAAGTGATATACAAAGTTGTAGAGCACCCTCGATTTAGTACGAAAAGATACCCTGTTGGCATTAATGTGAAGAATACAATGGTTAAAACGAGCATTTGTTGTTTCGTGCTGTGACGTTGCACATCGTACGTGTGCATATTTGAAAAAACAAAAAACCGTTTTCGTGATAACATTTTTCACTTTTATTTCGAAATGGGAAGAACGGAAGTTTTAAACTATCCAACAATTTGTGCATGCAATATGCAAATACGTAAGAAACGTCACGCCTGTTCACCTGAGACAGCTATAAAAGAAACATCTTCTTGGGCCTGTAGTATGTTGATGGTCATGTTCATGGCTGAGTATTCCAAAGCAGAGTATTGGGAGATGATTTTGGACATATTGTATAAACTAAACCTAGTTCTGGGACACAACAGACCATGTAGGTCAAGGCCTACAGTGCCTATATGTTTCCCTGACCATGAGCCCCTGGAGTGCGGAGCACATGTTCCGATTAGGTACTCAGCATAACGCAAAACTCCCAGTGTTTAGCTCCCAAGCATGCTCATTGTGGACATAATGTTACAAATTATTACCATTCTCCCTTTTTTAAAGAGATAAAACTGAAAAAAATATTGTGAAATAATCCCTATTAATTCACTAAATATGTAAAAATAAGTGTTATACATGAAGTTTTACATGATTTATATAAGCATATCAACTCAATTTTGTTTGTTTTTTACCTGGGCTGTTATTAACATCCTGGTGTTTCCATTTTTGTAATTTTTATTTTCAGAGAGTATTACTACAAAGTCAACATCTTCACAAAGGAAGAAATTTGTTCCCGAGTACTAATTCGGAAGTTGGACCACAAAAATTAAAAAAAAAACCTGTAAATTAAAAATGTTAAAAAAAATTTCAAAAATTATTTTCAAATATGAATTAAAAATCATAAAACAATTGGAATTATTTCTTATCTTCAAGTTCAATTTTAGCAATAAATTGACACTTGCTTACATAAGAACTTTTAAGAAAAACTAATTTATAAATAATGAAATTTTATAATAACAAAAAATTATGTTAAAAACACAGATTATAAAAATTATTTCAATTATTTAAATAACTGTAAAATTTAGATAACATTGTAGGATATGAGTTAGTAATTCATTTTTTTTAATCTTTCTATATAATCAAGAACTAAAAATGCACTTAATGATATTTGACAATTACAGGGATAACAATTATGTCTTTTAAATTAACCAAAATATATTCAGAGTATTAATTTGATGAATTTTCAATACTCCTATATTAACTTTAACAATGTATACAATATAAACAGATAAAAATGAATTCCATTTTTATAGAAATAAATAACTATAACCAGCCCTACGTCGGTAAAGCGGCTATCGTCGCCCAAACAGCAAAGGGCCGAGGGATAACCATATATGGGCATGTACTGACAATTACGTGGACCACATGCCGCCAATATGGCATTGCTGGCCACCCAGCGTGGGGCCAACAGTGGACCGTACTGCCGGCCCAGCAGCATTGACGACGACCACTTTATTGACGGAGCCGACGAGGCCAAATAGCGGCGAGCCGCTGCTGGCTGACAGCAGCGGCCCGTTGGATGCCCGGTGTCTTTGTGTTTGCTGGGTAGTTTCTCCGTTCGACTTTCGATTTGTGTTCATTGATTTGATATACTATTTTAATTAGCTTTTTGATCTAAATATTTTTGTAAATTATTTATTTATAACTAACATCCATCGGGGAAGAGTTTTAGACATTTCGTGCATGCAGGAAACAATGTTTGTTTAATTTGCATAGCTGACCACTTCCCTCCGAACGAAAACTGTTCCTATGCATTTTACCAATTCTTTCTTTTGCAAAGTTTTATCTCATTGTGTCATTGATTTTTCAAACTTTGTCTTACTTCTGTTATTGTCCTACAGAATGTATTTAAAGATGTCAACAAGGGACCTCGATGGTCGAGGTGCATTGCGCGCTGTTTCCGCTGTCTCTTTCCGTCCGATTTCTATTGGGGTTTTTGTGTTTGCTCATGTCTTGCAGTGTTGCCCAGGGTTACAAAGGAACTTGCTTGATCAAGCAAAACAACTCCTCGTCTCTGTCTCATTTTGCATCTGCATGTTTAGCAGATCCCTTAAAACTATCAAGAATTAACCATATTCAAATTTTCACAGTCAAAAGGTATAATTTTGCTATTTGATGTTATCTATGAAAACCAATCAGGTAAAGTGTTTTTTTATAAAGGTTAAAGGACATCACTTCAAAAATTGTTGTAGGCATTTCGGATGAAATCATTCGAAACATTTCGTGAGTACAATGGTGGAGTACACGTAAGAGGAATTTCTACTATTAGGAAAGGAAAACTCAAATGCTTACATTTCTATACTATTGACTGCAATTATACTGTTCCTTGTAATTATTAACATAACTAAAACAAATGAATAGTAATATAAATGTATTAAACGATAAACTCCAGGATTAACAAGGCATATCAATTTTTGAAAATACTACCACATAGTTCGGAATAAAAATAACTAAAAATATGAATGAAGTCAATACTTCTATCAAGGTGAGTCTAAAATGATTAGGAAATATAATCTATAATATCAAAAATTCTGAACCAATTTTAATTTAATAACAAATTATGACTTTTTGTTTTTTACCATAAAAATATTTTAGTTTTAAATCTTAATACTATAAATGTTTATACTATGCACTCAATACTTCAGAATTCTTTTCATAATTAGGTTTGAATGAAATGTTTTTGATATTAAAACTAAACTAAACTCCATGGCACGACAGCCCATGTGGGCCAAGGCCTACAGTGCCCATAACTGTTTTCATGACCGAGGGCCTTGGGGTGCGAAGCATATGTCCCAGTTAGGTGGTCAGCCTAACGTAAGACCCCCAGTGTTTAGTTCCCAAGCATGCTTGGTACTCAGCTAATCGACCCACTAAAGGGAGGAAAGGCTGCCCGAGGATCGAACCTCGGACCTGTGTCATGGGAGCGTGAAACGCTGCCACTAAGCCACCGGGCTTCTTTTTGATATTAAAGTTACATAAATTCTATATGTAAATAAAATCTTTCTTATCAATAGAATGTTATAGTAAAATTGCTTATAGTCTTATAATAGTGCAAGTAACAGTATATATATATATATATATATTTCTCATAATAATTATATTTCTCAAATTTATAATTTATCAGTTTTATTGATTAGCAAGATGCTTTTATGAATTTTAAATATTTAATTTTTATACAACTTTTTGAGATTTAAGACACGTAGAGCCTTGAAAAAATGAGATCATAATGTAAAAACAAATCTTTAATGAAGGATATAATAAACGAAGTTCTAATTGGAAAGAGACATGATACGTTTAGTAAAACACAAAAGCAAAAAAATACTATGTAGGGATTTTTGGAAAAATTTAAAAAAGCTCTTTCATAAATCAGTACACTTTAATTCAAAATATTTGAAAAAAAATTAAATTTGAAACTTTTGGAATTAATTTAATTATACAAAATATTAGAATGAAGAAAAAATATTTATGTTGAAATAGTAACAATTTTTAAGTAACTGAAATTTTGAAGTTAAAATAACAATCATGAATTGGGGATAACAACTAAGAGGCATTTGATTTATATTTAATGTATTAAATTCACAGTCTCTTGAAATTATTTTCAAACAAAAGAAAAAATAAAGACTATAAAGGAATTTCTTGTGACAGACTTTTTAAAATGTTCAAGGTTAACTTCGAGGGAATTTATTTGAAGTATTTATGGCATAATACTTTTTCCAGTATCATAACCATTTTGAAAGATATATCTCCAAAATATTATGGAAATATTTTGGAAAAGTATTTACTCCCATGCCTTGAATAATATTTTAAATGGTAATGCATTGAATGGAAAATAATAATTTTTGCTCTCTTCATATTCAGTCACAAGTTTTTTAAGATTTTAGTTTTATAGTTCGTAAATATATCTTAAACCCTATCAATTTAAAATTATTTAAGAACATTACATTTGACAGCTTTCAAACGTGAAAATTGTAATATATTAACATCATATATGATAAATATGAGAAATTTCCTACTTAATCCTACTTAATTAATGGTCGAGCAAATACTTATATAAATTTATATTCCATTTACGAAACATCTCCAGGATGCTTGTTATCTTTTATGAGAATAATACAATACATAATTGATTATCGTGGTTGGGGGGCACTCAGATCCACTTAACCTTCATTTAATGCATCATAAAAAGCCGAAATCATATTATTAGATACTAGTATTGAATTTTATGGTATGTTTTAATTATGTTTAACGAAAGAATTACACATAAAATAAAATTAGAAATTTGCTAAAATTGCTTAATTTTGTTAAATATTTTTTTGAATAAAAATTACGAAATTATGTTATATTTAACATACAATAAAATTTCAAGATTTAAATTTTATTTATTTAAAAGTACCCACAAGAAAAATGCTCATAAATAATAATGATAACAAATTAATATTATTTTCCCGTTACATTTATTTTTCGTATTAAATTCTTAAAATAATTTGGGCAAAACGATAATTTTTTTAATCAATGAATTTTATTTGCTAATCTTGACCGTTTTACCTAGGTAGCTAAAGGTTCTTGGAAAGTTATGAAGAAAAAGTATAAATTTAGAAAATTTTATATTGTTACTTTTAATTTTTTAATTTATTAATTTTGTTACTTTTAAGTTCATATATAAATTAGGTTATGTTGAATGGCAAAAAAAATTAATTTGGTTGCATAATATTTAAAAATTTGTAATGTGAAAAAAGAATTTAAGACTTTTATGTAAAAGACATATATAATATATGAATAAAATAGTAAATAGTCGCGTATAATGTTACACTAAAATTTTTTACGTTAACATAAAATAGTTAATGTTCGTTTTCTGAAATTATTTAAAGTAATAGCAAGTATTTTATCTTTCAACAATTATACAAAATATGATCCAATAAACAAAAATAAAAAGTGTGATTTTACAAATCTAAAAGTGTTCTTATAAATAATATAACATTTAAAATAGAGTAGATTTTTAAATATTAGTTTATAAATCTTATATTATTATATGTTCATTAATTTTTAATGAAAACTATTATAACTCTCACCTCTTTTTATCTTTATTTTTTATTTTAGTCACTTTTTACGTTTAAGTGAAAAATGTTCAAGCGAAATTGATATTTCTAATCATAATTTTAAATTTATATTTTTGTAAAATATTTTCAAGTGCATTTACTTAGGTATACTTCTTGAAATATTTAATATTTAAGTAATTCATCTATAATCCAAATAATTCTTAGATTTTATGAAAACACATTTATTTAGAAGTAGAAGGTGAGATAAATAGATAAAAATATAATCTAAATTCTCTCAACAATTAAGTGTTTACTGCGGGAGAAAGCCTTTAAGAAGCAAAAGAAATTTAATTACATTATTTTATGTGTTGTGTAATTTTTAAAACGGAAAATTCAGTTATTAGTACAAATTATTTCAAAATTGAATTCAGTTATTTTTGACACTGTTACAATTACTCAATTTTTTCTAATCTTACAAAATTCGGAGAAATGTTTCTATGTAATATAAAAAAAATCAGAATTTAAATAAAAACTGCATATTTTAATAAACTATAAACAATATAGATAAATTATATCTGTCTACCACAAATATATATTATCAAGAAAGAAATTGAGCTTATAGCAGGTATAATCTTTTCAAATAGCGTGAAAAACAATTTGAATAATGCTTTATCTTCAGTTGAATGTACATCACTCAATGATCTATCGCCATTTTTCACGTATTGTAATCACGCAGGTTCTTCAAATCATTAAGAACACAGAAAACGTACGAATAGATAAATAAGAAGAGAAAAAACGAAAGGAGAAAATATAGACAATAAATATTGAAACGCCAGACATAAATCTTTGCTAGCATTGTCTATATCATGAAATAAGTAAATTGATGACAACAACGTTCATCAGTCTTCTATGGTTAACGTGTTACATGAGATTTATTCACACAGTTAAAAATTCAAGAGCTAGAGAGAATTCCTTTTCTATGAAGAGAACTCTACCCGCATCATTTTATCTTGAGCATCAAAAAAATTTGTAAGTCATATTGGCTCTCTTAAAAAACACATAAAAAGAACGGGTTCCATATAGGCAATGAACTACTTGCAATTCAGTGTTAGTGCATGAGGGAAAGGAAAATAAAGTAGATAATGTCACTCGGGATGGGAAAAAATATCCTGAATTTATGGAAAAGATCGAGTATTTTCGCATTTTCAAACTCACTTATATAAGCAAATAGATTTAATCTTTTTTTGAGTTACTTTGTCACAAATGGTCGAAATTCTATATCATTTGTTAGGGTTTACGTGATCATTTAGTTTAATTTTTAAGCACATTATACCATAAAATGTTTTATGAAAATAAAATGATAATTTAAAATATTAAAGTTAATGGAATGAAAATTAGCATTACTATGAATTAATTATATATTTGCTTATGTTTCATTACTTTGTTATCTTGTTTATTTTAGTCATGTTACTGTAGTACCTTTAAAAAGCACAGTCTCTTTGCATAAAGAAAGTACAAAATAGTTGAATTTTATAAATATTTTACATGCAAAGTTATAATATATGTTTCGTCAAGTTCATTTCTTTTTAAATCCTAACCTTTTTTGGTTTAAAAAACGGAAATTTTGTGGACCAGAAATTATATATCAACACGGAGAAGACATAAAATTATGATTTCAATACTACAAAATAATTTATTTTTAGCGTTTTGTAATTTTGCGCACACGCAAAATTTTAATAATTAATTTTAATTCAAAAATTATTATTTTACTAATTTCATGTACCTAACAAATGGTCTTCCCTCTTCTTAAATTAATATTGATTATTATTCAGATATTAATCAGGTATTGATTATTACTCAGTTCATAATCATTTCAAAACAAAATTTATGAAAAACCTCGATTATGTTATACAATATTTCGAAAATTCTTTTCCTATAGCTGGATATATAGCTGGATCGATATTGATATTCAGTTTTGCAGAAAATGCTTGGTAAGCATGTGAGACAATTACAGTAATATTAATAAGATTTCAAAATAAAAAATATATTTGATTCATAGTAAGTAGTTTTGTAACAAAAATTAATACGTTATTTGAAATAACAAATAATTATTCCCAAATTATTACAAGATTAAATTATGGTTGCATACCATAGTACACCAAATACATCTTTTATCAATGTACACCAAATATACATTTCATGCATCGCATTTTAGGCCTTTAAAATGTTACTCATGTGAAAAAAGGCCACACGATAACACATATAGAAAAAACAAGATTACCAATATACATATTTTTTTAGATATTCTTAAACTGATTACGAGTAAAACAAGCATTTTATTAAAGCGTGACGAACAGCTTGAATATAAAAATATTCCTTTAATAAAGATAATAAAAAAGGAGTTCAAATTTAAATGGAGATAACATTTTACTTTTGAAAAATTTGACGAAGGAGTAACGAAATGTGTTAGTTACAAATTCCTTGACTAAAAGTTTCCAAAATTAACTTAATTACTGGGTTTGATTCTATGATGCCCTTTTTAGAAATATTTAATATTCATCATTAATAATGAAAACATATCTATCATAAATGAAATTTTCACATGTGCTATGAACATATTAGAAATTCTTAAAAATTCTACGTTTTTAAACATAGGTGAATTGAATGCATGGATCAAATAATGCTTATGAGATTGCGAAGTCACATCCATCAATTTAGAAACATATTGATTCACAATTTTAATTTTTGTCAATAAATAATGGATAATATACAAAACGTTTTACATCAATTTCATAAAGTTTAAAATTTTAAATCTGACTCATGTTTTGCAACTAGTTTTTGATCTCAGGATTCTTAAAAACTGATTTTATTAATTGGTTCTAATTTTTTATCTCAAAACAGTTAAAATTAGATTTTATGAAATATGCTGCAGAACTTTTGGTCTCAGGGTCACAAAAATACATTTCTCCTATTCGATAGAGTTTTATTTTGTACAGCAGTTGGTCTTACGTATTACACCTGTATAGTCATGCATAATGAAACCAAAGCTTTGTTTAAAGTTTGACTTAATCTTAGACGTTGTTCTCCGATACATTTATCATTAGCGGGTGGTTAAACAAGTTTAAATTATGATGCTTACAACGTCATATGTTCCTAAAATTTGGAAATATTTTTATGCCAAATGTTTTTCTCTGTCTTTAATAATAATTTGTTTGAATTCGACGTATTTTGATCAGTTTTCAATAGCGTTTTTAAATTTAATTTTTAATTATAATTATCCTCCATTATAAATTATAGATCGATACATAAGCTAATAAATTTTGATCATTCTAAAAAACATTGAGAAACTTAATAACAAAATAGATTCCTACATCATATTTATAATAGATATTATGTATTTTTATTAGATAATTAAATTTTTTTTCATTATTTACATATAACAAAAGTTAGAAGTTTAACTATGACTCCTGAATCATATTATCAATTTATAGTGTTTATTTTTTCGACATTTAGGTATCGTGTATTATTTATATATTATAAGAATTTTCGAAAGACGCTCCCAATTGACTTAAATTCACATAGCTAAGGCAAAGCTCGCTTTGCTTGTCCAAGTATCATTAGTAACAACAACATAAGAATTTTAAATAAAAATTGAAAATTCGTGAATTATATTCACAAAAAGTGCTATAAATAAAATACTTAAATGTATTAAAATGATTTTTATTGTTCATTTGGTATTTTAAAAAATCCTTTAATTTGGTATAATAAAAATCATTCAGTATTAAGTTTTACCTGCTGTATCACCATATATATTTTAACTTTATAGAAAAATAAATTAATAGTAATATTTTCACACTATAGTTATCAGATTAAATGAAACATTAAATGCATATTTTAATTTTGCTGCAATTTAAGCTTAGGAAAATTTGATAAAGTTATTAAAATTTTCTAAAAAATAGATTAGCCAAAAATATATCATTGATGAAAATCAATAAATAAAGCTGAAATGTGTATTATTATAAGATAAATAATGCATAACGAGACTGTTTTATAAAATATGCCTTTTTATACATTGTTTATTTTATAAAAATCCAACAATTGTAGACCAATTATTTTGACAATTTTAGAAAGTTATTATCTAAATAAGCACACATTTTATCATAAATAAGCACAAATTTTATTATAAATAAGCACAAACTTAACTTTCGACGTGATTTAGAATAAATATGTTCTGACAATTATTTTATGAAGAAATTGAAAAAAACATGCAGTTTAAATTTTGAAATATAATGTAGATGAACTGCAGTCAAAGAAGGATGATATATGAAATTCAACTACAGATGTTTCTTAAGCATTAATGATAGAAGTATTTAAATAAATATCTAAAAGGACCTTACGACGCACACAAAATAAGGCTTAGCAGTAGAAAAACAAAATATTAATCAATGTACAATTAATCAGAGGAAAATTCTCTTCATAAATTTAAATCATACTATAAAATTAATAATGAATAATACAATGTAAATCATTGTTTTTTCAATGAAAAACACAAGGTGTCACATAAAAATTAGAAAATAGTTAATGCAAATAAAATTTATCTAATGCAAGTACACGTCTAAGTATATATATTGAAAAGCTATTAAAATGATAAAATGCTTCCTTTACGCCATATAATTAAATTGTTAAACTAAAAAAATCGATATATACACTTAGACTATGTATATAATATATGTAACTTAAAAGTTATGTATTTTAACTTACGAAAATAATTTTTTCTTGCCATTATATATAGAGTATTTTAGATAGAACAAAAAATTATTTTCATTATGCATATAAAATACGGGAAACTAAATAAGATGGTCTTTATTATGTATACAAATATGGCTTCACTGGCATTCAAATTCTTTCCAAAAGGATAGATTTATAAAAGTGAGGCTGCTGTTCTTATCCGCATCAAGTGATGCAGGAATAGTTGTCGGAGAAAACTCTCTTTTAGACCGTATTCAAAGTTTCTAAGGGATTTTGTGCTTTTTCTATTATACTAAGCAAAATTTATCCCGGTATTTTTTTCTTTTCATTTCTCCCGACGGGCTTAGTACTTGTATTTTATAAATATATATCTTTTCTCTTGAGTATGATCAAAACCATTGAGCGAAGCAAATAATTTCAATTGGATAGTCATTTAAGTAGATTTTCTGAAGTTTGAATTGTAATAAAACTAAAATGCATATCATATAAAGTGTTTGAAGAAACTATTTGATTTTTATGAAAATATATAACTTAAATTATTAATTTAATAAATTAAATTTAATTAATTTAATTAATTTAATAATTAAATTTAATAAATAATAAAATTATTAAAATCATAAAAATAAGTTTTTTATTTATATAACAATAATATATTTCTATTATTATTTACATTGAAGACATTATGTCACACTATTTAAACTTACGTTAACATTCTTATGTTTTTCTATTACAGAATTTATTAAAAATATATTTATTATAATTTTTCTAACCTTTTAACAGTAATATAAAAGCTTTAGGTTTCTTGTGATGTATCAGAATTTATAAAATATTCCTCTGCAATAATTAAATACTTTTTTGTTTATGATAATCCGTGTTCCATGTACCACGTACATATATGTAAATATTATTTAAAAAAGAGCAAGATAATTAAAACTTTTTTTTGTTAGTTTAGAGTTAAATATTTGAATAATTCTCATGTTTACTTTTTAAGATTGAAATAAAAATATTATGCAGAATAGTACTTATAAGCGTTTGCAGTATTTGTGTATGCTATAAGTTTAATGGTAATTTATTGTAGAGTATCTGTCTCTATAAATTGCAGTTTTTACAACTTATGTGAGAATTCTGGCTTCATAAAGTTTTAAGAATGTTGTTTTGAGATTAAAAATTAATAGCATACACGTCAAATATTATTATAAGATCTTAATGGTAATAAATTCCACAGTATAAAAAATTAAATAAATTAATGTTCTCAATGATATTTTTTTTATAAATGTATCAATTTTTTTAGAAAAAGAATAACGATGGTGTAAAATAATTTAATGAGAAGGGCACATTTCTGCATTCAGAAAATAATTTTTCAAATATTTAAAAAGCCTTTTCAGGAATGACTGCAATTATTATGGCATTTACGTTTTACGAACGATTTTTAAATTATTTTCACTAAGCTTATAATTCAATAGCAGAAAATAAGAAATTTATTTCTAATGAAGCTTTATCATCAAATTTAATTCAATATTAGATATTTTATTATATAATCTAAAATAAATGTTTTTCAGACATTTTCAAAACGAATTCTAAAGTTCTTCATGTAAATGTTCCTTTATTCTATGCCAACTTCCTAATATTTTAAATATCTTCAATTCTGCGTAAATAACTCAATTAAATTCACTTTTACTTAAGAAAGACTCATTTTGTATCCTATGAATATGTTAACTGAAAATATTTAAATTTTTTAGTTCAAAATTTAGCAACTATAATTTTATTGAAATATATTTAATTCAATAACACTGATATTTGGTATAAAGAATAATATTTTAAACTTTGATAAAAATTATCATTTTTTTAAAGTAAAAACATTTATTTGTTACATTATTATTATTTCTTAAGGTAAAAACATTTATAATATTCGTTAGTAAATTAAAACTTTAACAGATATTTTTCTGAAGTGAATTTTCTTAAGATTTTGAGGGCTGAATCTTGGTTTTATATCAACAAATAATTTATAATTATGAATAATATTTTACTTAAAAATCTCTGGGCATACTCTAATTTTACAGAATAGGCTCAAAAACTGCTCCTAATAAATACTTAGGACTTTAGAATACCATAAAGAAATGGATTGTTACTGCATTTAAAATATTTATTTTGAAAATTCTGATATTCTGTTAAATATTGATTAGCTTCATTTTTCAGGTCTAGATAATTAATTTACGAAACTATTATTACTTGCACTAATAGTTAATTATTATTTACTTTCTGAACTATTTTATTGCAATAATTTTAACTATAATTTTTTTGCGTTGTTTAGAAATCAACCATTTAAAAATATCTGTTTAGTTCCCTTTTGTCCCTATGATGACAAATGCATGTTTAGTTTTATTCTAATTAACTTATCTAAATGATTTAAGGTAACCATAATGCTCACACACAACATCATAGGATCACTTACATTGAAATTTGTAAAAAATATAATGTAAAAAAATAACATTGTCCTAAAATATTTTTTATCTGAATGCGGTTAAAGAACAGAAAAGAAATTATATGCAAATATCCTTCATGCATCTGGAAGACGTATTAACATATGACAATCAGTATCATTTCTATTTTCATATATTAATGATTCCTAAAATTCAAATGTAGCAACGAAAATCATTCAAAAAAATGTGTTCACTAGATAAAAAACATTTTAGTTTTTATTCAAAATGTGAAAAAATATCTAATTTGAATAGAAGAAGTATAATAATAATAACATTCATTTGCTTGACTACAAATAAAAGTAAAACATTTATCAGCGACAATTGGTGACTGATAAATAAAAACGCAACATTTGTAACACATCTAGTGAAACATTTTTTTACATAAATTCTTTTTGTTGGCTTCACGAAATGTCCATGAGAAGTATTTTTTTAATGAATATCTGAATATTTTTAATGAATGACTGAAATATCTGAAATGTTCACTTTCAAACAAAAATTCAAGTTTATACATAGGAAATTTCTTTACAAAATATTTAAAAATAATCTTTCTTTGGAATACAATCTTTAAGTATTCTAATTCTTACGCGTTGCATGATTTTTCCGTGTACATAGATTATGTATTCTCAATGACCTTTAGATATTTTGTTCATAAACTAAACATTTTTGTGACAGTTTTTCGAATTTGTTAACTATCACATGTTATTTTATAATTTAAAGTTTAAATATATAATTTTCTTCAGGATAAAATAAGTTTTAAGTTAGATACACAGTATTACATATATATATATATATATATATATATATATATATATATATATATATATATATATATATATATATATATATATATATATATATATATAATAATTTAAATAATTTATAATTATATAATAAAATAATATATATATGGAATAACTGAATATTAATACTATATTGAATATATAAATTATGAATATATATATATTATATATATGAATATTATTGATGTTTGAATTTTTTTAATCTTTTAAAATTGATTTTTTTAATAAAACTTTCTTAATTATGTTTTGACAAATTTGAGAATATTAACATTATTATATTTCCTAGACAAAGCATTATGGATTTTCATTTGAAAAATAAAGAAGGTTTCAAAAATAAATGCCTGCATTAAAACATTTTACGTAAAACGATATCAAAAATTTTCTACATCCAATATGATCAAAATGTCAAAATGTAAGCGATACCGAATAAATTTTTATATGAAAAAAGTGTACAAAAAATAAATTTTTAAGAAGCATATTAGAATAATGCATTTAAAATTCGATGAACATTTAAGAAAGATCTTTTCTCTTACTTAACTTTTAATTTTAGTACGAAGATAATTTTTGGTTTTTATTCAGTTTTAAAATTATTGTTTCTGCTGACAACTTACGAGGGAGCGTTTGATCATTTACAGAAGAAAACAATATTTATATATTATTTCTAATCACATTTATTTCACGGATTGTTTTTATGGCTTTTTTATGATATTGATATAGTATTAGTAATTTAACAATTTTAAAATGTAACAGTATTATATTTTCCATGCTCTATTTCATATTTCTAGTTTGAAGTAAATATGTAAATTTATTCTGTTTGCTACATTAATTCAGGTTTTGATCATTGATTATTGGTGTTACTTGAGGAAACGTAATGCAACATAGATGACAAACTAAATAACACTTGCGTAGCTTGGTTTTCCGATGACTATAATATCATTTATAACACTTTTTTGAAAATCCTCTTATTGGTTGGACGTAGAATTATATGAATACACAAAAACAAATATAATATTAATCCTAATATTAACAATAATTGGTTATTTGATACTTAATATTGAAAGCAAGCTACTTAATTAATAGAAAAACCTTTATCACGCACAATTTTATTTACTATTAGTAAATAAATAAAAATTCTCTCTTATTATAGATATTGATAATCTTCCTCCACTTTTCTTTACCTTGATACCACATTCATAAAACTGAACAGATATAGGTCAAATATCGATTCCATTCTTTCCCCGGCTTTCTTTGACTCTCCAGAGAGATCTACTTCCTTATGGACAGACAAGGGAAATGCCCCTTTTTCTCCCCTGGGAATTCTTCACGTTATGTATTTCTATAACATTAGTACTGATATATTTGATCTCTAATATCGGTAATAAAATATTTCTTGACTCAGTAAAACGTGTTTTCATATATTTGATCAACATGTTGAAGAATGAAGAAATAGAGTAACTGAAAATCCATTTGAAAGAATTTTCTAAGTCTTCAAATTCCTTTTTTCATAAAAATAATTTTTGAAAATAAAATGCGATCTTGGTATAAAAATTTCGATTTTATTGATAATATTTATGATTCTAATTTGATATGTAATTGATAATTTCTTCCAAGGTATTAGTGAATAATAAAAATTAAAAATTTTGAAATAATAACTATGCTCAGTATGTATGGGTGGGTAATACGTATAATTAGTTTTTCCCTATAAACTATCTATTTCACAGAATGAAAAATTTAATTCAAAATTTTAATGAGAATAGTGTAAATAAATATAATTTAAAAAAATTAAATGCTGCAAAAGCATAAAAAAGTGCATATATATTTGATCATTTGATCATACTAATATTGTTGATATATATATATATATATATATAATTCAAATCAATCCGGCAAAATTAATATTTGTACTTATGGATCTTAAATATAATTTAAAAAAATTATTATTAACAGTATTTTATACTGAATAAAGTCTTGTTTTTACTCATCATTGCTCTTTCAATTTCATGTTATTGAATGCTTTTCACTATATATTTTCTTATAATTGCGCTTAAGCAAAGCAGTTTTTTTATTAATAAGGTTTTTATTTGATAAAATAAAGGTGACTAAAACAAGGAAAACTGGTAAAATTCCAAGCAGAAACTACAGTTGATTCACTTGTAATAATTAAGTGTACAGCAAACATTTCTTATTGCTTAAATACGTACGATATTGCACCCCACATAATTTAATTTTATGTGTTCTTGCTTATAAAATTTGTATTAAAATTATATTTTTGTGAGTACTGTAAATTTTCGCTATGCAGACATTTATATTAAAATCATTATATCATGGTTCCTTTTTAAATGATTTAATAAACTTATTATTATTTCAGAATTTTATTAAGAAAACAATATTTGTTATGTGTTATAACAGATTTAAATGCTTATAAAATTTTTGTTTTTAATGATAGCTTATCATTTTTTTATAAAACTTTCCTTGATATTAAAATTTTGACAAATAATTCAATAATTTGAATTAAAGAATCATTTTAAAAACCATATTTATACGTTTTAATTAAGGTAATCAAACTTATACCTCAATTTTGATTCATACAATGATAATATCTTTAGATTTGATTTATAGATTCATTTCAGGATTCAATGATTAATGACTTGCAGTTTCGGTTTGAAAATTCAACTACAACAGAGGATTAATTTACTTGTTAAAGTGTATCATTTTCAACATTTAAAGATTAAATATTGTCCTGATATATAGATTCTTCAAATTATATCACATTCTTAAAAGATCAGATATATATCTTTTTAACTTAAACATTTTTCAAAGACAAAAAAAAAATAAGTTGAAAGAAATGAGAAATAAAATTGGTTAAATGCTAAAGTTAATAGAATCTTTAATGAAGGATTTTTAGTTGTATGGCATAATCTTTATTGAATGATGAATTACTTAACATCAGTATCAAGCTTAAAAGTTTAACATCAGTTTCATTTTAACATCGGTACCAAATTGTTACATTTTTTGACGACCATGTTTTTCATTTCTAATATTTGCCTTCTCTCTCTCTCTCTCTCTGATTTTAAATTTAAAATAACATTATTTCTCAATGATGCCAACCTTATAAAATAGAAGGTAAAGCTTTTAGTTCAGAGATGAGCTTCAGAAATATATTCTTCATTTCTATTTATTTACTTACATTAAATAGTTTTAATAAGATGTCCCAATCAACAAACTTAACACTAAGGATTTCACAAATTACTTACAGCAGTCCTACATTTCTCAGTGTCACATTAAGAATCAAGGTAGTAAATATGTCATTACAATAGCATTATAAGTATAGAAAAAATAATATATACGCACATATCATTTTATGCATATCTTTAGTTTATTTATTATTTTTTTTATAACAGCGGGCACTTGGGTGACTAACCCTTCGCCACAACAAAGCCGGAAACTGCTACTCATTTGTCGATACCCAGCGGGCACCTGTGAACCAAGTCACGGAGGTGAGTAGCATTACCCGCGTCATACCACCACAAACCCGTTTATAGGGCGGGCCACATTCATACATCAACACACAAGAAAGGACAGAGAAACACAGAGAGATAGTAACATCCATGCCCGAACCGGTATTCGAACCCGGGACCCACAGCTCAAGAGTCAGGAACGCTAACCACTCAGCCATTGGTCGGCTCTCATATCTTTAGTTGCTAAGTATTATTTAAAGTATTTTAAAATGTTATTATTGAAGTAACGATACTACAAAATATATATTTTGCCGGTATGTATTTTTAGAAGTTAAGATTTTCTCACTTAATTTTCTACTCAAAAATACTTAATTGCCACCTCTTAAATTTTTAGTTAATAAGATAAAATATAGAATATTACCATTCACGCCAACTGTATACTCTGATATTCTTTTTTTTATTATTAATAAATCAATGCTCTGTAAATAATGCAAAGAAGTGCAAGTATCAAATTAAAGAAAAAGTATCTTTATCAAATGTCAAAGTTTTCAAACTTAAAATATTCCCTGAAAATAAAATACTATCGCTTAGATGTAATTATACAAATTTTCTAAACACAATTGTTAGGTTCTTGACGTTAATTTGATCAATGCGCATCAATCCCCGGGTACTATGCAAGAGTGATTGTTAAACTATCATCAATTCAAAACATAGATTAATGTACAAAGGGGAAAACAGTTTGGTATAATAGTTATACCTTCCGATGATGGATGAGGACATTCAATGATGGATGATACATCAAAGTTCTAATGCCAAATGCATGAGCTGTTACTTTAGAAAGATATGCTTGATTGCTTTCTTTTATTTGCCTTGATATTTTATTTCGAAAAACTTTCAAATCAAAAACTTTTTGTATGTAATTGAAATAAATAGGCTCTTGGAGATAGATATATTTTATTTGTGTTTTCCGGTAAATAAAATTTATATTTCTTGAAACTTACACAACAGGAATTATTCTAAATTGTGAAGACAGTGAATTATCGTTATGAAATTAATTTTTTTTAAATATTTTTCATTTATTTTGTAAAGAGGAGAGTTTTTAAATTGTTTGGTGGTATTTCATATGACAATAACTTCTAGAAATTTATGAGTACGATCATACCATAATCATTAAATTAATTCAAAAATACTTAATTTAATAATAATGTTCAAGTATTTTTGGCACTTCATTCTTTAAATATTTTTCTCTGTTAATATTTTTAACAATGTTACACAGTTAAAAAACATTAGTGTTACATTGATATTTATGTATTTCAATAAAGTTTTGAATATTTAGTTAGCACATACCAACTGTTGCACTTTATTTTATCACTAACATTTTCTTAAATTATTGAATCATTAATCTCAGTATGAATCGAAAGTTGTAAGCAAAGACTAATTTAGTTCATTTTATGTATTAAATACAAATTTATGATAATGTAATTAAGATATCAATGTTTTTATTCAGATATTTCTTAAAGTATTTCTTAGTTATTTCCTTTTAAGTAATTAATAATAATTTATTTAAAAGAAAAATTTAATTAGGAGTTAAAATACTATATATTTTGCCTAAAATTCAAAAATTCGTTTACATCAGTAATTTAATTTTTTAAACATTTAAGTCATGTCCTTTAAGTATTTGATTAAATATTTTCAATGATGAAATGAAGTAAAATAGAAAGTTTGAATACATTAAGTTAACAAACCTTTGCCAGATTTAAGCATTTCAATTCACATAATTTGTAAGTATTTTGAATAAATTCTTACGATTAATATTAAATTTAAGTTTCTACTTTAATGAGCAAATTCTTTAATATGACATACTTTTTTTGCACTTTTTTAAATTTAATATTTTAAATCATCTTTCAATCTTACAAAAATATATTGATTTGAAAAGTACATAAGTGATTACATTTTGCTATAAATTGTCAAAAAGTGAAAACAAGTACATAAATCAGAGTAATATGTAACTCACAATTAATTTTTACAGAGCTTATTATTAATTGGTGTATAAAAAATGAACATTTCAATTTGGATTTTTTTTTTCTCAACGCCAACTAAATTTCTGAAAACATGAAATGGTTTCATTTTTATGTGCATATCGCACTTTAACAAGAACTATGTAACTCAGATTATATATGTCAGATTTTGTCAGTTGGATGAGTCAAATTCAAAATTAAAATTTTTAGAATGCTGAAAATAGTTATCTTTTTTATTTTTATACATATATATTTCATGATAAGCAATTTACATCATCGTATTTCCTTGTGACCACATATAAATATAACCTATATCTGAGAAAAAATATTATAATGGAATTATAGATAAAGTCAATTAAAATACCTTATAGATAAAGTCAATTAAAAATTATCGATGCTAATGGGAAGTAATTTGTAGGTATTTATGTTTCTACAAGCTCTTCTGAGTATCAAGAGATAAATATGGCAAATTTCTATTAGCTTTTATTTCCTGTTAGCATATTAATTTTTATGAATATGGAAGATTTTTAATTAATCACTTTTAAAATACTAGATAGCAAAAGTCCAAAAACATTCATCTATATTATAATTAAGGCTACCATCAAATCCCAATTTCCTTTTGTGATCTTAGAATATAGCCTTAATTCACAATCAGTAGATAATTTCAAGGAAAATAAAACTTAATTATCAGTTTGTTTACAAAAATATAATTGCACATTGTCTTATAATTTTTATGAAGCTGTAAACTTAGATACACGGACATTATTTATAGTAATCTTATATTCACTTGATTGTGTACAGTTTGTGAAATAAGGAATCCTTTTATTCATAAATTTAATATTCATTTATTTTAGTTTTCCTTTTCTGTTATCATTTATTATCAAGAGAGTTTAAGCCTTACAAAATACTTCCACAAATATTGTCAGAATATTGTTCCTCAAATAATAACAGCAAATAAATTTGTAAACTTCATAAAAGTAAATACTCCATTTCATCATCCAATAACAGGATTTTTCAAAATATTATTATTTCGTTATTTATTTTCGTAGATATCCTGTCATAAGAAAATGTGAAGCACACAGTATTAACTTTTATTACTAACAGTGTTTCTTTACTATTTAATTAATTTACATTATTTTAATTATTTCCATAAATTTAGATATTACTTTCATTTAAAATTCCATTGAAATTACAGTGGACAGTGGTCACTTAAATCAGTTTTTTCTAAAATTAAAATAAAATATGTGTTTAATATAATTTTCTTTCACCGTGTTTGAAATAAAAGTATTTAACAAAATGAAAAATGCTATTTGAATTTACTTAAAAAACAAATTCAAAGGCTGTATAGTTTAGTTTTTAAATAATGCAATTTTGCAGTAGTCATTTATTGTTTCATTTTACAGAATTTGTAAGTATTTGTTTACATGACGAGAACTCACACTATTAAATCATATATAGTTAAGATAACGGAATGAAAAAATTAGATTTAATATCAGAATTAAACAAAGAACTGCGTTATTTATGTTTTTGAAATAGAATTTTATTTATCTTAGAAAATACATAAAAAAGATCATCAGTTTTATCTATGATAGCAATGAAGAAAGAAATTTTTATTTTAAAACAAATGTTCTCCAATATTTTAGCAAAACAATTGACAATATATTTTGTTTTTAAAAAAGTAGCGACAAAGACATTATGAAATGAAAAATCCATTACAACATAACACAAAGTATGTTACATATAATCAGTGAAAACCATCATTGCTTTTTGTTTTCAAATTACAATAAATCACATCAATGAAGTATTGCCAAAATAGAGTTAAAAACCTAAGCGTAAACAAATAGTAATTTAGATAAGAATTCAGAATGCGAACATTAACTTTCTGCATACATTTCTATAATTTATCGAAGGAAACAATCAGAGAAATATGAGAGAACATTTCGTTTTTTGTGTTTTATTCATTGAAAGGAAGAGAACATGTAATAACTTAGTTATTCGGTAACACGTTTGAATTCAAAATAAGTTCCATATATTCAGTTTTTGACTTCAGAGTTTCTAAAAAATGCCTTTAAAAGAAAGATAGCACTTTTGATATTTTTGTATTTCCTTTAAATGTTTGCTAGTTTTATCTTTGTCATTTGCGAAGAATTTGATAAAAAAAAACATTCTTTCATCATCATTTTTTTAAACTTAATCTTGTCACCTAATGATTTTCGCTTTCTATAAGAGTTTTATTTACCTTGATTTCATATGTCATTTATATTTTTTTTCTCATACCAACATTAAATTTGATTATGCGTCAAAATTTTATGATTGATTCTTTTATTGGAATTTGATGCTTGTGAGAAAAATTTCATTTGTCTATAAGCTTTATTTTGAAAGACATTTTTATGTGTTGTATATCATTTTTATGGAAGATTAGTAAATTTATAAACTAATACCAAATAATATAAATATTTATATATTGTATTTAAATAATGCCAAGTAATTCTCTAATTTTCACTGTTTCTTTTGCAAAATTAAACAAACAAAATTCTAAACTGCATGTATTTGCAATTTCTAAAATTTATTTTAAATATCACAGTATACAAATAAATAAAAAATATCATAGAACTAAAGATCAATCATTAAAAATTTGTAATCTTATAATTAATTTTGAATAACGCAAGCAAAAGAGAGGATTTAATTAAAAGAAATTTGCAAATAAATATTGATTTAAAGTTATCAACTGACAAAGCACATAAAAATGGTTATTTAGTAATATTCTGCCTTATTGCTGTATCGAATGTGAATGCTAACTTTATAGCATTAATAAAAATATGAAAATACTTCACCATTTGTATTAAATGCAATCTTTTTTAAGAAAATAGTCTATTTAAAATGTATGTGTACTTTTTACTTTACTGTGAAATTACATGTTCGAAAGAGATCCAGATTTTTTTTTATTTATTGGTTGTAATAAACATAATTTAATAAATATTTATAAAAGAGATACAAATTATTATTAGTTTTAATGCGGGGACAGTGTCCAGATAAGATTATTAATAAGAAATTTAAAGCTTATTGTAAATTTTGTCAGATTTTTTATAATCATAATTAATATACTCTTTTTTACCTTAAATAAAAAGTATTTGAAATTCATTTATGTGAAACTATTTTCTTCAACTTTGATTTTAATTTTTTATAGTTATTATATAAATATAAAAAAGTATATTTATTATCAAAACAGTATTAACATATGTATAAAAATAATACCTTACTTACCCGCATTCATGTGAGTTAACGGTAGGATTTTTGTAAATCAATATTATTGAAGTTTTGGATCATTAACTCAATTCCATATTTATGAAATTATTTACGTATTTGATCAAAATATTTAATGTAAATCAGGTAATAAATTTAAATATAGCTATTTAATTAAGCAAAACTAAAAAATACTGGTTATTTGGTACAAAGAAAAAAATTCAAATAAGTAATATGTAAAGTTTCTAAATCTATTTCTGTAAAAAAAGGACTTTTAGAATTAATAATATATTATAAATATAACAGCTGTATTTCTTGATGATATTTAAATCTTTATTAACTTCTTCTAAAAATCCAAGTAAGAGAAATTTTTATTATTCAGATGCAGTTTTTCTGAATTAAATAACTTCAAAGATGTACACAATTCAAATAAAAATTCTCATAGCATAAGATTTTTCAAGTCGAATTTTTCCATGATACCATGATTAATAATTTTAACTCAAATAAGTTTTATAATTGTATTATTTTGATGTATAAAATCTGTAGCCTAATATGAAGCATGCATAAATTTCTCTAATGCTATAAAATTGCGAAACAATAGCTCACCTTTAAAATTCTGTACCATAATTTAATAGCATGACAATATTTGCTTCTAAATTCTTTAAATAAAACATTTATTTGGACAAAATTCAATGTTTATAAACAGTATAATTCTTTGGTTTTACAGAAGTGAAATAAATCATTTCATTGAGTGACAAATTCCGTGATTCGGAAAAAATTCTTAAATTTAATATTAAACATTTCTGAAATAGCACATGCTATAATTAATTATTTTTAAAAGAAACAAAGCATTTCAATACTCTTATTAAATTTTGATTTTTTCAATTGCAAATTTTTTTAACTTGTTTTCACAAATTCAAGGTTATTACCTATATAAAAATAAAATTGCATGCTTAATAGAAATAAATTCAATATTTAAAATAAAGTAACCAGTTAAATAAGAGGTATACTGTAAACCTTTGATATATCTTATCGAAAAACTCCTTTACATATTAAATATATTTTTCAAATATACATACACGGAATATTTAAAAAATATTTATGATACTATAAATGCAGATATATTTTGTCTTGGTAATTAATTACCATCAAAGAATTGAAAATATGCAAATATTCAAAAACTGTATTAATTTTATTTGGCATTTACCTTACCAGAAACAATTGTTTTATTAATTAAGTGTAAAACATTCGGTTTAAAAATTAAGATGATTTTTCATTTAATTTTCAGAAGTCTAATGAATTCTCTTATGATTTATGTGTTTAATTTTCCTATTAAACGTACAAAAATGATGAAAAGATTCAAAATCTCTTAAATCCAGAAGAAGAAATTTAATCATCTTGTGACCCTTAGTGTAATTCTAAAAACCATGAATCATGATTAAAAAAGCCATTTTTCAAAGAAACCCATAAAATGGATTAAGAAACATAAAGCTTGTTTTGATGGTGCTTTAATGTTTAAATTACACATGGACAAAAGGGAAATGATTCAGGAAGTTGATATATGTGATATTTTTTTCAAGCTTTCTTTTAAACAGATTAACTCAACGATGTTTTAAAAATGAATATTTTTTGAACACATTTTGCTTAAAAGAAGCAGAAAATAAAAATTAATTGCATGTTTGAAAGAAACTTTATACTTCCATAGCAACAAATTTTTCTTTTTCACTAATTTTGTTTTTTTTTTTTTCAATTTTATCACCAAATTTAATAATTAAAATATAAAAATGAATTTCATCAAAAAATGCTAAATTAGTGAATCACTTTCAAAATAAGTAAAAACTGAAATGGATTTGTTAAAATGGCATCAATTGCTAAGACTATAATAAAACTAAATTCGTAATAGTTTATATGATTAATTTCTAAAACATTGAAACGTACATTTACGATAAATTTATTTTCAAATGCTATCAAAATATTAAAATTAATAAAAACGTGATTTACAAAAAATAATCTAAAATGAATTTAATTTTTTGTTTATCGTTTTTAGTTTTTTTAAGATATTTGTAAGACACATTGTTCTTCATTTTAAACAGGGATACCTTCATTTTGACAGTTTTCTTCACCGATATATTCTCTTTCATCTTCTCCAGTCACTATTTATGAGTTTCTGTTAATTTTACAGAAATGTTTCGGTGTTAACATACATTACTAAGCTAGACAGATGTGTCTCGGTGTTATCGTTATTGCGGTAATCTAAAAAAAGTTTTTTACCACTAACGAGTAACGATTTAAAAGGGTTGGATGGAAAATGTATTCGTACAAAAAGAATATCGTAATGGAAAACTTTACGTCTCCCTTACAAGACGATAAATTTGCTCGTTCGAAAGAAATTAAGGCACATTTCACTTCACAAGTTAATTGCTTAAGATTTTTGTTGCATATATAAACACACACACACACACACACACACACACACACACACACACACACATATATACATATATACATATACATATATATATATATATATATATATATATATATATATATATATATATATATATATATATATATATATATATATATATATATATATATATGCATATATATATATATATATTTATATATATATGCATTTATATATATATATATATATATATATATATATATATATATATATATATATATATATATATATATATATATATATATATATATATATATATATATATATATATATATATATATATATATATATATATATATATATATATATATATATATATGATATATATATATATGTATATATATATATATATATATATATAAAAATTTCGTGTCATGATGTATGTTCCCGATAAACTCCGAAACAACTGAACGGATTTTGATAAAATTTTGTAACCATTTATAATATGGTCCAACTTAAAAGATAGAATAGTTTTTATCTCTTAATTATTGATCTCAATATTTATAATACGACATTAGTGTTTATTTATTGGTTAGTTCTGTAAGTTTCTAATAGATGGCGGTTTAGCATCTAAGTTGCACAGGTATTCGGCAGATGGCGACGTGTTTATTTTTCTAGATTATACCATCTTCGAGAAAATTATCGTGCGCGCGCAGGCGTGTCGTTAAATATAGAATTTACATATATTTTCATGATGTATAATCATACTATAAAATTTTTCGTGAATCCTTTTCATAATTATACTTTGTATTGTGTTATTATTGTGCAGTATTCAGTTTGAATATTTTTAATATTATAAATAGTAAAATAAAATTTTATTTATTACTGTTTTTCTCTACTAATATTCCTACCACTTCGAAAACATGTAAGTATTTCTTGATAGCCTTTTATTATTTTTTATTTTTATTTTATAATTTGATAATTATTAACTTATTTAGCAGTACATTTTGATCTAATTTATTTATTCAAATGATAAATTCTTTTAATTTTTTTTTATTTCGGTATAATGCCGCGGAAAAAATTTTTAGTTTTAATATAATTTAAAATTGAAATAATAATAGTTCGATGCCAATGTTATCTACCTCATTTATAACAATTTATTTTTAGATATCTTTAAATTATATAGTATATTTTATAAGTAAGTCACTGATTACAAACTATAATTTAATAGAAGATGAATAAAATGTAAATTCAGAAAGTATATGTTGATTTATGCTTAATTTCAAAATTTCGATACTTTACCTATTACTTTTAAATTTTGGTGAAACGTTTTATTTTTAATCTCATAAGAATGAACCTACTTTAAATTTTTTTAGAAAATATTAATTTGATTGTACGAAAGAATTAGTAAAAAATTCATTCAATGTATTATAATTACTCAGCCACAGCAAAGCGTGGCTGGGTCAGCAATTCTATATACATAAAAATTTCGTGTGTCATGATTTATGTTCGCGATAAATTCCGAAACTACTGAACCGATTTTGATAAAATTTTGTAACCATTTATAATATGGTCCAACTTAAAAGATAGAATAGTTTTTATCTCTTAATTATTAATCTCAATATTTATTATACGATATTAGTGTTTATTTATCAATTAGTTCTATAAATTCCAAATTGTTGGCGATTTAGCATCTAAGTTGCACAGGTATTCGGCAGATGGCGACGTGTTTATTTTTCTAGATTATACCAACTTCGAGAAAATTATCGTGCGCGCGCAGGCGTGTCGTTAAATATAGAATTTACATATATTTTCATGATGTATAATCATACTGTAACAATTTTTCGTGAATCATTTTTATAATTATACTTTGTATTGTGTTATTATTGTGTAGTGTTCAATTTGAATATTTTTAATATTATAAATAGTAAAATAAAATTTTATTTATTAATGATTTTCTTACTAATTTTCATACCACCTCGAAAATATGTAAGTATTTCTTTATAGACTTTTACTTTTTATTTTTCTTTTATAATTTGGTAATTGGCTCTTTAATCGTGCTATTTTGGCAGCAAGAAACTTTGATGCGAACGAAATTAACTTCAATATACAACAGATGTTGCCCGGTGATTTGATGTCTCTTAAATCAATCGACACAGTTATTGATGAAAACAAAGCCGTAAGCTTTCCAAATATATTTTTGAATTCTCTGGATATGCCAGGAATGCCACCACATAATCTTCAATTGAAAATTGGTTCACCAATTATTCTTCTACGTAATTTAAACCCACCTTAATTATGTAACGGTACACGCTTAGTCATAAAAGAAATGACAGAAAATATTTTCTAAGCAACAATTTTGGCGGAAAAATTTCAATGTTAAACATTTTTACCTCAAAAATTATAGGAAAAACCTGTGCAATCGTATAAAGTACTATTATTGAAAATTATAATTTGTGTGGAAATGTTTTCAATAGACTTTGGCATTGCTGTCCGATGAAATAAAGCTAGCGTCAAGATAATAAGAAAATGACGTATAATCAGAAAAGTAAGGAAAATCCCAAAATTAGTGCACCATAATTAACTAAACAGATTGCAGCAGTAAATGGAAAAAAGTCAATCTAGAAACTGTGCATAGGATATTTCGTAGAGTAAGTTCAATAGCAGAGTTCTAAGGAGAAAATATGTAGTTTCATCTGCAAACCAAAAAAAAAAATGATTGGATTTTGCATCTAAGAATATTGACAAGACAATAGTATTGTTTTTTATCGGAAAAAATGTTATTTATGGTTCAAAGTAACGCTATGATAGATACTGTAGAATTTGATGAAGAAAATATGCAGAAATGAAACCAGAAAGTTTTATACGTATTGTTAAAATGGTGAAGGGAGTGTAATGGTTTTTGGCAAAAAGCCTTTTTGCGCTCACTACCTGTAGTAAGTAATTTAGTTTTTATTCAAGGCTCCATGGATTGGCTTAAATATTTATAAATATTATAGAGCAATCTTCATTCATCCAATAATATTTTTTTCTTATATGTAACTGGGTCTTCATACAAGATAATGACCCAAAGCATACTGCCAAGATAGTCAAGGAATGTCTTCCCTATAAAGTATCACTGCATTCACCATGTAATAAGTTCATGTAATAAATCACTGCATTCACTACCTATATAATCAAACTTGAACCCCATTGATCACACATAGGATGAACTTGATCATCGAATTTGACAGTATACGATAACAAGAAAAAAACTTTGAAGATATCAATAAAACATGCATGTTCTGATATTACTCTCGATTCCCAACATGACACAAAATCTTGTTTTGTCAATATGAAATAGAATGCAAGCAGTTATTCATTCAATAAAAGGACTTTCTTCTTTAATATCGAAACAGCCTTTTACAGGTCTTAGCTGCCTTTACAGCACGCCTTTTCCAGCCCAGTCTGTCCAGAGCGACACTTTTGCCAGCTCCCAACTTTCAGTATCTTGAGATCATTTTCAGTGTCAATGAGCCATCTTTTTGGTGGTCTTCCTTGAGCATGGAATCCTTCAGGATTCTTACACGTTGATATTATAGTGGGATCGTTATTTCCCGGCTTCTCCGACAAGGGCAAGCCCTCTTAGCCTGTTGCTTCTGATAACCTGGGTAATCTGGGGCTAGTTATACTACCTATACAATTCAAAATAATATCTGGTTCGCCAGCAAATCTGTTCCTGTACAGGCCTATAGATACTAGTTCTTAATACCATAAAAGGACCTAAGTATTAATTTTCAAATCTGAAACATTACTTAGAAGTAAGTGAAGTATATATTCTTTACTTTTAGGCATTTGTGACGTCCATTATATCATTATTTATTAATTTCATTAAAATTCAACGAATACAATTTTTTTAAATTTTACGAGGAACATAAGTTAATTATAATTTTTTCAAAATATAAATTTTTGATAGATAATGGCATTTTGATTATCGTATGTAGAATTCGGTTATTATTTGCATGTATTTTTCACTTAGAATTTGTATTCAATAACTTGTAAACTTTTGCATTTAAATTTTGTTAAGATAATTACTACAAAATTGTATTGCATTATTCAAATTATCGTTCAATACATTCCAGTTACACTTATAACAGTTAATTTTAAGAAGTTTAGATTTCATTATCCTTAAGAAAAATGACTAAAGATGCTAATTACTGAGACTTAACAATGAAAGCTTCATATAAAAATAATAGCCCTTTTTATTTTAAAAGCAATATAGTCTATATTTTTCTAGCTTGTTTCAAACTTAGATTTATCAGGAAATTTTAAGTTGGTGAATTTTGTATTTCTAGAAACATGTTAACTTAATTGATATAGCATTATATAATTTTTCTTGCTTGGGTTCCTTATTCTTATATAATTTTGTTTCTAATCAAATTCTATGTCATAAGAATAATTTTATAAATGCACAATGTTTTAAAATTAAAATATCATATTAAATTTTGTTCATGAATGATTAAAAATTAATTTATGCCAAAATATTGAAGTCTGAAATAAATTTTATTTAAATGTAATATTTTTATATATTTTCTTTAGCCAAAATTCAGGCAACATTTTTTAAATTTATGAAGACAACCCATGTGAATTATTTCGAATATTTTATACATTAAAAAAGGTTTCCTTTTTTTAAATTAACATTATCAAATAAACTTTATTTGATTTCTGGTATTCCATATTCTGTTATATTGCACAAACATAAAACTGAGAGTTTCTTTATTTTGTGATAAACAATTTGTTGATTGTGAATTGTTATTTTTTAAAATTACATCAATAAGCCAAAGTTGAATTTGTAGATTTAAAGAATAAACTATAGTTTTCAGTTCAATAGTCCGTAGGTTTGCCCTCAGAGTGCTGTTCTTTGTAATGCTTGAAATCTACTTTATATTGAAGTTTCTAGCTGAAATAGGCCTTTTATGTAAAATGTGACCATAAAAACTCACTTAAAATTATTTCTAATATAAAAGTTAAGAATAAAATTGACTACATGCTATACAAAAAAAGTTCTATAATTTTCACTAACAGAAGGAACTTTGTTCATGCAAAAACATCTTATTCTACTACTATTAATTAAGCACATTTTTTTCAAAGTGGTAAAACGTTTAGTTTTCCTTACTGTTCTACAGATACTTTTACTTTAATGTTTCAAAGTCATAATTTCACTCTTTTATAAATAGAATAAATAAAATTATGAATACAAATACACATTAAAATTTAAAGAGAATTTGAAGCGTGCAAGAAAACTCAGAATAGATTAAATTAATTTTCCAGATGACAAGCAACTTGGATTTCTCCCGTGCTTAAATATGAAACAAACTGGAGGCGATTTTCTAATATCCGAAACCGAATAAGGTTTGTTTGAAATGTATTGAAGGCAAATGCGGGAATGAGACTTATCAATTTAACAAGAAAGTAGACTTCTAATTAACTTTGTTTTAAATAACGTTTACATTTATATCCCCTTTTGATCAGGAGAATTTATATTTAACTTTCGAGTTCATTTGTTGATTTTGCCGATTTACGCTTCTTACAAATTATTTACAACTCAAAGTTAAGTAATTTGAAAAGCTTTGATTTTGTCCCTGGGAGATGAAATCAGAAATTTATTGATACAAATATTTATTTAACTTAAATTATCTAATTTTTCATAACTTGTCTCAAATAACTAATGTAACAAATTCAAATGTTAAAGTCTGTGGATACGACATCTTAAATAATTCTATGCAAGAAATGTTCTTTTCAAAGTTTACATGGTAAGTCGAAAATGTCCTTTTATTTAATTGTTTCTATAATGCAAGATCAACATAATGAAAGTTCTCGTTTTTCGTTAATTTATAATGCAAAATAACAAGCATAATCTACTATAAGAATGTAACGATTGATAAACTATTCGTTTTTCAACACCTTATTTTTTTAAAATAATACAAACACTTTCGAAGACAGTTTTTTGGTTTTCATGTTTTATTCTTTATTATGTTTTTGTTAGTATAAAGCAATTATTCATGTTAAAATTTATACGATGTCGAGTTCCAAGCTAAAATAATCTCAAAAGTAAATAGTGCGCAATTTCTTTTCTCTGAATAGAAATACCTAATGAATAAGAATGCCTGCAACGAATGTTGATAACTTAACAACTACAGCTTATAATTTTTAAAACAAACGTTGAAATATATATTCCTTTTTTCTGAAGTTTCGAAATGCTATACAAGAACATATAGCTTTTTAGTATTACGTACTAATAAACTGATATTTCATTAATTACTAATAAATACTGAATTTAAATTGATGAAATTAAATATTGATTAAAATAACATATCAGAAACATGTAAATATTATACACTATTGATTTAATTATCCATTTTCAAAACTGCAAAAACAATTTCACTCCTTCCCTTAAAAGTGTGTAAATAGTTCATTTTAGCATATTTTGCTTAAATATCTAAAATGGTTAAATGCTTTGGCACAGTGGATAAAGTCAACGGCTCCGAATGAGAAGGTCGTCGGTTCGAGTTTGGGTGAGGCTGAAGATGTTTTTTTTTCGTCCCTTTTATGTTCGTTTTCTTAAACCTGTATAATATGAAAATTTCTGTACTTTAATTATTTTAGAATGTTCTCTAACCATTTGAAAACTTGTGTTGGAACTGCGAGAGTCAGTTCTTGACTGTAAGCCTTATAGCTAAATTAGTCCTGACTAATAAACGTTATTGCATGTTATCAAGACTTCTTTACTGTGTTCAAACAGCACTTTGAATAAACTTGACATTTGATGGGTCAATATTGAAATATATTGGTTTATATTGTTCATGTATGTTGTGCAGCTTACAAAGTAGAGGATTTTTCCAATCTATTATATAATTCCAAGCATTTTACAGAATTATCTAAATTTGATAAAATAGAATACGCAAAATTTTATTCTTGAATGTAGCTATTTTTAATTTTTTCTTTCATGAATTTCAATATGTATCGTACTTTTAAAAATGTATCAGTACGCGACAGATAATATAGGATGAATTTAAATCTTTAGAAAATGTTTTATTTGAATTTTTTATAGATTTATGAATTCTCAATCATTTTTATAATTGTGTAAGTATAACGGTTATACTTTAGAATTTTCATATAAAATAGAGAATTTATAAATACAAGATGTAAAAATAATTAAAAATGAAGCCTTCCACATTTTGATTTTAGTGAGAAATTTAAAAAATATTATGGAAAATCACTATATATAAAGTGCGAGTAAATTTATTCTTTTGCAGCAAATAATAAAAATTTTCGCGTACTAAGCCAAATAAATACATCACATTATTTATAAGATTTTTATCCAAATTCTTAGACATTACTTTTAATTCCAAAAAAGTTTTTCGCCTTAATTTCGTATTACATTGTATTCAATTACAGTAACTTTTAAAATAGTCTCGAAGGCAAAATTAAAACTACTAATTATTATTGTCAATTGCTTAATGAAAAAAAATTAATTTGTCCGCTACGCATTTTACAATAAACATTTAATCCACTTTATCAACAATGACAATTTTAACCACAAGTTTTTACTTTGCAGTTGGCGTTTATGACTCATGGGAAAGATTAGTTTTGCTTTGCGCACTCGTTAAGCAAATTGATCTGTCTCATGGGTATCATTACTTTGAACATGTAATAAAAAATATTTCTACTTCCTAATGAGCAGAGATTCATAGGAAGTGGACCCAATAGATTGAAGCTGAGAACGCAAACGGGAAATTTTTTCCTATCACTTAAACTATTAACTTGAATTTTCAGCAAGAGAAATATTTTAAAAATTTAAACTCTCTCTCTCTATCTCTTTCTCTTTCTCTCTCTCTCTCTCTCTCTCGTTTCTCTTTGGAAATCTCTTAAATTAATAATAAACTTTATAGCAGTTTTAGAGGACTTCAAAAATGTTTTTAGTTTATTAATTGATATCTTAATAATACATGTTAAACTTTTCTGTTTTCATATAATTTCATTGAATTATATTTGGATATGATATTTTGACTATATTTGATCTTTTTAAACCCTAGCAAACAATATGGGTTATCATGTATCTTCTATTTGGAGGTAAGGAATGCAACTGAGCAAAATGTTATTGCTGCAATAATGAACAGCTCTTTTTCTGGAAATGGATTTAACTTTTCTATTTTCAACTAAAACAAACTAAAAATGTTTTCACTACTGTGTAATAATAATAAAACAGCAATCATGTATTAAACATACATGAAATAATTCATTCTTAAATGTGTATCCACTCTAAATTCATCAGGAATGGCCATGCTGAAAAGCTGCAGTTTAATACTTTGTAGATTCGACTCCCTGTAATTATTAAAAATGCCCCTCTAAATCATAAGCTATGGAAAAAATTAACCCTCGTTCTTTAAGATAATTTAATTGGCCTTTTAATTTTAAAAATTTACTTGATTTCTTACTATATATTCAAAATATACAGTCATACATTGAATGAATTATATCTGTTCAACTCACTCATTATTTTAAAATTTATAATCAACAATAGTATGGCATTTTGACTTTCCTTTTCAAGATTGTATATTTTGTATATGGTTATTTGTAGTTTAGTTTTTTTTTAATTGTCTTATTTTTTTTATCTTTTTGGTTTTTCAACATATACTACTTTCATTTTAAATGTATATCTCTAATTTGATACTATTAAGTGTACATAAAATTTATTTTCGAGAAAAACTGATCCTGTTGTATAGAATTCTGTATGCTTTAATGCCCCACCTTTAAAATTTTTTTTGAATAACAGCTGGAAGTGGACTTCTCGGCCATCACACGTAACATCCGATAGAAAGTGTGGATAGTTCCACTGTTAAAGCAGTTAAACTTGATAACCCCAATAGAGGTAAATAACGGATTTCCTTACATCACAATCTATCTTAGATTATCCATATTAGTTTTAAATCATTAAATATATATCTTAATACTGGATTAGTGATGCTTGTAAACTTTCATTTAAAATTGACACAAATGCCTCAGATATCTTCGATGAAAATAATTGAAATTTTTTGTTTATATTTTGCACTTAATTTTTGCATCTTATTATATCGAGCACATTTCAGTTAAAATAAAATGATAGTTATAACATTTTATATATAGTGTGAATATAATGACGTATAATTACTTTGGATAGTAAATGCTTTATAACTACACTTTCATTAATAAAAATGTAATCGCAAAGAAACAAATATATTTTATCTATTTATATATAAAGTTAAGCGATATTTATTTCTATGAATATGAATTTTATATTTTGTCATTAGTAAAAGTTTCATATCTAATCAACTTTTGCCATGAGAACCATACTTTAAAACCCAAAACTAAATAATTAAAGTAATATTTGTGTAGTTATTAGGTTAAGCTCTATTAAAAAACAATTCATTTACTAGCATTAATACATTAGTATATAAGAAACACAGCTTTCTAATCTTTCTATTCACAGCTTTCTTCTAGAAGAACACACACCTAAATCCTTTAAGGAACACGGTTGGGTTTAACAGGATTTGTTTTAAAAATAGTTGTAAAGAGAGAGAGTAAATAAAATAAAATATTACGAATTTATGATTGAATTAAAATATTTTTTACGTAAGATTTTAATAATTTAATTTTAAACTGCAAAAAATAATTATTCTGATTTTATTTTTAAAATATAAATTCATGATTATCATTAAAACATAATTTTTCTTCAAATTATCACACATTTAAAAATTATTAATCTAAGAAAATGTTTTCATTCAAATTCACATACTAATCTTATGGATTATTACGATTATAGTTAATGTGTATAATTGTCTATTAATTGCTCTTTAGAAGAATTTATTAGAAAATATCACAAAATCTAAAATAACATAATTATTACAACTTATTCCTTTAATATATTTAGAAATTTAAATGCTAATGTTTATATTTAATAAACTTTTAAATACATTTAATGTAATGTTCAAATCTATAAACATATAAATGAATTTACTTTTAAAGAAAAGTAACATTTTTAGAAACATAATTCATTTCCTTTGTTTATTGACTAAGTTATTCTAGTAAACTGCAAGTTTTTCATGATGAGACTGAAAATCATTCTGCGTTCATCATTTATGTTGGACTTTATGGATAAACATAAATTATTTTATTATGTTAAATTTAATTATAAATATAAGGTAATAAGACAAAGGTAATAAGATTTTATGTACTATTTTCTAAATAAATTAACAACCCCATACCTGCATTGAATATCAGTTTCAAAACTGATAGAGTACATTCAATAGCGCTTGCAGAAAAATGGAAATATTTATTAAATTATTTCTATACTTTCGGAACTCATAGATACCTAAAGTATTACAAACTTGTAACTTTACAAATATGTACTTTGAAAATATCAAATACACTGCTTTGCCTAAACAATCATTAATCTCATCTACAGTTATATTTTACCAAGATAACGCGCTTTCATGAGTTGTAACTATCTTCAAAACTTAGCCAAATATTTAATAATTCTTTGTAACTTGCATCTTTTCCTGATCTAAAGATTTAAGAAGATGCTTGTCAATAATTAAGAAATGAGTAACGTGGAAAGTAACATCCGGTAAAATACTAAGTAAAATATGGCTAAATATTGAGGTAGGTTTTTGGATTTATTATTTTCCTCATTTCTAAGAAATTTGCTTTTAAATACTTTATACTTTAAGAAATATCAGTTTTTAACCTTGAAACAGAATATTTTTTTAGTGTTGTGATTTTGATGAAGAAATTACTATGTTTATATTTCAATGCATATTTTCATTTATTAAAAAGTTCCCCTTTTCTTAACAAACTTATTTTTAAATTTTTCTCATTAAAACTAAAAATACATTTAACAATAGAATAATTATGTTTAGTTTTCAATCTGATGAGCTTATAAATGAAGTATTTTCTATGAAATTTATGATATATTTTCATAAATCGGATTTTCTTTCTCTTTCAGGGACAGACAATAGACTGCTTTAGTCTTCGTGATTATTTTAAAGTTTAGTTCCTTCATTGAACAAAATTCATTTTCCTCACAATGTTCCTTAATATAATTTGCAAGCATATTGCATTAGTTTCTTTATACAATCATTAAACATAAATTATTTAAAAAAATATTTATCTAAGAACCACAAAATTGACTTTTCAACAAACTATTTTACCTCGGATGATTTTGTTTCTGTAATTTAAAATGTGTAAGAATACTAGATTTTTTTTTTTTTGCTTTATATATAAATTGATTTCCCCATGCTTTAAATTTCAAGTCTCATCATGGAATTCACCACTGCATGAACGGCATCGTTCAAATCCCATAATTATAATCTCTAGCTTTTAACGAGAGATGGACCGAGCTGGCAGCCGAATGGTTAGCGCTCTTGCCTTCGGTTCAACAGTTCGTGGGTTCGAATCCCACCTTGGGCATGGATGTTTGTAGTGGTTCGGAATCCACTTTAAACCGCAAGTCCCGGTCTAATTAGCCCTCGTGTGCAAAAAATGACCGTTGAGCGACAAACAAACCAAACCAAACTTAACGAGAGATGAATATTGCCTTCCCACTTTCCGAAAGTACAAATCCTAATGGTGCTTTGAGTGTGAAGTTTCCGTAATTTGTTTCAATATAAGTAAGTACATCAAAAATTCTGTTTTTCCTGAAACACGTAGATATTTATGAACATTTTCATTGTGTGGATGTGTGCTGATTCAATGCAATAAAAATTGAACTGGACTGAGATCATATTGAGCATATATCTAGTTTTATAAATCCTTGCATCAATTTTGAATATTTAAAAAACAATGAGCTTATAAATACTGCATAAATCAGCTGATGTAAACTCACTGTTATGTTACTTATTAATCAATATTATTAATTTAAATAATACATTACCTTTCCAAAATCCAGTTTATTAGATAAAAAGAGGGTGGCTTTGTTTCCCTTTTAAATCTGCTGTCCGAGCGCAACGATTGAGGAAAAAAAAGTACGACATCGAATCTATATACCCTTTTTTTACATTTCAAACCATCTGATTTGCTTAAGAAACTGTATTTGCTGTTCATTTTAACTTTCGAAAGATTATTTTTGACTCCTGATCGATTGGCTGAGTGGTTAGCGTTCCTGACTCCTGAGCTGTTGGTCCCGGGTTTGAATCCCGGTTCGGGCATGGATGTTTCTTTCCTTCTCTGTTCTCTCTGTGTTTCTCTGTCCTTTCTTCTGTGATGTTGTATGAATGTGGTCCGCCCTATAAACGGGTTTGTGGTGGTATGGCGCGGGTAACGCTACTCGCCTCCGTGACTTGGTTCACAGGTGCCCGCTGGGTAACGACAAATGAGTAGCAGTCTCTGGCTTTGTTGTGGCATAGGGTTCAACTTTCTTGTGCCCGCCATTGAAAAAAAAATATTTTTGACCACTGCAGTGAATGTGTTTACGCGATTGCCCATGATCCGACTCGAAATATTTTGGAACGGAGATGAAAATATTTCTGCCGCAATGCTTTATTTTAACTAGGATTGCTACCACTTAAAATTACAATATTATCCCAACAGTAATGAACCAGTTCTTCACTGGTTCTCAAATACATAATGAAATAATTTCTTTTTTTTTTTTAAATAAGCAGCATATTTTCAAAAATTTAACGATTTGAAAAATTTTAAAAATTTAATGATTAATGAAATTGGGTTCTGAGAGAAAATAATTCATAATATTAATAATTATTTCTCAAGTTGAAACTTTCCGTAAAAATTTTCCAAAAATTGTATATAATAGTAATGTTTTAAAATATTGAAATCTTAGAAAAACTGAGCAGCTGACTGTATTTATGAAAGAAAACTTCAAAAATGTACCCTAACATTTATACGGTAATGATACAAAACACTTGTAAAAAATAGAAATTACAGTTTTCAAGAACTTAAATGTATTTATAAAATTATTCGTATATATATTAAACATATGAAAAGTACTTTCAGGAAAATGTCATTTCTATTAGAAATATTACTATTAAATGTTTCTAAATATACTCGGTGTAAGTGCCGACCAATGACTGAGTGGTTAGCGTTCCTGACTCCTGAGTTGTGTGCCCCGGGTTCGAATCCCGGTTCGGGCATGGATGTTTCTTTTCTTCTTTTTTCCCTCTGTGTTTCTCTGTCCTCTCTTCTGTGATGTGTGTATGTTGTGATATGAATGTGACCCACCCTATAAACGGGTTTGTGGTGGTATGGCGCGGGTAACGCTACTCGCTTCCGTGACTTGGTTCACAGGTGCCCGCTGGGTAACGATAAATGAGTAGCAGTTTCTGGACTTGTTGTGGCATAGGGTTTAGTTACCCTTGTGTGCCCACCATTGGATAAAAAAATTCGGTGTAAAATAACTACAAACTTAAAATTCTTTAATGTGAAATGTTTTGACAATTGCACACCCACAAATGTTAATATAAAACTCACATTAAACATTTTAAAATTGCACAATCTTAAATAAATAAATATTTAATTTTTTTTTAATTTAACTTTTAACGTCTTTACTACATTACCTTTACTTTAAGATTTATCCTACTCTTTAACTCAAAGTATTTTAAAATTTATCTTAAACATTTTTTAAAGAAAAATAGGTTGATACATCCTAAATGGATGTATGTCGTAAATTTATGAAGATAAGCTATCATAAATAATTTTGTAAAATATTATTTGAATTAAATGTAGAACAAAATTAATGTATTTTTAAATAAAATTGAAGGCAAATTTTTGTAAAAGACCTTGGAACTATACAAGTTTGGTGCGATTTCCAATCTTCGGTACAAGTGCTGCACAGCTATCTCGCCAACCTAAATTACGTCACTACGTGCAATATCCTGCTACTAAATTCCGATCGCGTTCGAGCTTCAAACTTTGAAATCGCACGCTATTTTGAATTCCAAATAGCAACATTTCGAATATTTCATTATAATTACATATTATAGAATTATTATATATATAAAATTCTGATAGACTAGAATCCAATTTTTTATTAGAACTTGAATTTTTATTTTCTGGGCAATGGTGTCACCTTAAAAAAACTTCAGTGAAGCGCTACCTACTTGTGACAACCGGGGAACAACGTTAATTTCTAATATTAACATATTGCATTTTTTATTACAACTCAAATTTTAACTAACCAATCAGTGACGCTTACCTAAGAAAATTTCAGTAAGGCAGAATCTAACACAAACGTGAAACACGCAATAATGCTTAAAGATGTATTTACTTTTATGAGCATACATTTTTATAAAAACTAGAGTTTCTAATTACCACCTTGAATGAAATTTCAATTAAAAACAAAATAACTTACCTAATCTTCACTGTTTTTGCAAACAACGCACCCTGCTGGGGAATAAACGGTTTTAATGGCTTCGAAGAAATATTCTATACTTTCTTTATGGTTTCTCCAGCATACGTACTCTGTGATATGTATGAATCAAACTGACCAGGCACATGACTAGTACTGCACACAGATCTTTTAATGGCCGATCAAACAAAAATTCGAAATTATATAACTTTAAAAAAATTCCAAAACAAAATACTTTTCAAAAAGTAAAAACAATATTTTAAAAATTATAAACATATCTTCCAAAATTTCGGAATAATATAACTTTAGAAAAATTCGAAGTCCAATAACGGGAATATTAATAATAGTAAGAAAGAAATAAAATTACTCACTAAATGCTTCAAACCTTGCACACAAAATGAATTTCGCACATGTCATACGATCACTTTATGTCATAAAACGAAAATTTCGTCATGCAAAAACAACCCAACTGTAAAGCCCGTTAGCCGCACTTTATCGCCCGCTTGGCGCAATTTACCCATTGTACAGTTCCCTTGTCTTATGCACAATTTTTATAATTTTTAACTGAAATGTTTTGTAAAGTATTATCGGCACTTCGAAAAAATTTTATTTTAAATTAATATGGCTTAGTATAATTTTGAGAAGAATGATAAAATTAACTTGACTCTTGAGCGTCAAAAAAAGAAACTACAAAATAATCTGTGAAATCAGAAGTGCTTACACTGGGTGTCATAAGATTAAAAAAGTTTTCCTATTTAGGTTTTAAATTTTTGATAAGATTATAGTTATAATTTAAATGAATGTTTTTAAAAAGATTACCTTTTGTCAAATTCTAAATTCTTGAATTAATTAGTTACTTATTTGACTTATTTGACATAAATCTAATATTCAATTCAAGAATTCATGGGATCGATTTTATCTTCAATCATAGATGTTCGTAGTAATTTGGAATCATTAATTTGTGAATATTTGTGGAACTACAGCTCGTATGCTAAAGTTAAAAATGAGTACAATGTTAAAACCAAATCTTAAATACATATACTAATAATCTTTTTTGAATATATCTAGTATAATGTAACAAAAAGTATAATTTAAGCAAAGATTATGTAACATGTAAATCTGTGAAAACTTTGATTTTATGCGCAATATGTTAAAAATAATTTATTTAATTCAGCATCAAATTTATTCACAGTATTAAATAGACAGTGGAGAATAATTATCAATGTTAAAAACTTTATTCATAAAATGCCACACCGGAATTCAAAAATGAAGAGCCTTTCACTAATGAGTTTGGAGAAGTTTAGAAACAAAGGCTTCGGAATTGATAATGAAAGAGCTCGTGACATTTTCAGTTGAGGACACGCCAATAGATATTTCTTTAAGCTACTTCCGAAAATCTGCCATGAATACTTGATTTACTGTTCAAAAGTTAAGATAAGCTTCAGTAATGCAACTTCATTTAAATAACTCATTTATTATCTTAATGCGTTGGTGAAAGTTTTGAGCTAAATGTTAGTTTAAAAAAAAGGTAATCTTGTTAGAAAAAAGTGATTTCCAAATATTAAAATATTTAATAATTCTTAAATTTATTTATAAAATTCATAAATATTTATCATGAATTTCAGAAATTCTACATGGTTGGAAGATCATCAACACAAATTTTATATTTGACTTAAAACTGTTTGGAAATTTACTTGTTATTTATAGTAACATACATCTTCATTAATTAGTGCATTTTTGTGATTCAAATTACAGCATTCATGTTTGATTTACAAAATATTCTTCAAATAAATTGTTAAGGAATGCATTATAATCAAGCTCAATTAATGAATTTTATGATTAAAATTATTTTTAATTAAAATGCTGCATTAAACATACATTGATAATAACATATTTAAAATTATTTAGTTGTGTTGTCATTTTGGCCTATCCTCCAAATGTCAGACAAGGTCCATCAGACCTTGTTATTTAAATTATTTTCAAATAATGTATTTAAGTTGTCATTCTCTACAGCTATTTTTTTAAAGATTTCTTGCTTATTTAATTTTTTTGAGAATTTACTTTGGTTTTAGTCTTGACTAAACTAGTATTGATATACTCAATAAAAGCACAATAATTATTCTTAGATATCATTTTGTGTCTTTAGAAATCAAAATATGAAGATACATCTACGATTTAATGAATAGACAGGTATCATACAAGTATTATGATATGCAAAATGAGTGAGTTTGTTTGAAGAAAAAATACTTCAAAATACTTTGTTCTTCTAGATTTGGAATACATTTGTACATCAATCACAGGTTAAATTTCAAGTACAGAGATCTTTATCGATATAATTTTTAACTCTTCTCTGAAATAAAGAATATATTTCAAGAAAATGTAAAACATGCAGCTGATTTCCAGCATTATCATTCTATGATAGGATAACTATATTGGGCACTATTTTAATAATTAGTAACCGTTTCTAGAATGGTGCTAAGTACCTTACATTTGTAACTACTAAGTGAGTCACATAAATTTAAGTTTATTTTCATCTTGTATTGACTGAGCTTTGAATTGCATAGATTATTTCTATTTAGTAAAGACTAATAAATTAATAAGACTTGTTTAGTATTCAAACTATAACTAATTTCAGTATTACTATAAATCACAAAGAAAGTCGATAAATTACTCTGAAATATTTCAAATAACTATCAAATATCTGAAGCTATATTTATTACTAATTTTTAATTATTATTTCTTTTGAAAATTATAAACAAATATTGGAATAACTTGATTTACATTTTCAACAGAAATTTGAAGCTAATATAAATTATTCCTTTCCAAACTCTATGAAATGTTTCTGTTATGACATGGGTCTCAGTATTCTATGCATAAAAATTCATCAACAGTTCATATATATAATTTATATTACTATGATTAATTATTATTTAAAGGTGTCACTAATAATTGTTTTGTATTTCTCTAATAACATATCATAAAAGTATATCCTATTGAAGTTGCTTACATGAAAAATTTCCCATTTTTATATTTCTATGTTTAATTACACAATATAAGAACATTGGCTCTACACATCATGGAGTTTGTGACTTTTAAAAAAATTGTTGGCAGTTAACTATGACAGTTTCCAGAATAGTACTATAATTGCTTAAAAATTTTCCTCATAGAAGATTTTTCATTCAGTTGATCATTTTAATATTTTTTATTAACAAGTATTCTTGAACAGTTAAGATGAACAAATATTAAATTAATTTTTTATAAGATCAAATACTTCTAGTTGAAACAGTCAGAAATTGATATCATATCCAAATAATGATTTTAATCTTAAATTTTTTTAAATTAAAAAACTATTTTGAGTTAGAAAAAGAATTTTCATTACATTTTAAATATAATGCATGGATGTGTAGAGATTTCTGACCTATCACACAGAAGTACAGGAGGTACTATAAAACTTTTAAAAACCAATGGTGTAAAGAGGAGGAGCTAAGACGAGAATTATGAGGAATTAAAAACGGCATCTAAAAAAGGAGAAGACACAGAAGTCCCTCGCACAGAGAAAAGAAATCTTGGTTTCGAGACTGGAGCAATTGAGCATAATGAGAAGCTAAAAAGATTTTAGTGGTAAACGGAGTATAACTGCCCTGTCCAGTAGGAGCTCTATCTCGACTTTCCTGAATGGAGCTGCAGATTGCCGACAAATAGATGAGGATAAGATCTGAGAAGAGATAGCACAGAGAAAGGAGAGAGCTCATGAGGAATGGGCAAGCCAAGCAGTAAGCCAGTGAGGTGTGGAAATATCAGCGGATGGAAAAGCAAAGCGAAGATGCCGAGTAGAGGACAGGAAGTAGATGAGAAAAGAGAATCATCGACACCGGAAAGCGGTAATGCCATTGACGATAAAAGACGCCACACTGCTACTTCTAAAAGGGGTGAGTCTGATCTCTCATTTCAACTCCCAACTGGTCAAATTTGGTTATGGTATATTATTGTGTAAATGTCATAAAAGAAATACAAAATAAAATTTCAATTATTTAATCGAGAATGTTTTGACTGTAAATATAAATTTCTCTTGTTATTACGTTGCTAAAATAAATTATTAAGTGTTATTACATTTATTTTGAATTATCATCTCTGTCACTCAATTATTAAAAACGAATATGGGTTTCCTCGGAATTTTTCTAAAATTTTCAAATCTCACCACAGCATTAAATTTATAGGTGCTGTTTTAGTCTTGACAAATTATAGTGAAGAGGAAGCTTTAGTAATTGTAGTGAAGAGCAAAGTTTAAAGTTGAATGTTAAAAAAGAAGTGTATTATCTAAATTGCGAAATTGCATTTTGTTAAATAAAATTAATAAATGCATTTTGTTAAATAAAATTTTTAGAATAAACCGTTCTACTGTCTAGTTAATATTTTCAGTATTGAATATTTCGGCATCTGGGCAATTTTTGTTAAAAACTAATGTTGAGCTCTTAACAAATAATGAACAAGTTTGCTCATATTTATGTATTTTTTACGTTTAAAAAAGTAATATTTTAAAATTTGACAGCAAGATGTTAACTAAAGTTAAAAAAATCAGAAACAATTACTAGTTAATACGAATCTGAATATTTTTGCAGGATGCAACAATGCAGGTTTAAATGAAAAAAAAATTGTCGTATTTATTGCAAAAACTTAAAATATCTTCGTTCTAATTTAGTTATAAAAATAAAATCCTTTGTTATCACTACATATAATGTAGGCAAACTGTAGCCCAATGTAGGACTTATCTTGGCTGCCTAAATTGGATAAATTTTGGCGGCCAAGCTTTCTCTCTCTGTTTGCTATCTAGACGGCCAAGCTATCTTGGCCGTCTAGATAGGTTCATTGTAGGTTGCCAAGATTTGGCCTATTTTTGCAGCCCACATTGGTCTTATATAACGAAATGTAGACCATCCAAGATTAGCCCAATATAGACTGTCAATTCTGGAGCTAGACAAAGCCAGGATTATCCAAAATAGAGCCAAGCTATTTTGCTACTTGGGAAAGAGTAGCGAGAAAGTGAAAAAATTCGGCAAACAGAGACAGAAGGGGATGGAATTTGCGAGGCTTAGTGCCAGAAGCCGAGGCTTCTATAACTAATTTAAATGCCTTGCAACCCAAAGATGTTAAATTCGAATCTAAGATCCAACAGCCACCACCTGCTTTGGTAGATGAGCTACAGAATCATACCTTGATGAGGCGAGAAGTATCGCCGGCACCCACTCTCTTATATTGGCAAACAGTACACTTCGTGCAAGATTTGTACGTTACCTTAACGTCAATTCCTATACATTTCTTTTATTTACCGTCAATTCCTATTCTATTCCTCTTCTCGACCGGACCATCGTCGGTGGCATGCTGGTATTCCATCATTGGAATGTCGTCCGACACAATGGACATGATACTTTTCAAGATCGACCAATTGCGCCGGTCCAAGATGGTACTCAAGTTTGCGCTATAGTACACCAGTTTGCTCCTTTCTTCCGCGGTCCTGGTACAAGACAGCACGAAGTGGAGGCAATCCCACACCACATTGTATGAGCGACATAGCTCACTAATCGGATACCCTCGCTTATGAAGATATTCCGTTACACGTCCGTGTCCAGTCGCTATTTGGGCTATGATAGCATTTCTGAAAACTCTTTTTTCGGTCACTGTTTCAAAGAATCTGAAGGTCTGGCGACCAACATCTTTGCTTTCCCGACTCTACTGCCATACACGCAGTGCCTCTTTATTGCGCACCTTGAGAAGGTGTGACCTTGGACGTGACAGGTCCAGCGTTGGCTCTGGTAAGTTCGCAGCCTCTTTGGCCAGTTCATCAGCCCTTTCGTTACCGAAAGTACCAGCATGACTTAAACTTCATGACAGTTTTGGTATTAGAGGAAAAATGCTGTCTTGGATATCTGACTTTCTGCAGTGTAGGTCGATTAGGGTAAAGTACAAAAATATCTTGTCTGATCCAACTGGACTGAGACACGGCCTGCCATAGGGCTCAGTTTTGAGTCCTGTTTAATTCTCCTTATATATAGCTGGCCTCGAAAAGGTAATTCCTGACTCTTGTAGCGTAGGACTTTTCGCTGATGATGTTATCCTTTGGAGCTGTGATGCGGATATGGGAGAATTGGAGTCCAATCTTAACTGTGCCCTCTCAGATATTTGTTCTTTTGTTGAGTCACACAAAATGATCTTTAATACCTCCAAGTCTGTTGTTACTTTCTTCACCACTAACAGGCACCTGTATAATTATCAACCTACAGTCTTTATGAATGGTGCTCTGTTAAATTACTCTAAAAATGTCAAATATCTTGGTTACACTCTTGACCAGGGATTCTGGGCAACAGGCCTATAGAGGCCCAGGTGGATAAATGCAGAAAAAGGCTTAATATTCTTAAATTTATTTCAGGACGAGACTGGGGGGCCGACGCTGATACTCTGAGAACAACATACATCTCATTGATTAGGCCAATTTTGGAATATGGGTTTCCTATTTATTTCTGTGCCTCTGAAGCTAATCTTGACAAACTTGAACGCGTACAACTTAGCGCTGCAAGAATAAACTCCGGTCTTCGTAACAGCTGCCCTAGGGATATTGTGCTTTTCGAGCGTGACTTACCAGCTCTTTCTTTGAGAAGAGGCTATTGTCTCTCAAAATATTTTATTAAGCTACTTAGCTACTATGATCATCACAGAACTTCTGCTTACCTTCACTCTTGGCACAATAATAGGTGCCTAAAGAGATACAGTCCTTTCTCCTTGGCAAATGAGATGCAGTTGCTTACTGACGATGTGGAACCTCATTCCTTGAAACCGCGTCCCCTATTATATGTTGGATACTGATCGAGTTCGATTGATCGGACTGGGCTTCTATCTAAGGTTTGTAAAGGTACAGACGTCCCAGAACTGACTAGGCAGATAGCTCTGGAGATGATACATAACATTCCAGTCTCAGATTTAAGAGTGTATACTGATGGCAGTAGGGGCGACGGAGGTATTTCTGGTAGTGGCATACATATTATGACACCAAATAATATAATAGACATAAAGATTAAGAATGCCGACAACTGCTCTGTGTTCAGGTCGGAACGCATTGCTATTTATGAGGGATTAAATTTTATTGACATGACTACTGAACTCAATTTTAATGACTTATGGATTTTAACGGATAGCCGTGCCTCTATACAGCACCTCTCTCGTTGGACGTCTGTTGGGGATAAGATAAACTTGAAAATCCTGGAACTTGTCAGTCGACTTTCTTCAGGACACAATATCTACTTCCAATGTGTTCCTTCTTATGTTGGTTTGAAGGGGAATGAAATTGCTGATACCTTGGCCAAATCTGCCTCTGCGGTGACCTTGAATAATAATACTTGTCTAACTTGAGATTTTGAAGGATCCTTTACTGTTTTTAGACTTTTTGGAGATTTTTGGTTTTATGGAGTTGGTGTAGCAGAGCTACACCAACTCCATAAACTGGGATTAGTAACAACAACAATAACAACAACAACAAGCATGAGCACGTACGTAGTGCAGGAATACCTCTATATTGCTAGTACCTTTCCGGTAAAAGTCCTTTACCTTGTTAACCAAGATGTTTCGGTTATTTGGATCGGCCAGGGAGTAAAGGGATGACAACCAGTCACTGTATATGTGACAAGTGCAGTTGCCCGGTTTATATTTGAGCCAATCCAATGTCAGTCCCAGCGCTGATATTGCTGCCTGAAAGACAGAATGTCTGTCATCGAGTCTAGCACCGTATGTGACAATCTCTTGCGCCGCAATAAGCAATATGTGATTGTATTTCAAAATTATATGCATAGTACAGAGTAAGAACAGGGTTGATTCGGTAGGTTCTAGGAAAGCCGTGGGCGGCGATACACGAAGTAACACGTTTAGACAGAGTCGGCTAGAATGGATTATGAATGTGGATTACGTTCTGAGGAATGTCTCTCCAGTCCCTATCAACCATTTCACAAAGTGCGTCTTTGAAAAATGAAAGAGGCAGTGACAAGGTCTACAAATGGCGTCCAATCATATACCAACGTCTGGAAATCATTGAAGAAAAAAAGTGTGGCTCATCTAAAAAGATGATTCTGTGCCACTCCATTGTCCACTTCGCTCTAATCCGAAACCATTCCAGACGTTGGTGTCAATGCTTTAGGGTCAATGGCTATCTTCTTAATGGAAAGCATGAGAGCAGGCTATTAGTAACCGATCGACAGCAAATAGTTCTGCTCAATATGGGAGTTTCCAGAGTGCCCTGCAGGGCATTCTGCGTAATTTCGGTAGACTCTGTCTCCACCGACACCCCTCAAACGTTACAAAGTTCCTTGTTCCAACCATCTTGGCTACAGCTGGTGCACTCTGGACGTGCAAGGGTGTGTGTCAGCTGGCTTACCTTAAGGACGAACCTGCCCTTCTCTGTCCAATCAGCATGCCCCTCATAAACTGGTGTGTCTGCTGGAACTAATTTCATAGACGATGATTTAGCGTTCTCTGCAATTGCATGCCTCCTTTGAGACAAAATCAAATTTTCAGCGGTTATTTTCCAAAGAGCAATAACTGCATGAATATTGTCCACTCTGCTGGTTCTTCACCTTATATCTTACTCTACGTGCGCTGGAATGCTGCAGCTTTCACATCATTTGCATAACTCAGTAAGGTGCGTCTACTTTAAAATTTGAATAATTATCTTGCCACTTCTTTATGTTGCTTTTTCAATGTCAGCGAGTGTATATTTGGACAATCAAACAAGCCGTTCTGAATAGTTAGAATTCTGTTGTTTGGTTGAAAAGATCATGGGCTTGATATCCATCACATAAATAGATATTTGTAATTACAGTCTATTTTAAATTTTAGACTTTAGTCCAGTTAACATTTTTCATATGACAAAAGACAGCTTAAAATGACTAACAAACCTATGGATTTAATAATGTATACCAAGAAAAATAGTTCTACTTTAAGATATCTTCCATTTTAAAGTTCTTACTAGTTATTATAAAAAATCACACACAAACGCAAGAACCTAACACAAAAATTAAGAATATAAATTTATCAAAATTATTGATTTAGATTCAGATCATTTAAGAATACTAAAAAAAATTTTTAATACGTTTTAATTTCATAATAAACTTTTGTCATATCACCCCTTATATCTTGAATATTTTTCCAAACTTTTTCTTTAATATTTTAATCACAAGAAAGTTATTTATGAATTATTTGACAGCCAGCCAAATGTAGCAATGGATTTTAGCTTAATATAAAAATAAAAAGCTGTAGCGATTCTTAGTAAATCTTTTAAAATTAGTTAATTTTCGTAATCAGACTACCACACCTCTCTCCATAATAAGTTCTGCTTGCATATTAGCTTTAGTGTAATTAGTTTTGCAGAAAATGTGTTGTACTACTTAGACGTAAACTTTCAGTTCATAAACGAGATCCAATAAATCTTTTCACAAATTTCTCGACAGTAGTTTTGTCATTTTTCATTAAACTAGAGATTGCGCTTTGAATTAAACTCAAATAATTACTTGTTTTAATATGCATAAAATGGAGCAATTTAATCTGCAAATTTCTTAATTTTACTGTTTGTTATTCCCAACAAAATTTTATAAGTTTATAAACTTGTACACTTTTCTTTAATATTATAACAATCAAAACTGAATTTTTTACAGTAAATTGAATCATTAACTCATAGAATGATAAAACAAAAAATATGTAAGAAAACTAATTCTCGTTAAAAAAATTTCAGTCAATAATATTCAGCATCTTATTTTTCTACAATTAACTTCCAGTTATTCAGTTTAAAAAAATGCAGTAACAAAATAAAATTAAATATATTAATCTGCATTAAAGTACGCTTAGAATTAAGATAAATATTGATTAAAAAACTTATAAATTTAATATTTAAAATATTTTAACAATTAATATTTAAAAATGTGGTAAACTGATAAATATTTTTACTTAAATTAATTGAAGTGTAAACTATTGAAATTTCATACTGTAAAATATTGATGCATTTTTTATTCGTCAGTTAGTTGTACAATGTATTATTTTAAACAAAATGAAGGTTTATGTCTTGTATGATTATGATATATGTATGATTAATTATCTTCAGTGATATATTAATAAACATGTTAATTATTAAGCACAATTGTTGACATGCATGGCCTGAATTTATCACTCGTTAACACACCACGTTGATTTTTTTAAAAAATATTATTTTAATGATATGTTAATTAATTAACTGAAGTATGTATGAGGCTAAAAGTGATTTGAAATTAGACTTTATTTTGACAAAGGTATTCAAGAACTTTCTGAAATAAATTTGTTGAAGAAATGTCTGTTTGATAAATCTTTTCAATCATTATTTTCATAAGAAAAAAGATAGCGATAAACTTCCCGGAATCTAATAATAAGGAACATGTATATATGTAAATGGAATTAATTTCCCGTGCAGTTTAAACGTTTAAGATAGTTAATTTGATTTAAAGAGAATATTTTTATATGATTAATGACTTAATTTTCAGAAAGAACATAAAACATTTAAAAAGAAGTATCTAAAAATATTTCAGAAAGTACTTATGAAAACATAAATACAATACAGTTATAGTGAACTTTATTAATGTAATTTGTGACAAAACTAGTTACTAATTATGTCTCATGGAGAAATTGATCATTTTAATTTTAAGTTCAAATAACAGTATATAAAAAATTAATAATGTTCTAGTATTCAATTTTGTCATCACTTGCTAAAATTTTCTGTAATTTAACAAATTATTCACCGAAAGTCTTTCTTTTAGTGGTTATATTTCGCATACTTTTGAGACTATAATTTTTATACGATGTATTTTTAATCTTTGAAAATTAATTTGATTATCACTTTAAATTGCTTTGCATGGGCATAATTAACTTCACATAAAATTAATAGGATTAAAGTTTTAGTTAAAAATATATAATAAATCTAATTTGTATTTTTAATTTTGAGTATATTCAAAAATATTGCAAATAAATTTTGAAATCATTGCAAAAAGTGTTAAAAAATGTGAATGACTAGTTTTATTATTCATTGATTTCAGAAGTAATAGTTGAAAGATATTCACATTTCTATATAAATAACTTTTTTGTGTTACAATGGTTACACTTGTATTTTCAAAATACGATTAAAACCATGAATTTGTAAATAGAATAAACATATATTTTAATAATGTGGTGATTTAAAACACATTTCTTTTATTTACAGCACACTTTCAAAATGTTTCTTTACAACACTCATAAATAAAAAATAAAATTATTCAAAATGTAAATAAGCAAATAATATTTCGAAACATAATATCAATACTAGTGACAATAAAATAGTTTTTAGTGAAAAAGCAATAAAATGTGACAATTTTTATCAAATACTTTATTTTCGTAAGCTGAAATTTTCAGTTGCTTAGTATTTGAGATACTTTATTCCCTTTCTTGAAAGTTTCTACACACGCATCTTTATAATTTAATAAATTCTTGTAGATTCTAACCGAAATAACCGGTTGCTGATAGTAACCGGTTATTTAGTAAAATATTGTAAAAAGATTAACAAATTTTAAATTTTTAAATGTATAAATTCATTCACTTACAGATTATAGAAATAAATATAACGAGTTCTTTTGATAATAAATATCTCACTTTTATGCACAAAAACTTTTATGCACAAAATTTTCTTAAAAAAATAACAGTGTATTTCTAATGTAATTTTATAACTTTTATTGATTAAGCATTTGTTGATAACTCTACTACCTTTATTGATTAAACATCTGTAGACAATCTCTCATGATAGTTTTGAAAATGTACCATGTCCTAAAATTTATTTTGCCTAAAAAATTAAGAAGAGTAAACATTTTGGGCTATATTTTAGTTATATTTTCATATAATAGGTGGTCAAATAATCTACCAATTCTAAGCATTTGTGGATGAGAAAAAATAAATTTTAAAAACTTTGGAATTCGTTCCTATCAATGTTGATCTTCAGAAGTCTTCCTAAATAACTTTTCGTTCTTTGGAAAATAAAGAATCACCTTTCTTTAGATAAAAGGACAAAAGCAATTGATTCAGTTTGAAGCAGTGAAACGGAAAATTTGGTTTTCTCTCAATGTAGAACAATTTAAAGTAAATAATTTAAAAAAACTACTATTGTAATTTCTTTTCATAAATTATTTTCTTAATTAAATTCTCTACTTTTTACATTATGTAAATATGATGTCTTGATCATAAATTTTAAATTATATATTGGGTAAAAAATAAGTTTAATGAGCTTTTATTTTCTTTCGTATTTAGAACAACAAAATACTTGTTTATAATTTCCAATTTTGGTTTTTGTGAGATGGAATCTGTATGCTTCATAAAGTCCTAAATTTTAACTCAACAGTTCATGAATCCCTTCACTTTCGATGATGGTTATTCATTGTACTTTGTGCCCTCAAATTATCTTTCAGATGCAAGAATTGATTTTAGCTTGATCATCCGTTCCAATTTTCATTTAAAGATGTTTCAATGTCAAAAATGACGTCAATTGGATTATTATATAAAATAATTTGTGTGCTTGGATGGTTGTAAATTTATCATGTATAATATATTTAAATATTGAATTATAAAATTTTAAATGCCCTTCTGAAATATACTTTTGAGAACCCAATGATATTTTGTAGTATTGTATTCTTATTTTTTCCGAACTAGAAACCAAAAGAACAGTTTTACATAACACCATTTAAAGCAAACATCATATATAATATAAAATTTAATCATTTTCTTAAGAAAAAAGATGCAAATAACTCTATAGAGAGCTTAGCAAATAGTTCGAATATTTTCTATTTATAAGATAGTTTCCAATTCTCCAACAGATTAAGTCATAAGCATAATATTATGTTTTAAATTATTTAAATAAAACAGATTTCTAAATTTAACTAAAATATTTAATTTTATCAAAATTGTAACACTATTATTGTAGACATAAAATCCTAACTATTTAAAATACTTAAAAAAAATGAAAATTTATTCTCACATTCTAAAAGATTCTGTAAGCGAAAAATCTACATTTCAAATGAACTTAATAGGTTACAGTAGAACGTTTCAAATAAAGTAATAATTAAATAACTTTTTAATTTAGGCTTACTAGTAACTTAAAACAAATTTAAAAAATAAAGAATTATTTAAAAATTTCTAAAAAAGCTATAGTTAGATTGTTCCCTGTTGCTTTCTATTTCTATTAAAATGACGTTCAGTCTTTATATTATGTTTTTCCCATTATAATAAAATACGCTGAGTAAATAACATTATTTGTAACACTAAAAATGTGAAATTAATGTTTTATAATTTATTAATCTAAGAGTGTTGGAAAATCAAATTTTGAAGAAATATTTTATACACAATAAATTCTCTTATTAAGAATTGCAAAATTCCTTTAATTTCTAACATGTAAACATTTTTGGCTTACAGTGTATTGGAATAAAAAGTTCACTTTAAAAAATGGAAAATCAATGTTCAATTTTTTTCCACTATTAAGCAAAGGAATATGTACGTTTCCTTTGATTTTTTTAAATTTGTATTTAAATAGATAATTACTTTGAATTTTTTTTATATTTCGATATGTAAATATGGAAACGATTTATAAAAAGTCCTGATGAATCTTTATGCATTCATATGGCAATACAGGATTGACATCCAGATGACTCCTAAAAATCTTCACCAAACAGATTACTGTATGCTCTCTGTCTAATATCATTAACTATTACAACAGTAAAACTACGAACATATTTTCGCTTATTTGGTTGGGAAAATATATTTTTTCTTAAATATTTAAATAAATACTTAATACCCTAAATAAATTTACATTATAAAAATATTATGTGTCCTACAAAGTTTGTTCAATATAAAGATCATTAATTTCAAAATGTAACAAAATACTAATCATTATGTATAAAGTTTGTTAATTATGGGATTTTATAATATGTTAAGCACTCAGCATATACTTGGATAATAATTTATAGACAAACTAAAATATATTTTAATGACAATCTGGATGTATTTATCACGCTTTATATATATATATATATATATATATGCTTTTGTTAAATTTTTACACCTGGAATTTATTCATTCATACTTTAAGTATAAATGCATCATATCGTATTAAAAAATATATTTAAGTAATATATGCTGCATAATAAAATGTACACGAATATTAAACAAAGATTAATTTTAATTTTGAAATACAGCTATAAAGATGTGATTGCCATTATACTTAGAAGTTGCATTTGCGATATATTACTAATATCTTTTTATAGCTAGTAGCTAAATTGCCATAGCCCTCATTTTCAGTTCAGAGGCTCTAATTATGACTCCTTTGTCGTGGATATTTTTATAATGATTCGAAATTTAACTTTTTAAACTATTGATTTTGGTCTACTTGCTTTATCATGCTTATTGCATGAAAATCAAGTGAATTCGTCTTTGACAGCCAGTTAAACATTCTGTATAATGACACAATATATTAAAAATATTTAGTATTGCAATATGTCTTAAGTTATTTTCAAATAGGCAAACAAGCTAAATTGGATATAATTTTGAGTATCGATAAAGTGCAATATGCCCTCCATTAAAACTTATGCTCCTTATTATGCACTATCTACGCCATTTCAATATAACATCTAATTTTTTTCATATCCATTAAATATATTTAGGTGTCGTTGAAATTTTTTTTCTTTATTTAGCTTTTGTAAAAAATATATTTATTTTATTTATCACATATTAAACATTTCTATAAGGAATATTCATTAGAACTTGACAACTTTAAACTATTGTATTCATAATATAATAACGTTTATTTTTTGAATAAATATACGTGAAATATTTTGCTTATTATAATCATGTTGACGTAAATAAAAATACTTGTTTTACATACGCATTTATATTACAAAAATTGCAATTGTATGATTCATTGATGAATCAATTTAAGTAAATACTATTCAATATCCCCTTAAAATAACAAAAGACTTATACAGCATTAAAATATCTATTTAAATTCGTGTTTACTTAACTATTCTTACATATTTTAGACAAATATTGGTTTGAATTCCTGAAATCAAAACTTTTGCTGAATGTTATTTTGCTTCACAAAGAGGTTACAGTAGCTTACATTATTTATTTTATTGTGTTAAACTTATTTAAAATTGCTAATATTGGAACTATAGGATAAAAAGAGATTTTGTAAATTTAGTATTTTTTATTTTAAAATCCCACTTTTATATATAAAATTTTTAAAGTGGAATTCGTCATATTTCAGAAGTTTAGTTTAGTTTTGATTTGAATAGTTTCTTTCCCAAACATTCCATTTCTATCGACAGACACGCAATTTATGTAAGAGTGAATTTTTTCTCTTAGCAAAACTATGTTTTCTATGCTCGAATGGCGTGTATCATTCACAAAATATATTTACGACATTTTGAGTTTATGCCTCAAACAAAATAGATGGCAATTTTTAACGAATAATGATGTGTCAAACTTGAATTTTAAAGCTATTGTTTTTTTAATTTCAAAACCTTTCACTGGCACTATTATAAAGTGAATTAATGTAATAATTTTAGATTACTATAATGAATCTTTGTAGAATATTACATTTGTTCATGTTTTCTAAACGTTCCTTTTCAAAATGAGACAGTAGAATCACAAAACAAGCCCCACAAAATACTTTATATAGAATAACTTAGTTAAATTTGATTTTTGAATATCTTAATGTTTATTCCTTAATATTTATCTTAATGTATTTTAAGCAAATGTTTAAAATAAAATATTAAACTTTTTTTACGTAATCGTAAGGGAATTAAAAATTGTGAATAGAAGACCATTTAATTAATCACCTTACTTTGGATAGTTTATTCGATTATTCAATGACGTTTAGCTCAGGACTTCCGCAGAGTGATAATTCCAGAATATTACCGGCTCGTTATGGTCTAGTGGCAATGATACGAACTTCAGAATAGTTAAGTACTTTTCATTGTTAATAAAACAACAGATATCGAGGTTTTAATTTGCCTAAAAGCTTTCCTAGTTTCCTATTTTGTGGAAAGCGAATTAGGCTTAAATTTTAAATATTCCTTCTGAGAACGAAGTAAATATTCAAATATAAATCAACAATCTCAGAATTTTAATTTATTCGTTTTGCACAGTCAATAACAGGATATTTAGGCTAACTCTAATATGATATTATTATAGTCTTCAAATAAAAGTTTCCGAGTTACATCCCCTTCATTGTTAAATGGTGGTTCTATTGTATGCATCTGCACGTGAAATATTTCAAATGTTTTTGAGGTTTCAGTTTTGCGATATATGAATATGGTTTACTGTCTAAAATCATTCTGAAGAAAATGTGCAATGGGAGTTCAATTGTTTACAAATGCATTTTGGTACAAAGTGATCTGATGTGCGACCTCTCTCAATTGTTATAGCAACTGACCGGACTACCTGTCTGATTTTCTAATCTTTTTTCTTAATCCATTGACTTACATATTTTACTTTAGTCTTCTATGAAGAATTATTGAAAACACATTTATAATTTAATATTATATACCTCTTCTGATTATTTATTAAGCATTTTCCATTCTATGTTAGTTCTGATTTCGGGTCCAAGCTAGTTTATTGTATTTCCTTAAAATAATTAGTTTATATACATTCAACATTATGTAATCAAAATGGAATTGAAGTAAATGATAATAAAATATAATTTATATTCAGATTCATGTACATTTGCCCAAATTCAAGAAAAGTTTCCTAGGTAAAATAAGTAAGCGATAAAAAAATACATAAAAAATTAATCAATATGCTCATCCTTTTTGTACTGATGGAAATTCTGATTATTCGTATATTTAGGTTGGGTTTGATTTAATTTTTCATTATGAGAACTATTCATTTTAAGTTTAATGCAACTAATAACTATGTATCAATGTCGATTCCGAAATATTTAATGCACACTGAAAATTGTTTATGAAATTGCTTATAGCTAATGTCGGAAAACAACTAGTTTTCTCTCTTTTTGCCTATTGTCCTTATTGCTTTCCAAATTTTTTCACCCTAATTCTTCTCAGACCGAAAGCTTAGAGCATTCCAAAATACTGTAAGCATACAGCAGAATTTTTAAAATTCACTTGTTTGTTCAGGATGCACGTAACAGATGCTGTCATCACTTTAGTTAGCACTCATTAATATTTATGATTTCATTTCAGTTTTATGGCAATTTTATATTATATTCCATTTGTTTCGGGAAACTTATTTACATTTTAATGTTTTAATTTCCTATTCTAAATTCAAATTTAATAATAAAATTTACATATAAATATTCTTCTATATTCTGTTTGAAACAGATGACAGTGATGGGAAATATATTGATATTTAAATAATCACAATCTCTGTCAAAATTGGTACCATGAATAATTTATATCAAAAATCAAAATTCGCTTATTTTAAATTTATATATTGTAGTTCATAATTCAGTAATTTCAGACATTTGTAATTTGATTTTAAATCATCAATCTGCTTAATTTCTCTTACATTTTAATAACAATAAAAATAAATGAAATATCTTTCTTTTTTTACATGTTACAGTACATATAAATTTAACTTAAATGCAATATCATCGTGATTTTACTATTTTATTATATAAAATAAAAAGCTAGTGTCCTTCTATATTTTGTATCCAAATGACAAAATATTGAAGCCCAACTCTTTCAATAGATTTGCATTTTGATTTGCATTTTTTGATTTTGATTTAGAAGAAAAAAACATTTTGAGTGCAATTTGATTCATATGACCAAAATCAAATTTAAAGGTATGCTTTTATTGATGAAAAGTCTTAGTTTATATATTTCCATAAAGTTACGATTTTTTTCCTTTCCATTCCTTATTTCATTTATTAAATTATACTTCATCTATCCTTGTTATCATATTATTCTGGTTGATAATTCAGTTTTAATCATTTAAAAACCGTAGCTTTAATCAGTATATGGAATAGACTGGTTTAAAAATCTAAAAAGTTGTTTTGACTGTTTAATTGTCTAAATTTAGACAGTTTTAGTTATTTAAATAGATCTCTAAGTAACTGAGTTATATAAATGCATATTATGCAATTGATTCCTTTTGCTTTTAGTCTCGACAAAGACATTTTCAGATAAACCATCTTCGAGGCATTTAATAGTTTAATGCTGTCTTCATTTTAAAAGATTAAATTAGTAGCATGCTCAACAAAGGATATTTATTTTCCTCAAATGATCAATATCTCTTAAGTAATATTTTTTGGTACTTAAAAATCTTGGATACCTATTTGAATATAAAATCAAGCAGAAACTCTTACTTACTGATCAATCAACTAAAACGTTTAATTATCTTCTGTTATTGCTAAAACACATAATATAGCTTTTTTAAGTTTTTATATTTTTTTTTGGAATCACATGCATGGTAGAAAAAGCTTTGTTCAATTAGAAACTTATTTAGTAGTTATTTGTTATTGAATTATTTTTAAGCAACATTTACAAAAATATTACATTTTATTACAATAGTTTGATATCACATAATCTATTTGAAATAACCTAAACCTAATTAACGCAAAATCACTTACTATTAAGCTGAGCATACACTATAATCTAGCAAATTTTAATGTTTTTTTTCGAAATTCGTATACACAGTGTACTTCTTTAAAATGGATTTCAAAATATTTCAGTCAGTTTTATTTGTTAAAGTTCCCAAAGTAAGGAGCTAAAAAATTGTTTAACTTTTTGTACTTACTTTCTCAATTAGTTTTGAATTTTACATTCAATCTAATATAGTTAAATGTACAATTTTTTTATCCATTTTCTCGATACATAAATGTTTGAATTCCATACACATTGTGCAAACCTTGAATTTTAACTGTTATCAAACAAAGTAGAAATATAAATACTCAATATTACTGAAAGAATAGCTTAGTAACTAAAATATATAGAACTTTTCTTAATTTGAATTGTTTTGCATTAAATATTTTAATCGATAATGAGAAATATCATTTTTTATGAGGTATTATGACTGAAAAATACTTAAGCCCAAGTAATAACTATTGGATAGAATTGTCATAAAGTGAAATTCAAAACTGAAGTTGTAATCTTAAAAATTAAACTGCGTTATGAAAAAAAATGTGACTTTCACGCAATTAAGGTAAACTTTTGTGTATATTGCATTTATGGATTATTTCTTGGAAGGAGCATATTTTTTATTTGAACCAGTTATGTAATTAGAGATCATGTTTTCAGATAGAAAATTCTATAAGGATTTAGGATTGAATCATGATTGCGACAATTTGAACTCTACTTTAAATGTCTAAGTTTCGGGAAAAAATTAATCACAACTTTGGAAAATGAGAATGCAAGAAAAGCACGATGATACGAAATTCAAACCATTTGATATATATCTTGACCAAGTTGTAGCATTAGTATCTGAATCATTAAATATTTTTAATTTTAAATATTTTATTTTAAAAAATCCTTTTAATTAAAAATTATTTGGTTTTTATGTTGATATAAGTTCGACAAATATTCTTCCAAGAACGCAAATAAAATGTTTCTCTCTTTAAATTTTAATTTTATGTAATGGGAAGGAATGTTTTAATCTGGAAAAAATTTAGATTTTATTATGATGACAGATAATTACCATGTTTTTGTAAGAATCTGAGCTATCATATTTTAAATATATTCAGTTAACAGTTTGTATTTTTATACGTATAAAAGTTTTAATAATGCAGGACGAAAATTAAATTATAAAAGTATATTCTCATAAATTTTTCATCTAAGTTTAAGATGCCATTGTTAACAAGATAAACCTAAAATAAAAGATAAAAAGCAAAAAATTATATTTGCAGGAAAAAAGTAGTTGAACAGAATAAATATCCTACAAAAGAATGAGTTCTTGAAATTTAAAAAATGAAAAATTAATTTGAATAGACGAAAAAAAATTTAACCTGACAAGTTTTGCTGAAAATGCTATATTTCGAGTAAAGATTAAATAATTTCAAAATTTATAAATAACCTTACGTGTAAAACAGGTGAAAAAATGCAATTTCAGGCCAAGAAAAATTTGAGTTCAAAGAAACAAATTGAAATATTACATGTTACTGCCCCAGCTATCATATTCATTATTACATAAAAAGAATATTAATGAATTAAAATGTAGAAAAGGCAACTACGCAGAACAAGGCAATAATGCCAAGTATATAATAAACACAAGGCTGGATTAGTGCTATAAAACATCTTATTAAAGTTAGATTATCACTATCTTGTCATTTAATATCACCAGATTTTAAGAAAAAAATTTCTACTCAAAATATCTGTCTTAATGATCATGAAACACCATTTCGTCAACATACTATCTTATGTGAGGATCATTCAGGAATAATATCAAATAGTATAATGAAATGTTTGGTTGAATTGATGAGGAAATAGACTCCTCATAATATTTTTTTCTTTGTAGTATATATAATTCAAAAATATATGCATACTAGGAATAAAATGTTTCAGGATCTAGTATTAAATAATATATTGGTTGAATGTATTTAATAAAATATAGTTCCCTTAAACAGATAATATTTTTTACATATTATCAATTGCTTTTCAAATTTTACAGGTTTCTGATATAAATTTCACTGAATTCTATATAAATAAATTTACTTCAATCACTTCCATAAAATCATGAATAAAATCAATGAATCTTTATAAAAAATAGCAATTGTAAAATAAATGTAAATATTAAAAATTCGTATTTAACATGTTATTGAAAAAGATTTAGTCATTTATTATTTTTAAATAATGTTTTATCCATTAAATTACTTCATTTAATGCTTTTAACAGACAAATAGAGAAGCTGTAGTATTTTATTTTTAATTAAAAAAAATCATCAGTCAAAAAATTAAAAAAAAAATATGCAAAAGCAAATGGTCAGTTTTTTACCCAAACATATACAGCATCAAGCAAACCAACCATTAATTTTAATTATGATAAAAAAATATGTGTGTCAATTTCCAAATTCGTTTACATCGATTTTATTCTATTTGTCTCATTTTTAGCATGAATTCATTTATATTTTACATTCAAGCAATTCAATACTGGTAGTGAGGAAAAAAATTACCAGTTATTTTTTTTAATTTCTTAGATTAAATATTTACTTCAAAAACAGTCTTACTTTTGGAATAAACATTTTGTCAGTAACTATTGTGTTATTACTATATGAAATTATAATTTGAAACTTTTATGTTTAGCTTATGATTTTGTGGTCATAATTTCCAGCATTAACTGAGAAAAATTATTTTCTTCACCTTATTTTTTCTCCGTATCATTTATTTAATATTTTAGTATTGAATTTTAAAAATAAATTACATATATATTGTATAAACTTTGCTACAATGTACAAAATATAACAGGCATTTGGAAATATCTATAAAAAAGTCCTAAAAATTGTGGTGAACTGGTTGAACGATGAGATTCAAACTAACAAAATTTTAAAACAAATAATATCACCTAATATAACATATAACTAAAAGAAACATTTTTTATTTAGATTTGATATTAAATTTCAATATTCAAACAGATTTGGTTTTAAAATACTTTATCTTAGTATTTTCATGTAATTATGTAATTTCTTCATATTCTATTTTTTTGATATGCTTAAAAATAAAATGCAAATCCTAAAATCCTCGATTCTTTTACGATTTTTATTGGTTATAAAAATATTTCTACGTTACACTGAATAAAAGACTAATTTTTGATTTTATATGAAATTAACAATAGAACTGAATGCTATGTTTAACAAAAAAAGATGAGTTCCTACACGAACACTGACTTACTAATGATAGAATAGTTTATTGAACATTAAATTATGGGCGAAGTTTCAAATATTATGAATATAAAGCCAAATTCAACTTATTAATCCAATTGTGTAAACACATTGTAATTACAGTTCAATGTAAATTGATATTTGAATTTTTTTTAAACAATGATTGTTTATATTTTAAGAACCATTTCAATATTATTGATTTTTCTAAGATTAGATGATTTAACCTGTGCCAGATTTTGCTGTATCTCATTTGGTTAAGTAAATAAAATATATCTATAGAGTATTTAATCGTAAAATGGTTTTAAGCCAAATGATTGACGACGATGCAAAAATTATAAAATATTTTAATATTCGTTGTAACTGATAACATGACAGCTGAATTGTTGACGTTTAAGCAATTTTTAACAATTTAAATCCCACTTCTGTCTTGCGTATTTATAATCATTAATAGAATCCGCATTAAAGTGTTTTTCCTTGTTCAATTAAAAAAATTTGCGAAAAAGTGACCCTGAAGTGAGAAATTAAATTATTTTAAGAAGTTACTGTTATCCCGTTTAACAAATCTGTATCTATAATCACTCAAATTAATTTTCATCAAATTTGGAATACGTATTAAATAATAGTTAATATTAAATTTAATAATCTATAAATTATGCCCAACTCATTTATTTAATATCATTAATATCAACTTTAACTATTTATATTCATTCTATCCCATTTGTATTAATTGAGAATAGAATTAATATAAATAGGGTTAAATATTGAAGAAATGTGTTATTTTCAAAGAATTTCGTAAGTATTTATTATCTTTATCTACAATATACATACAAAAATATAACATTTCTCTTAAAGTGAAAACGTTTCTATAACACATATTATAAAACAATATCATACTTGAATTGAAAATGGAATTAACTAATAAGTAAATTTCTTGGATTTTATCACAGTTGCTTTTCATCTATAAAGATGATATACCTTAAAATAAATTTATCTGGAATCTTCATTATATTAATCATTATGGATGTTTTTTTCATAACTAATAATTATATTTTATTTATTTAAAATTGTTAAAATTTTTAATATATTATATTCTTCACAGTTTTTAGTGTACTTTTTAATAGATATTGACAATTATTCTAACAAATTAAACACAAGTACTTCATTATTTTTAAACTAGCTGAGTTATATTATCTAGACATTATTCAAGCACTAAAAGTGTTCAATTTATCTGAGGTTCCTAAATCATCCGGTTATTGCTAGATTAAAGATATTGTACATGAATTTTAATCCTATTTTCATGTTAAAAAATCCGAATAAGTCATAAAAATGCCAAGCATCAATTTTTAATGGTTATTAGTTCATAATATTAATTATTTATTTTAAATTATATAAAATAATTATAAATAACATGACTGGTATAAAGTAAAATAAATGTAACTAAAAAATGTTTAAAAATATACAAATAATTCAAGCGTAAATATGGTGAATTTTATTAAAATACATGTGTACTTAGCAAACTGTTAAGATTAATGAGAATTTTCAAATAAGTCAGCAATTTCTGTTAGTGAGAACGTTTGAATAAATTTTTTTGTAAAATTATAATGGTTAATCTAATTTTTTATAGTGTCTTCTGCTGTTAAATTATATATTAAAAATCCTTTTATAATGATTATTTATCTAGCCACATTTGATTTTTATGTTATTTTTCATTCTGCCCTATTTTGTTGTAACTTTTACAATGATTGTTATAAAAAATAAATTGGCATATAAATGGAATATTTTAGGCATGAAAATTAATTTGGCTTATAAATGATTTTGGGTTATAACCTCGTTTTCGCTAAGTGAACTAACAGACTACCCATCATAATTACGTATTATTAATCTTAAATATCAAAGTTGGCATGTAGAACTTGTTGCTCATAATCAATAGTTACGAACATTCGTTTCAGAAGTAGTGCTCTCCGACCACTACCTTTCTGTAAAATGTAAGGGATCATTTTTACAAACAGCAATTTGTAAACATTGATTTTATAACAGATATTTCCGTTTCTCTATTGAGCAGTTATGGAAATTTTTATCAGCCCTTCGGTATGTTGCTTATAGTGTAACTTTTAATTTATATATTAAATACTGCTTTAATATTAAAAGCTTAACAATGATTTTATTGCTTTCCAACTTTTATTCTTTATTTTAAGATTCTTCTACACTATCATTACAAATGAATACAAAATATTCAATGACTGCTCTGTAAAAACTGCAACTTTTAGTTTGTTATATTTTTTAATTATTATCAATTTCTTTAATCCTCCATTTACAAAAAAAGAAGCATTAATTTATATCTGCTGTATCATCGTCAGAGGTGATGTCAAAAAATATAAGGAAATTTATATTTGGATTATCATATTTAGCTATAAGAAATTGTTACATTTCAAATAGCATAGCTATGAGAAATTGTTACATTTCAAATTTTTGATTTGAGGGTTCTGTAAATAATTTAAAACATAAGAATTTTGGAGTTTATTGTTAAGCTGCTAATATTCCATTGCATACCTCACAGGAACTCTTTTCGCTTCAAGAAGGGAAGTGTTTGGTTTTTAATCCATCTTAAAATTGTCATTTATAAGTAAATGCTGAGGAAAGAAAAAATATTTAATACTTGGATGCTTCTTATTTTCGACATTCTTTTAGAGCAGTTTTCAAAAGATCAATGGTATTTGTTTTTCGATTTAAAAAAAAGCAATATTTTTATCTAATGCTATGAACGTGAATTCTGTTTACTTCTTAAACCACTGATTGAAAATGTGATTTGACACTTAAGAAAGAAAATTGGATTTTAGTTTTAACCAATTTGTAATAGAAGAAAATATTATTAATTTTGCCCATACCTCATTTATTTTATTTTTAACTATCTGTTCTTAAGACTTCCTCTTCCTGATTTCAAATTACCTTAAATAGACAGTAAATGTTGAAAAATATTTGCATCTTAACTGTCCATATTGTAATGATTTTTCTAAAAGCTTGGTTCCTGTTTCTAACTGAAAGCAGTGATTTGAAAATTTGTCGATATTGGTCTGCTGTTTGTTTTTATGGTAAAATTACTGTGGAATTACCAAAGATGACCTTTATAAATAATGGAATCTGTAAAGCTGCCGAAATTCTTTTTAAATTTTCTAAAGTAAAAAAAGGATAAAGAAAAACACTAAATATTTATTCTTAAAGTGCAATGGTTTGTTACAATTCAGTAATAGTTTGTACTTTAATTAGTTTAAATTATTTACAAGATTATCTTTCTAAGCTGAAATTTACTGTAGCTTGTAATTACGTAAAAATGCAATCATTAAATAGACATAAGATTGAAATAAAGGAAAGATATAATTAATCACAGTGGGGAATTTACAGTGGAATGTTATTATATACATAGGAATGTTGACATGTGTGTATGTTTGTTCTTCGAACGTTTCTCCGATTAAATGAAAGCGAGATAACTAATGTTCTTATTCAGAAGTCCCCAGATTGTAACGACAAACTAAATTCACATGTTTCAGACGCAGCTTAAAGCAGTCCTTAAGAATAAGATAACGATATTTTATTTTAATTCGACCTAAATTTAGATTTTAAACTAGCAATTTAAATTTAGAGTTTAAATCAAAAACAGAGTACATGTAACATTGTACAATATTCATAATTAATGTACAGGAATTAATGACTCACAGGTAAAGAAGTTTTCTATTTCAAAAAATAAGCAAAAGTATTAACTAATTATTTACATTTTACAATAAATGTTGTAGCATGTTTTAAAAAATAACAAATTAAATATTGTATTTAAATTAAGCAATTTATTAAATTATTTAAATATACACATATAATCTATATTTTGATAAAGCTTTTCAATAAATATGATTTTTTTAAAAAAAAAAGCTATTAAAAAAAGTAATGTTCTTTTCTGGTGCATTGTCAGTAAAATAAAAAAAGTCTAGATGTCAATAAAATAATTAAACCAATTACAATTCCATTAAGCATTGTGACAGCAAAAAGAAATAATTTAAAGAAACTTTTTTTTAGGTTTATATTAAATAAAATTGAAAACAACTTAAAAAAGTGTGGGTTTAATTTAGCATAACCATGTCTTATTAAAAAAAGGTTTGTAAAAGGACGATGACAATATAATTAACGTTGCTTATAAAAGTAATAGAGTAGAGTCTACCTAATGATATGCAGTGAGGTAATAGTATATGATAAACTCACACATAATTTAAGAATAATTTCTCTATTATTGTAACTTATTTTAAAACTGTTTATTTTGTAACTGGTAATTTTCACTGCATAAAATTTTGATAGAATTTACAATTCACAACGGAAGAACTTATGGCTCTAGCCAGTTTGTTTACATTAGCAATCATTTTGATATCGGTACTAATAATTTCTGCATTCAGTTCAGTGTATTAAATATATCTTTGGCATTGTGTATTATATATATATATTGTATATACCGGGTGATCCAAAAGTCAGGACGAACTTTAAAAATGAATAATTCGAAAACGAATCACGATACAAAGATGCGGTTTGCACCAAACGGATGAAAAAGAAACCGGGTTTTGTGTGGCAATGAAAAAAATAGTTCTGTTAGCGACCAACAGATGGCGCTATAGTGTTTTATTGCAACAAAAGATGTTTTCCAAATGAAACAATGATTAATGAAGTCAAATTAATTACAGTTAATTAGTACTTACTACAGTAAATGTTCAATGTGCTGTCCATCATTCAGAAGTAAAGCTGTGAGACGAGTCACCACACCATTCACAACATTTAGTAGCATTTCTTGCGTTATGGCAGACACATTTTGGCGGATGGCATCTTTCAGTGCCGCTAGTTATGCCGGTTGGTCGTTGTACACTTTTGATTTCAAGAAGCCCCACAGCCAAAAGTCACAGGGTGTGAGATCGGGAGATCTTGGAGGCCATGCGTGATTAAAGTAGCGACTGATAATACGATTCTCCCAAAATGTTGAGCGTAGCAGGGGTTGCACAGGCAGAGCAATATGAGGTGGTGTTCCATCTTGCATAAAGGTGACTGTTTGGAGTGCCTGTCGCGCTTGCAGTTCAGGAATAATGCTGTTCTGTAACAGTGCTAGATATCGCTTACCGGTGACAGAAACTGTTTGGAAACCTGTCTGTGTGACTTCCTCGGAAAAAAATGGACTAATTATGAAATCAGCAGTGAAGCCACACCAGACTGTCACTTTAGGCTGTTGCAAGGGTACCTCAACAAATGCATGTGGATTTTCTGTGGTCCACACTCGACAATTGTGGGTGTTAACAGCGCCAGAGAGTGTGAAATGTGCTTCATCTGTCCAAAGCACAGTGTGAAACCAGTCGTGCTGCTCTTCTATCTTATTGAAGACCAAATTCGCAAAATGTCGGCGAGAGTCGAAGTCAGGAGGTTTCAGTTTTTAGTTATGTTGCAACTTGTAGGGATACTGTTGCAAAGTTACTCGCAGCGCTCTCTAGACACTTCCATACGACACTCCTGTCTGCCTCGAAACTTCTCGAGCACTGCACTCCCCATGTGCATCAACCGCCACCATGGCTTGCACCGTCTGCTCCACTGTCGTGGCAACAGCAGCTGCAGTTGAGGAACGTCCACTTCTTTGACGTGATGCAAAAGAACCTGTAGCTTCAAATTTTTTCACAATTTTGTTCAATGCAGAAGACGTTATTGGTCCTTTGCTATCTCGCATACCCTTCATGTAGCGATATGCTCGCAATGCCGCAATGGCACTTTCCGAATTCTTATAAAACAGTTTAACTAAGAAGGCTTTCTCAACTATGGACAGCATTGCGATGCATACCAGCTTCGACTACCATTACCTGCTGCAGTTGCTTCTTTTTATATCGTTTGTTGCTTTGCATAATCCTACACCAGAAATCCGACAGCGCCATCTGTTGGTCGCCAACAAAACTATTTTTTTCATTGCCACACAAAACCTGGTTTCTTTTTCATCCGTTTGGTGCAAACCGCATCTTTGTATCGTGATTCGTTTTCGAATTATTCATTTTTAAAGTTCGTCGTGACTTTTGGATCACCCTGTATATATATTGTATATGTAGTCTCGCGTAATAATCTAATCATACAATGATTACAATTTTTGAAATTACATAAATATGTTTTTGAAGTACAAAGGATTTAAACAGTTGTGTGTTGATGAAATTATAAGAAAAGCATGTTGGAAGAAAATTTTGAATGTAAAGCATAAATTTTGGCAAGTTTGCGAGTTAATTAAAATTAAGTTAATTGAATTTATTTTGAATTTCTCTATCATTTTCTCTTCCTATTTACGATGGTATAATATTTAAGGTCCTTAATTATAAGCATTATATAAGTGAGATAATTATTTTTTTTTACATCTGGAAATCTTGACTAATAAACTAAAAAAGGAATTTTCATATCCATTAACTGGTGAATCTTCTTAATTATTTTACAAATATAAAGAGCAAATTTATAAAATGCCAAAAGAGTAATTCAAGGACCATTTTAAAAGAGTCTCTCGGAAAATAAAAAATTTTCCAAATATGTAAATAAAACTTTAAAATGACAAACATAATTGAATAAAATGTGTGAATAGAAAAACTAAAATATGGAAACCGATTTTTAAAAGAAACTAAATCAAAAAACTATTATTTTGACATAGAATTTAAATTAGTATCTTCGAGCAACTTAATTAAATTGCTTCCAAATGTTCTCTTAAAATACGATATTAAAATCTACTATGCGCCAAAAACTTAAAGAAATATATACCAACAGAAACTCCTCAGAAGTTTCTGGGGGTATAGAGAATGATGGTTAAAATGTTTTATTTCCATTCAAAAAATTGCAGGTTTGTTTTTTTTTATTTGAGCATTTTAAATTAATATTGATTGTCGTAACTGTAAATATATATATATAGTCCTTATAAAACTTTAACGCCACTTCTACTAAAATAGCAATCATGTGTTTAACAGTATTCATTTCTCATTCATTAATATTTTCTAATTCTTAGTTTCACTATTTCTTATCAGCAAGGATTTTATTCTAAAGCAAGTACCTTATGTGAGATCTTAAAGGTAAAAGAATTGTGTAAAGGTTAAGAAATGTCAATTTTCAAAGTATAATATTTTTGTAAAACAAATCTTTTTGCTTACAAATTAATTTAATCTGTTTATTTTTAAATAAAAATAAGAGTTTCTTAAGATTGTATTCCTTTGATGAATTCCAAAGAATGAAAAATTCAGACAAGTCTCCCAATTTTTAAAGTTTTCTAGAAAAAAATATTTGACAATTGCGATATTTGTTGAAAATATTTTTATTTAATTTGGGAAAACAAAGACATCTCCCTGTGCACCAAGGAATACCACACAGGGCCCGAAGGTACAACAAATGTACTACAAAACAAATCCAAATAATACATGAGATGAAAAAAGCAATAATAAAAGAAAGCAGAGAGAAAAAAAAGAGATATAAAAATAAAAAATGAATTAGATAACAGCATGGATAAATTTTACAAAAAATTCAAAATTCTCTTTCTTAACTAGGTCCTCCATAATCGGGGGCCACCTGTTATTTAAGTCTTTACAAAGCTCGTTCCTTACTTCTGAAACAGATGGGCATTCAAGAAGAATGTGAGAAGGGTTGTCACTCCCAGAGTTGCACTTGCACACCTCACTGTTTTTAATGTGGAAACGGTGTAGGTAACTATTGAATTTCCCATGTCCAGTGAGGAATTGCGTAATTTTAAAGTCAGTGTAAAACCAGTAGTTCTTAATTCTGCATTGAACTGAAGGGAAAAAATATTTGGTCCACTTACAATTAGGAGAGGAAATGAAACCTGAGTTCCATTCTGTGATAATCTTCTTTTTGGTAGTGGTTTTGAAAAAAGACTTGGGTAAGCTGGTATTGAGTTTATTTGGAAGTGAAAGAGAAGATTTGGCCAGGAAATCCGCTCTTTCATTTCCATACACACCACTATGACCCTTGACATGGGAGAAAGTGAAGGAAATATTTTTGATATCACACATATTAATTGAAGTCTGGACTTCTACTATAAGTCTTTCAAAACTAGTTACATCTTGTAGAGCCAGTAGGGATGACATCGAGTCACTGCAAATTAGAAATTTTTGAAAAGGCTTGCTTATGGCATCTTTAACAGCAAGATTAATGCAGAGTAACTCCGCTTGGAAAATAGAACTGTAATCATTAATGCGGTATACCTGATGACTCACTTCAAAACCATTCTGAAAGCATACGTATGCAAGACCTACTTTTTCATTAACTTTACTCCCATCTGTAAAGTAAATTAGATCATAGTCTTCTTCCCTAACGCTATCAAATGCAGCAAGAGGAGCAGGAGATCTTGTAGATGGATGAGGTAGGGAAGAAAAGTCCAAATCACCATCAAGATGGTTAGAAAAAGAGTCTTGAGCATAACGATAAACCTCATTTTGATGAAGTATGACAACATCAAGAGGTGGAAGTCCAGAGAGAATGAAAAGAGCATCATAACTGATTGTTCTATATCCTCTGACAATTCTCAAGAGCAGCTTTCTTTGTATTTTCCTGATAAGTTTTCGGTTTATTTTTTTCTTCAAACTGTCTCCCCAAATTCGCGAAGCATAAAGAATAACGGGAACAATGCCTTGTTTATAAATCAATTTTGAAACTTCGAATTTAATTCCGTAACTGTTATTGCAAATTCTATACAATGCATTAGTAAGAATATTAACCTTAGCTAAAATGTATTTCAAATGCTCCTTCCAGTGAAGTTTACTATCGACAACAACACCCAGATATTTAATTTTATCTACAACTTCCAGATAATTGCTCCCCATAGCAAGATTGATAGTGGCATCAATGTTGGCCTTTTTGTGAATCATCATTACTTTGCACTTCGTATGATTGAATTCCAGCTTGCAATGTTGAGCCCAATCATGAATAAAATCAAGAATATCTTGAGCAATACTGCATAAATCGGGAAAGTTTTTGTTCTGGACAATTATGAGTAAATCATCTGCGAAAGCAATTTTCCAGCACTTAAATGCATTCAATTTTTTTAGTAAATCATTGATAATTAGGTTCCAAAGAAATGGGCCAGAAACAGAGCCTTGTGGACATCTTTTTCGGATGTTAACTACTTTCGACTTATTGCCAAGAGTGAGAACAGCCGTTCTGTTGTGCAGGAAACTGCGGAAGAGATTGAGAATATTTGAAGGAGTATAAGCCTCCTTCATTAAGGAAATAATAAAGGGCCACCACGCGTTATCAAACGCTCCTTTTATGTCCAATGAAAGGAGAATTGTGAACAAATTTTTCTTTTTCCCTTCCTTTACAATGTGAACAAGTCGCAGTAGTGCATCCTCAGTAGATTTCTGTGGTGTGAATCCAAATTGGTCTTTACTAGTATAATTGCGATTGTTAAGATGCCATCTTAGTCTGTTTGTAAGAAGCTTTTCGAGACATTTTCCAATGCAAGGCAATAAGCTAATACATCTAATATTCTTAAGGTGCGGTCGCTTAGAGTTCAAACTCTTTGGGATTAAAACAATTTTAGCATTTTTCCAAAGAGCAGGGAAGAGAGAAAATTTTAAGCATAAGTTGAATACAGCAGGAAGAACAGAAGGAGAACACTGATGAAAGTATTTAATCATTTCATTGGAGATGGAATCCAGGCCAGGAGATTTTCCAGTGGCCAAACCGTGAATAACAGCATTAACTTCATTGATTGTAAAAGGTACATCATCTCCTACAGAGTAGGCCTTGTTAGAGTGTTCTCGAATGTTTTGTTGAAACGAATTATCGTTAGAAGGATTGTCTTCTGGGAATGAAAAATTTGAGATTGTACTTAGAGATTCTTCAAAAGAGGATGTGAAGTGACCTGAAGTGGTTTCAATGCCAGTAATCTCGACACTTTTACTAAAGTTTCTCTTCATGCCTTTATAAATCTTCTTCCATACATTTGTAGGGGTAACATCAGTAAGAAAGTCTTTCCAGGAATTTAATTTTGAGTTATTAATTAAGTTCTTATACACTTCTTTAACGTGGAGGTAATTGGATTTAAAAACTTCCTTGACAATTGGGTTTTTGGCTCTTTGAAAGCGACGTCTTGAAGCATTTAATTTTTTTACGCATGCATGCTATTTCAGAAGTCCACCAAGGAACATTTATTTTTGTTTTTTAGTATTTTAATTCAATATTTATTGCTAATTGAATATTAAAAATAAACAAAAACTTTTCAATTTCAATTATTTTCGATTAAAATGGAAATCCACAGTGGGAAATCCGATTTTTTAAAAATCCCTAATTTTCCAAAACTTGACTCCAAACTAAACTCCAAAACACTGCTGCAACAATTGTTTTAAAATTATTTTAAAGTGTAGCTATAAATTTAAAATTCTATAAATTCTATATATATCTAATTCTATAAATATCTATAAATTTAAAATTTACTTTCTTGTCAAATACTTGTCAGATTTTATGCATATTTTATGACAAATAAAACACTGGGTAGAATATTTTATAAGACTTTAACGTTCGTAGATTAAGAGTATATAAGTAAACGTAAATACACAAGAAATTTGCCAATAACTGTTCAATGAAAGTATAAATCAAATATGTTGCATAAAATGAAAATTGTGATTCAAATTCATTAAAATTTTGTAAATAAGTGAGCTAGAATTAAGATTCTTAAAATATATTTCTTGATTAAAAATTACATCTAAACGTATAAGGTGGTATAAAACATTATAAATAAAGTCTTCTGTGAAGTTAAATGTCGAGTTGGTCAGTTGATTTTCAATCACTCGTTCCCCACCTCAGCCCCCCACAGGAAGGAAACAGAATGGTTAAAACAGATAAGCTATTCAGGTTTCAATTGAATCGAAGTGGGTAGTTGGAATTTTAACGACGACCTATTCCAATTCAAGGGACCGAGATTCCCTGCCTGTTGGCGGCGATGTAATCAACTTCTCCCGGCAATTCATTCCCGAAACAGGAGCAGGCAGAAGGAATCATTCATCAGCATTTCGCTCCAGTTTAAAACGAGAGCTCGGTATTTCGTAACAGCCAACACGTTCTCGCATGTCACGACGCCTGCTGCCCACTGATGTATGGCATTGTATGGGTTGAAGTAATTGAAGCTTCCGGGCACTTCGAAAAGGGATTTGTTCAGTTTTAAACCCCAGAAAGGGGTGTGTGCTATGAATATAAATTAATAGTCACTGTCCTAATTCCTCGTTTTAATTTCAGATATTGTGTAGGTGAAGCGAAACTAACGCTGAATATTAATGCATACCTGTTTGAGAACTCGCTAGATGTGTGAAATTCTCACTAGATTCAGCTACCATTACCATATGTATAAGAGAATCTCGAGATTACAATTAAAATAATTGACACCATACTCGGTTATGATATTACTCATTTCTCTAATAAAGTTTTTAAAGGTTAAATACAACAAACATTGCATTTAATTGCTGCTAACAAAAACAAGTTTAAATAGCTATTCAATTTTAAAAAATATTATTTAATATACTAGAGAAATCGTAATTTAAATTGCTTTCATCTTTTTACATTTCTTTTTGATTAAGTCAAGAAATTCAAATATTTTTGAAGTACTATTTACAAAATAGAATATAACATACAAATATTGATGTATTTGACTGTATCAAACTATATTATAAAAGGTAAAGTTTGCATTATCTATATTAAATTTTGGTAGTAACATGAGTTAAATTTTAGTGCTTGCTTCGTGTTAATTTTGAAAGAAGTATAAGAGAATACTTTAAAAAAATTATATATAAAACTCGAGAGGTTATATAAAAAATGCTCTAACTGCTGACAGGATTATGCATGTAAGTGTGTGTGTATATAATACTGTATATTAAGACCATATTAACAGTCTTGTTCAACTTCCATGCTTAGTAATTAGATTTCTTGTATGTTTAAAGGAATATATTGAATCATATGAAAATATATTTTTGCATCAACAGTGATGAGTAACTTCTAATAAAATATGCTTTTTATTTCTCTCAACAGTCAATATTTGTAAAGCTAAGTCTTTTAGACTAGGGCGAAATTTTGATTCAAAACGGTATAACAAATTCAAAAAATCGTAATTTATTTCATACTTAAAGGTAGATTTCATGAAAATTTTACTTTCAAAGATTATTATTACATAACAAAGGAGATTATTTGAGAATGGGAGAAATTACTTTTCATATATTTCGATTCATTATAAGAGATACAATCTTTTATAAGCTTTATTTTTGGAGATTAAATTGAGTAGCTTATCAAAGAACAATATATTCTTCGCTTTCTGTTAAGATAAATATTTTAACTTGTTATTTTTTTGTCAGATTATTTTTTGAAAAGCAATTTGTGAATGAATTTTACCAACTATTACAGAAAGCAATAAATTGATTTTTTTCAATAAATTCTTGCAAAAGAAAATATTTAAGTACATAAAAGCGTATATGTATTGATTTAAAGGAGAAAATCCTTTAAATTCTCGTGGCCTTTTCGTAAGCGATTTCAGCACACAAAAAAAAAGAAAAGAAACTTGTTCACACTCCATTCACACTAAGCCTTAATTCTGTTTATCTGTTTTGTATCTTCATTTCGCAATTAACTCCCAGACTTTTGTTACCCTTCCAGAATATTTGACATTGCTTGTAGATAAAAAAGAAAACTAGATTCCTTGGAACAAAACATCTTGGCTATTTAAGATACTGTGATTCGATCGCAAAAAGCTTTTGTCTGAATGTCGTGGAACGATGAATGAAGTGCCACATATTTGCGAAAGTAGAATTCCCTTGGCTTAGAAAGTATTCTGATACAAAACATTTTCTTTAATTCTACCAAGCCTACAAAGGTAGTGACTATTTTATTTATAGATACTAGTGTTAAGAATACTTTAACTGCATTCTGTATTCTATACTTTCTTTATTCTGCATTGGCTTAGTAAACCAGACTTGTTTATCAATATAGTCTGTTTATAATCTTACTTTAAGTAAAAAATTTAATTGTTTCAAAATCTTTGCATTAATTCATAGTACAAAATAAAGTGATAAATATTATTAATTTCCATTAAAAATTAAGCCTCCGTTTTGAAGATGCTTTAAATCAAAATTATAAGGTTAATAATCTGATGGATTTTTAATCATACTCATGAAACTAAAGATTGAATTCAAGAAGCTTAGAAATGAAACAGCACTATTTGCTTCAAAATTTATTGTACAGATTATATAATTATTCAAAATTGTTTCAATAGAAATCAAAATATGCTTCCATACATACATCCCCGGTAAGTTGAATGCATTTTTTTATTTTTTTTAAATGTTGATATTTATGATTGCAAAAATACATTAAAATTAATCTTTCAATTTTGATGTTACAAGCCATTAAGGCTTATATCTTCGTAAGAATAAAAAAATCTCCTATTGATAAATTTCCTTTTTATTTCCTATTTAGAAACACATCTTTGATACCATCCTAATAATAATAATTGAATAACAACAATCAAAGTGCATTTCTCAGAAATGATAATTATTTAAAGTGTAGTATCAGATGCATTCTTCGATATGTATATGAAAACATCAATAACTCTATATATTGACAGAAATTTTTATTGTATTCGCAGCGTTAACAGTTTCTATGAACTAAAATAACATTAAAGAAACCTATTGGACATACAAGTTACAAAAATAAATGTACAAATACACAAAATTTTTAATTCCTGTATAATATCATAACTTTTTCTGTTTATAGTGAAAGATATTTCTCTCTCTCTCACTCACTTAATCATTCTCACACTCATATTAATTGAAAAAGTACTATTTTATAATCCATTATTTTTTTTTACTTCACAGCTTTTTCTTGAATATTTTATAAACTTAACAGAAATGTCAATTAAATGGAATCATGTAATAAATTTAACATACATGTATTTGCATGAATACATCCAATCAACGACGAGTTGAGAAAACCGAAAAGAAAATTCCCGTAATAAGCAAAAAATATACCTTTTCAAAATTGAAAAAATAAATAATACATTATTTCTTTTTTAAATACTTATTGCGATGTAATGTTAGAAAGGAGAGGAGATCCAATGGCAAATATATTTTTTCTGTACAATACACCTGTAGTGTTATACCGTACAATAGCAATGGCCAAGATGGCAATTTAGATATTGATAAACGAATTACATGCCACCATTATTGAAGGGAAAGAAACTTCAGAAAGACGAATGTAAATTTATTCGATAAAAATCTTCCCTGTAACCTTTGTGTAATTGTGGTGTGCGTAGAAATAGATAAAAACAATGGTTAGAGTTCGAAATCTGATATGCTTTTTAATAATCAATGTAGATGCATTAAATTTATTGAAAACTTCTGTTCATATGTTTTCAGTTGCTTTTCAGTTAGAAATTGTGGTTTTTCACCACTGACATTTACACACTTGTTACTCTGAAAACTTTACAAATTTGCTTCTCATGCATACTAAAGTAGAGAAAGTATAATTCTTTTCCTATCTATAACACTCTGAATTCAATATTGAATTCAAATAAAGACTTAGTTAGAAAAAGGCAACGTAAGCTAAAATTTTGTTAAATCCAGTTCATAAAGGAAATAGTTAGCTTAATTTTTGTTCATCCTGTGATCTTGGATCTGTTAAATAATTTTGACTCAGCAAATGAGAGTAACCTTTTGTAAATAAAAATTATGTACACACAGACTGGAAATGTTGGTGAAGTGCAGTCTTAAAAAATGTCAGAAATAAATCTTGAAACTATGAAATTAATTAAGACTATGAAACATTCAATCCTAATTTGTTTTCTCTTAATGCTTGCTGATCTTCAAATAAATTTGAAATTCAAAGTTTGAAAAATCACCATCACAGTTTTCATTATTTTGAAATGCAATGAATATAAAATAATAGAGAAACCTTCTGAAATAATCCAAAACAAGTTTTTAATTTACAATGAGATTTTAAAAAACATAGCTATAAATAAAAATGTCTATGAATGATAAAAATATTATATGAAACGTATGCACACACGCACAATATATAATTTGAGATATGACTCAATAACGTATGAACTCTTAGTGACTTTAAAACTGGTATTAACTATGCTAACCTTTTTATTGAGATATCTATAACGAAAATCAAACTGATAGTTAAACTTTAAGCTACTATATTAATTACTATCAGTGAAATCTAGCTTGAATTTTAAATTGTTATATTTAAGTTAAGTTGTTTTGATTAATATTGTTATATTAAGCAATGATATAACGGTTTTATATTAAATAATAATATTTTATATTAATTTAGCAACTATTAAATACTATTAAAATAAATGTTACAAAATAAGAAAATTAGAAATAAAATAATATATATATATATATATATATATATATATATATATATATATATATATATATATATATATATATATATATATATTAAACGAATTACTGAATAAAATTAAATAATTTAAATTGAAAGGCATTCACTTTTCTATACTTACCAATAATTTTAAATGTATCTGTATTACCTATTATTAATAAGTATTGGAAATATAAATGCACTTTTTAAATGAAATTTCAACACAAGAAGCAATTCTGTGAATTGAGAGAAATTTCATAAGTTGATACTGACATCATAAGTAAATAAGCAAAATATACTTTTCAGTAAAATAAAATATTACCGATAAGCTTTCGAAAGAATTGGTGTTAATAGAACTTTTTTGTATTATCTTTCTGCGTAAGAAAATATAACAATAGGATTTATCGGAATCCATTGTAGCTTGTTTTATTATTATTGAGGAACTTGAAAAAATCAGAGCGAATATATAAGAGTAAACTGTATGTTGTAATAACAAAAAAGTACCATTTTGTAGGTTATGTGATTATTCTGAAAAATAGGAAATGCAATATGTTGACAAGTGGATGAGAGTCAATATATTATTACATAATGTCCGAATATACTAATTCCTGATCGAGAAATCCATTAAGCTGTAGAAAAAACAGATTTTTTTTCCAACAGATCCTCAAATTAAACAATTCGAAATCAACTTTATTAGGAAATTATATGGATAGAAAAATACAGATGAATATTGGACTAGATACAAAATGAAGGAAATAAAATGCATACTGATGAAATCCAATTTTTTTAAAATGTCGGGCTATACTGGTTTGGTCTAAAGAGAAAAGGAAATAATGGAATAAATTGGCATTCACATATTTTCTGAAATACAGTTTAAAACTGAAATAAAACAGGAAAATATATCTTGGGAACAGTATCTACCCAGCAAACACATACTGCCGGCAAAACCCCGGACCACTGCTGGCCATGCCGGTTTTTTGTTGGCCACGGAAAGCCGCTCATGGTTGTTTGATGGCCCAGCTCCGGCCATTACGACCATGGATGAGTGCTGGCCAAAATAAAACGGGCCGGTTCTGGATGATAAGTAGTGGGCCAACAGATGCTGGCCGTTGTTGGCCCTAAAGTTGTTGGCCAGCAAAATTAAGACAATTAGTTGTAGCGCTATTTTTTATTTTATCAGCAAAGACTATTTTTTCCAAATAGCAGTTTTTTTGTGATGTTAATTAATTTTCAGATAACTTCTTACTTTTCAAGCCCAGTAAAAACAATTTTCCAGAAAGAAATTTAATTTTCATATTTATTGTGTATACCGTGTGACAGTATAACGTCAGATAGTGCGAAGTGCTTGTGTCAACGTCGGCCATTAATGTGAAGTGGCGGAATATTCGATGTTGTGTCTGTGAACCAAGATAAGTATGCATTTATTATTGTTGTTTTTATCAGGATAGAATTGTTATGAACGATGAAAGAATGATATATTTATTTTATGTTGAAATATTATTTAATTACTTGTTAAGAAAACTTCATAAACTATTGATAACATGACAAGAGAAAGACATTGGAAAATGTTTGTCATTGTATGTTTTAAATAATTTAATTACCGTGTTAGGAATAGAAAAATATATCATGCAGAAGCACACACATTTTTTTCATTCCATATATTAGTTATATTTAATAAATAAATATAATAAATTTTTCAATGATCAATTTCTTTTTAATCGAATTTGATTGCTACAAGGCTTAGACCTATTTATTAAGTTTTTTGTTTCTTACGAAGCAAGGTTATGAAATAAATAACAGTCTAAAAATATTCAATTTGAAAGAGCTTAGATGTTTATTTTAAATAAATTAATATAGGATCTTGTAGCACTTATGATCAATAAATTGTGTGAGAATTCCATATATACTTTTATTCCTTTATTTTTAAAATGCTTTCTTATTTACTATTATTTTTAAGTCAATTTTTACTGACCGAAATATTTTGTCTTTTAAGGATTCGTGGTTTTAAATTTTGTATACTCCTCAAAGATCTGTTTTGAGGAATGAAAAATTTTACAATGCATGAAATTGCAAAATATTTTATTGCATGTATAACATGAATAATGTTCAACATGCAATAAAATATTTTGATGAATAATCCTTTCAACCATTTTTATGAATAATCCTGTCAACCATTAAAATCACTGTGGATTTCTTAGCGAAATATTTTTGTATCTAAAACTCGAAAATTGTATAAACTTAAAAATACAATACTAAAAATAGTTAATTTTACAATTTCTGTCGGAATCTGACTGATTAATTGCCACAAATTCAAAAAAAAAAACATCTGGAATTCAATGGTTGAAAAATTAATATTAATGTTCATCAAAAATGTCTTTATATGGAACAACTCTATGTTATTATTTAAATTAGTTGTGTAGTATGTTAACTATTTCCGTGTAAAGAATGCCGTCAGATGTAGCAGCTTAGTAGCTATTCTTGTGTGACATATTTTATTATATTTAAACTTACATTTTATGTTTTTATTTATGACTGAAAAGTTGAAGAATGAATTAACAATGATTTCAAACAATTTCTTTCAATGAAAATATAAGTTAACTAGAATATTTGTCCCTTTATACATGTTGAAGAAAGTGATTAAAATTTCAAACATTTGACGATATTTTTGACATTTTGATCACATAATTATATTATAGTAATTTAAATGGTTTTATTGTTATAGTAAATAGTCGACCGGATTATGGGTAAATGATATATTTACTGTAATATAGATATATATACAGACACACATAAACATACAATTAAAACATAATTTTTTCTCCTTTACTGATTTACAAAGTCTGATTATGATGACAATATTGTCCTAGATGTAATATTGTTAGAATTATTTTTATTTATATTTTTGGTTTTTCTCTTTAAGGAATTGAAGTTAAATAAAGAACCTAAGCATAATTCTTAAACAAAGTAAATTTGTAAAGTATACAAGTAAAATGAGTATGATATGAGAAATATTTAAAAAAGTTTATCGGTTTTGATTTCAGAGATATTTCTTATTTTTTGAAATTCACTATACAATTTCAAAATAATTACAAATAATGTTTAAAATATTGCATTTGTAAACTGCATGTTTATTTTATTGTTTTAATATAGTAAGCATAATTAGGTTAATCTTTCAAACACACACACACACACACACAAACACACACACACACACATACACACACACACACACACACACACACACACACACACACACACATATATATATATATATATATATATATATATATATATATATATATATATATATATATATATATATTGCTAAATTTATAAACTGTTTTTAACTGCACAATCTCTTTTATTTTGAGTTTTATCTGAGTATTTTACAGAAAATACAGAGGTTAAAGTCAATTTTGATAATAGACATTATTTTGTGTTTGTTGTTTTTCTTATTGTAATTTATAACATAAAACGAATAAATTTAAAGCCTAGTTGCTGGTTAAAATTATTCATAACATCACTTGTTATCAAAGAGGCTAAATTTTGTGATATCCATCTTGAGAACAATTTAATCATTTTATTAGAGAAAAGAATATAATTTAAGTTTAATGTTATTTATCAGTTAAGCATTTATATATAAAATTGATATTTCATTCATTAACATGTTGGATGTATTGTTTTACAACTGTGTTACATGTTGGATCAGCTGTTTACTGATTGTAAATGATTACGAAATCAAAACTTAGAAAAGAAAATAATATTGCCAAATTATACATAAAGGAAATAGTTCAGTCTTCTTTATTTATACATTTTATCCTTTTCTGGCTTCTTTCAAAACTTGAATTTGTTAAAGAAAATTTTTTTTATCAGTAACATTTGTTATAAATATATTATACTGTAAAGTGACCTTCATATATATATATATATATATATATATATATATATATATATATATATATATATATATATATATATATATATATATATATATATATATATATATATTTGTGTAACTAATCATTTTTAAGACATTTTCCTTTTCCTCTATAACCAACATAGCCCAATAGACTATATTTTACCTTCTGCATATATAAAGGCAAAAAAACTTTTGTTTAAAATTAACTTTCATTTGGAACTAATAGATATTTTTTATTTCCCCATTTTTAGATGTGGTCTCCATCAAAGGCTTATGACTTCTCGAGAAAGGCAATAATACCGCAGACTCAGGCAACTATTTAAGTGAATCAGTTTCCTCATTGCCAGTGAGTAATACCAATGTTGAAAGAGTAATATGTATCTAAAATATTTAAATGTACAATAAATTTTGAAATATTGCTGCACTTTTTTTAATCATTAAATTAAGAACAATGTATAAATTTCTGAAATCTTTTAAGTGCTTCTTTTATGTATTCAAAGTGAAATAAGTTTTTTCCGTAAGAAGTTTTTTGTAATTTGGGAAATTTAATTTACAGATTGAGTAGTTCTGACTATGTATATTAATCTGTTGTAAAAATTTTAAAAAAATGTTATAATGTGATGACAAATATAGTTTTATATAGATATATTATTTCAGATAAATACAGTAAATAAATTAAACTTTAACTCATTTTGGAAAATATTTTTTTAAATAAATGATAAGAATATCCAAGAAACATTTGATAAATAAGTTAACCTTTAAAATGTTTTGTTTAGTTTTGATATGCATTTACTGTAAGTCTCGAATGTAAAATCGAACTTATTTATTCATTTTACTTTTCTTAAGCAGTTTATTTTTAAGCAGTTTTTTAATTATTTTAAGCAGTTTTTTTTAAATATGTAAGAATAAAAAATGAGTTTTATTCATTTCATTTTCATGTTTAATAATTCACATCTGTGTGTTAAGTGATATAATTATGATGAACAATATCTATTTTAATAGGTATTTTATACTTATATGTAGTCTTGATCAATGACTATATCTAACCATTAATACACATTTTCCCAAATCATTGATAATTACAAACCAGATAATTTATTTCCTTATGTTACAATTTTTTTAATTATTTGTATTAACAAATAATTTAATTTTAATATAATTAAATGTAGCTAATGTAGGATTTGAAAATAATTGTAATTATAAATACTATTAACAAGTAAATGTAGGTAATATTTTTTGAATAAAGTAACAAATTATTGCTTATATTTATTATAAATGGTTACTTGTTAATATTTCATTTTATACATTAGCTTTGAAGCTTATTGTGTTTCTAACATCTTCCCACTCCAATGTAAATTGTACCCATTTAAACTATAGTCCAGAATCAATAACTTATTTTCTAATAATATTGGATTAAAGACGGCTGATAGCACCGGCCCGATGGATGCCCGGCATATTTGTGTTTGCTGGGTAGGAACTAATATATCTACACATCATTTGCGATGCAAGTTTATTGTTTTAACGACGAGTAAACGAGATAGAGAGAGCGAGGATAATTGTCAAAGGTAATTAGCAAATTGATAATATTTTTCTATATAACCAATAAGAATGCTATAGATTTCAAAACTTAATTTGTTGAAAACCTGTAATATTTGAACTCAAGTGAGATTTCGTTTAATTAATTTGACAAAGTAATTTTCGTAAGTAGTAATGAGTAATAATAGTTAATTTTCTAAATTTCAGTAATCAAATGTATGTTTTAAAAAAATATTAACCAAAATGTATCTCTTAAGCTCATACTTTATAACATGTAATCCACATTTATGTTTTATCAACACTATATAAATATTTGAGAAGCGAGCTTTCCAGGAATGAAAGATGGTTTATAAAATGTCAGATAAGTTTTCTCATGCAAAAAATTTATTTTTAATTTGTTTTAGAGAAAAGTTATTTTAAATAAATATTTCTAGCCGAATAAAAATATGTATTTAATTATTTTTAACATATTTTATTTGATGCTTGCCAAAACTATTTCATTTCAATATATTTGCCAAAATATTAATAAATAAAACTGTTTGCTAAAACAACATAATTTATTTTCCTTTTAATAATTTTCATTTCGATGTAAAATGTCAACTTTTCACTGTTGAATTGTGTGTTAAATTATTAATCAAGATTTACTCATAAAAATGTACTATTATTTTTTCAAAGAAATAATTTTCTTGACACAATTTCGATTTAATAATAAATTTTCCCTTTTGGAATTGAATAATATATTTTTCATCTAGGAAATCATATTTAATAAATTTAATCTTTCTCTATGTACTACTTTAATATCATTTCCTTACATTCATAGTTGTTATCAATATCATTAAAGTATATTTATCTCCTATATTAGAATTCCCAGAAGGAATGCTGTGTTCGCTTTTGATAAAAAGAAGGATCAGAGAGAAACGTGTGTAAAATTTCCATTAATGTAGCTTTTTTTAGTAAGCCAGATTCAAAATAGTCCGAATTCTATCATTAAGGCTTAAAATTCCTAATAAATTTCAGTAAATATTATTTATGATGAAAAATAACTTAAATTTGAGAAAGTATTTTCCAATTACGGGAAAATCAAAGAAGCATTAATAATTTAAGATATATATATATATATATATATATATATATATATATATATATATATATATATATATATATATATATATATATATATATATATATATATATGATAGTAAATGAATAAATACAATTTTAAATGCACTGGATTTGAATGTTTTTCTACTTTGGATTTGTGTTAATTTTTTTATTATTGTTTACTTCGATGTTTTCTAAATATAATTTTTAATAGTTTTGTACTTTATTTACTTACTCTTCGGGAGATATTTTAGACTTTGTCTTTCGTGCTAAAATAAAAGAAAAGTATTAACTTAATTTGCATAGCTGATCATCTCCCTTCTGATAAAGATGTGTGGTATCTATGCTTTTTGATTCCTTAACCTTTGTCTTATAATGTTTTCAGTTATTTGTGTTATTAATTTTTAAATTTTTTCTTATTTATATTATATTCGCTTTCAAATTGAATGAATCTTATCTTTTTTTATATTTTTGCATATCGATCTTTAGCTGGTGTTTGCTTATTATATATATATATATATATATATATATATATATATATATATATATATATATATATATATATATATATATATATATATATATATATATATATATATATTATGGGCCCAGGGGAAGCCTTTCCGAATTGTTCGCTCTGACGCCATGGTAAAATTATACCGTGCATAACAAAATGAGAATGTTCAAAACGATGATGCATCATGGGCTGTGAATGGCAGAGATCCCCGACGGATCCACAGATGGGTTTCAGCGAATCGAGGCACCATAGCGAATAGCAGCTGATCATCCAGATGAAACATGGGCATAACAATTATGTCTAGCAAATTACTGTTTATTGATTATTGCCGCATATGGACTTTCGGAGCGCACGCATGTTTCATACAACCTTGCTGATTGTTGTTGTTCTGCAATGAAGGATGAATTTGCGCACGAGTACCACATTTGGGTGCTCACTAAATGGCGACAGATATCGTTTTCCGGTGAATAATGTTTTATGCTTCATTGGAGAAATAGACTTTAGCATATACGACGTGAATTCTCTGAAAACAAAAACCCTGCAACCATTGCCTGAAGGGTTAGACTGCAGGCGGGAACTTTATGGTCTGGTGAATGTTTTCCTGACATTCTCCATAATTACTAATAGTTATGGAAGACGCGAGGGATCAATAGAAGTGCGCAACTGTCCTTATGGACCGAGTCCGCCTCTATATGCCCATTGTTTATCCTCAGGATGATGGCATCTACCAGTAGGATAATGCGAATTGTCATGCTGCTGGCAGTGTACATGCGTGGTTCGATGAACACTAGGATAAGTTTACTGTTATCTACTGGTTAGTAAACTCTCTTGAATTAAGCCCACAAGAGAATCTGCGGGACCATCTCGATCATGTTGTTTGCGTTATGGATCCCCACTCGCGTTATCTACCTCTGCTGTGGCCACGACACTGGAGTCAACATGACTCAACATCACAGGAACCTAATTGTTTCTCTTCATGTACGTCTCGTAAGAGTCCGATCTGCGAAAGGTGGCTATTATGGCTTTAGGCAAGTTGTCCATTAATGTGAATGGACAATGAATTACATCTTTAAACTGGATTTTTTAATAAAATATTTTACATTTACTCTTGGTGATATACGTAGTATTTATTAATTACAGTAAATACAGTAAAATCGCAATCAATATTTTTTAAAGACATTTTTTTAAAGTACCAACATGTTGGCGGAAATTTTGTATGAACTAAGAGTATTCAATGTATCCATAATGTAACGAATATTTCATATGAAAGTATTATTAAAATAAGGAAAAGTTTTATCCCTACATTATCTAAAATTTCTCTATGAAATATTAAGAACTGATATAATTTTCTTAAATAAAGTAATAAAACTGAAGTGTTAATTTATTTAAGAAAAGTAACAAAACTCGTTTATTTTTCCTTGGTACTAATCTGTTAAATAAAACACAATATTTCTTTTAACAAATCTTCTGTTGCCATCTTAAGGAAAACTAAAACGTACAGAAATCAAAAAAAAGATGAAGAAGAAACACAAGAAGTCGCTACACACTACCTTCCCAGTGAAAATGATTATGAGACAAATTTTAAATGAGGTGGAAAATGACAGTCCTCCCATTGCGTGTGGTTTGGTTGCGATTGACCTGTGACGAAATTTTCTCCCGAGGTTCGCACTTGGTGTGCGGATCTGGAAAATTCATGTTTATGTGGGTTTCAAGAAGTTGTTTATCATTGTCTCTAATGGTGAAACATGGTTTCAGTTTATCAATTGAAATTCTTTTGAGATTACTTAACTTATTAACTTAAATATAATAACTAATTAATTTAAATATTAAAGTACTTTGGTTTTCGGTGTTTTACATCATAAGGCCCAAGATAAACTGGCTGCAAAGATGAAGTGCCAGCGTTATTGCAGACGAAAACATGTAAGCAATTCAAAAGTTGCTTTGAAAGAAATATGGCTACATTACCATGGGTAGTCGTTACAACAGGTTATACTTTGCGGATAATATTTTGTTGCCTTTGCAGAAACACTACGTGCATGACATTAGGAATCATAGGGACAAACCTTTTGAGTAAACAGAGGGGGCTTCTATACAGAAGCTCGGCTAAAGAGTATACAATATCCTCTTTCAGTGCAGAGCGTAATCCAAGAAGAACCCAATGTAAGGCGTTTACCCATGACTTTCTTTGTTGTAAATGACATTTCAAGCTTGCCGTTATAATCATGTGTTGTCATTCAATCAATACATTCGATCATGGATGATATGCTGTAGCTCATTTTTAAAAACCAAAGTATTTGTTCAAAGATGAGAAGAGTTGACTTGTAGAGACAACTCTGCTATCCGCTCTTGTAATTCAACTAAAACGTTATCATTACTAGAGTGAGCTACGGCAGCCTTCTGATATGACTTAGAATTTATTTCCCATATTTTATTGGTCATTCTTGCCAATTTGATTAAATCATCGCCACTGATAGATAAAATATTAGAAATTACCGTCTTTGAATCCAGATACTTTTAAGAAAAGTTTCACCTACTTTATCTGATGCTAAATTCTTCATTTCACATAACAAATGTGAAGGCTTCGTGTCGCCTCGTCTTTTGCGTTTCGGTTTCGGCAAAAATTTAAATAGTTTGTCCTTAATAGCCAGGTATTTATCATCACTTGGGGGATTGATCATAAGGCCCGACAAATGAGATATTTCAGCGTTAATGGAACTCACAACATAATCGTACTTTGATCTGTCGTAATTGCAGCATTTCGAAATTGAGCTTCCAATTGGAGAAACCATATCTTAGGCTCCAGTTTTCAAAGCTCATGAACTTTAACACAAACTCCAGAAATCCATGAGGAATGGTTACTTCTATTTTACATTTTCTATTTTTGAATATCACTTCCAGTAGTCACCAATGAAATGGTAATTTAACAAAAAACTTTAACCCACGACAAACTTTTAACTCTAAATGTATAGAATTAGATAACTTAAGGAAAAGAACAAAACTGGTTTATTTTTCCTTGATACCACTCTGTTGTTGCTATGTAAAACACAATTTTTATTTTAACAAATCTTCTGTTGACATCTTAAGGAAAACTAAAACGTACAGAAATTAAAAATAAGATGAAGAGAGAGCATAAGAGGTCGTAAAACTGCTTTGGTGCTTTTTCATTTAATTGTTTAAATTTCCATTAAATTTAATAAAATGTGATAGAGGGAGCATTATAACTCCGAGTTTAAAATAATTCGTCATAGCTCATTAATTTTCCATTAAACCTTTAGAAGATATGAATAGTTTAAATTCATATGTGTTTTTAAAAACATGTATTCTTATAAATCATTTTGTATAGGGATTTAAAAAAATAATCACTTTTAATAATGTTTCAATATTTTATTTTAAAAGAGAAATTTATATTTATAATTTTCAAACGATTTTAAAATTTTGAAAAATTTGTATATATATATATATGTATATATATATATATATATATATATATATATATATATATATATATATATATATATATATATATATATATATATATATATAATCCTTAATAACTATAGATATAAATATTTACACTTTTATTTGAATTTCAAGCGAACTGAATATAAGTAGGAAGAAAATATACTAGAACAGCAAGGAAAACTCTAAATGTTTTACATTTTATTTACTAACCCTCACATATTTTAACACAAAACTTACTAAATACCTTAATTGTTCAAGTTAATTTTACTCAGAAACTACTACTATCTCTATTTTCCAAATAGCAACTTTGAACATACGTGTTAAAAAAATTTTAGAATCTGATTGGGAAGTAAAGCTGTGGGTCGATTAATCAGGGCTTAATGTGAAAAAAATATGTGTTTCTTTTTCTTCCCTTTTTTAGCACAAATTCGAATTGTATTTGGAAGAAAAAAACAATGATTGCGAAAGAAATGCTTCTTTTTTCGATACTTATTGCACAAGTAAGTAAAAATAGTTGCTTTGTTTAATTAATTTAGTATTTTAATGTGTGTTTTAAGAAACAAGCAACTTTTTACTAGTCGCCAATAAGAAAGAGCATTAACAAACTTAATCCGGTATTTAAATAATGAATAATTTATACGTTACATTATGATATAAATAATAACTGAAAATGTTAAAATGTTTTCTTCTTTCATTAGTTTTTGCCGAGTGTACTTTAATATATAACACAGAAAAAATATGGAAATCACATGTATGCAATCAGATTGTTTTCATTTAGCATGAAAATTAGTATGTATTTAAAATAATAAACTTCTTGTCTTGGTAATCTAATATTTCGTTTTGAAAATTAATAAGAACAAAAAGATTAATCTTAGTAATTTAAGGAATTAATTTCTGCTATACTTTCAAAAATTGCAAAAGTCAAAAGTTCAGAATTCCACATCAAGTGATAAATAGACCAATAGTTAATGTTCACCATAAAACATTTGCTTGTCAACCAGCACTGCCTACCTTCTTAATGAGGATTATATGCTAAAGTAAAAAAATATACATTCTAATATAATCCCGTTAAGTGAGGAAGAAATAATCCCCCCCAAAAAACTGGTATAAAGGAATGGCTCGCATACTCACTGGACCAGACAACTGTTGAATTTTTAGCATTGATTTACACAAAATACGAGTGTTCTGCAGTATACAAACTTATATTGCGGCATTAAAGGACACCAATGACACCACGATATCTCCTGGATCCATCCGAATATGATGCAAACCGCAGTTAAAGTGGTTTTCATTAAGTTGCAAAGCATATATTTATGGGCTGGCAGATACTTATGACATTAACTGTTGTGATATGTGATTCTAAATATTTACTTAAACACTGATAAATGTAATTAATATTATCTAACTTGAATGCCCGAAGCGCTTTCTGTACTCAAAAGCTTGAAGTAAGCGTTTTCATCTTTGTCAAAAATATCTCTCTTTGTGCAAATTAGTTCATCACCTAGCATATTCACATATTTCAATTCCTTAAATTTTATAAAGAAACATATATTCGAATTATATATATATATATATATATATATATATATATATATATATATATATATATATATATATATATATATATATATATATATATATATATATATATATATATCATATACCCTTACAACAGCTTTGTACAGTAGTGATCTCTTCCCTGCATTTGAGTGAATACTTATCAATCAACTAAGGGAAATATAATTAAGATTACATAAAAATTTTGTTTAACTACATTTATGTAAAATTTACTAAACTGAAATTGTAATGTGTTATGTAATTAATTTGGTTCTTATATTATGTACCAGGTAACAAAGTAATAGATACATTAGTACCAAATTACAATTATTAATTTGGTATAACAAAAAATATATTGTAGTACCAATGTAGTTTAAAAATCAAATATATTACAACAACAATCTCTATCTCTCTCTATCTCTCTCTCTCTATATATATATATATATATATATATATATATATATATATATATATATATATATATATATATATCAAATAAAATATTAATTTTTTCTCAATTTATAAAACCATTACTTTGTGATAACAAAAGCACACAATTTCGCTAAAATATTTTTCATAGTATGTTCTCTAATAAATTTGATGAAAGTAAGGGGATTTATTTCTATTGCAATATCCTTTATAATTCCCTAATCAATTTATCAATAGATAAACTATAAATTTCTCTTTGTCTTTATAAAAGATTTTGAAGAAAAATAAAGAAAAACGTAAATGCATGCAAAGAAAGATGACACAGCAAACTTTTCTCTCCGAAAACACTTGTATATTGAATAATAATTTTACTTAATGCAAAGAAAATAATGTAATTAATTAGAATTGGATTTTCTTATGTCCTTAACTATATTCTATTATCTCTTTGGTGTATTCTACGAATCACATTCACTTCTTTCACTTCAATTACAGAAAAATATTTTATTTTTTACAATTTCCCATATTGAGGTTGAAGTCTTAAGATATATATTAATATCAGTAAAAGAATTATGAAGTTTGATCTAATAATGGTAATATAAATTTGAAAAGTACTTAATCTATAAAGGATTGAATTCAGATGAGATTGGATTAAATGCAATCTTCATTAAGAGTTAATTTCTATACTTTAAGATTAGTTGAGTTATAAAAAGGAAAACAAAATCACTCCGTTTGAGTAGAATTTGATTTGAAATTTTAAGGAATGAGATAAGTCCTTTCTATTAATTTAAAAACAAATTTGTGTTTTACTTTCATTTTAAGCTCGGATATTTGAATGGTTTGTTATTCACTTTTAACCATAAATCCATTGAACTTATTTCTATAAGCAAAATCCGAATCAAATGACAAATTTAATCAGTCTTAAAAATTTCGATTGAGCAACATTAAATGAACATTAGAACAAATATGATAAGCTTTCGTTTACAAATAATCATAGAATACAAAAACAAATAAAATGTATTAAGCATGAAATTTTTAAAAAATAATTAATAACTTTAAAGTAGAACTCGATATATGTGCGTGTTTCATTGAGAAAAAATGCTAAAAAATTATCCATTATAATTACCAGCCTAAATTTGTTGTTTTGATTTTTTGTTTTGGAAGTATATAAATTGTATATTTCAATTTCAAACTTTAATATCTTTTAATATCACTGTATTTAATTTTGATGTGTGATGCTGGTTTAAATCAACTCCATATAACATATATAATATTTCCTAATTATGTTTAATATATGTCTATCTGTCAATTAATTAATAAATTAATTAAACACAAAATTAAAATGACAAGCATAAAATGTCAAATTATGTACTAAAAGCTAATAATAAAAGTTCATGTATTCAATTAATTTTTATGATAATTTTATTGACTGATAATTTTAGAAATATCTCTCAGTAAATTAAAATATTATTCATGACTGCTATACAGTCGCATATGGGAACTTCATATCTATGCAATCCAAATTTTACAGTGGAGTATTATATTTAAAGAAGATTTTTCTTATTACTCATAATTTGTTTATTTTCATTATTGTAGTTGTTATTCAATTATTTTCAGCAAATGAAAAAAATATTACATTTATTTTAAAATATTCTGTACATTTTAACTTCAGAAAATGATTTTAGTATAATAAATTTATGACAAATTTATTTTATTGGACAAATAGCATTCAACAAAGTGGAAAAAACGTAATTTTCTATTTCTGTTTTTTCAACTATATCAAATTACTTTTGTTCCCTCAATGTTAAATTATATATATATATATATATATATATATATATATATATATATATAATTGAAGATAACGTCGTTTAACAATTTTATGCTTAAAGCATACCATCTTTCGTTGATGAATATGCTTAACGTAAATAATTATTGTTAATATGTTTATCATAAATCTATGCCTTTATTCAGTAGAGATCTATTTTAATGAGCGAAAAACTGGCACTGAAAAGAGGTCAGCTTTATTTTGATACTTTGAAGTTGCAACGACAAGAAAGCTGCAACACTCTTATATATCAAAGTTTGACAAAATAAAGTTGTCTGTGAGACTGAATGGATTCTATTATGTTTGAATAATTTATTAAATTTAAAAATATTTCTAATCTTTTAAGTTCACTTTAATTCTTATCTTACAAATATACAACGATAATTACTTTTATATTTTCCTTTATGTGGTGACAATTAATTTCTTTTTTAAATCAAATAAATGTCAATAAATTTAAAAGCTTTTGGAAAGATTCATAACTATTATTTATAATTTTTATGAAGAATAAAAATAAGTAAAAGTAAATTTTGACTTAAAGTTAAAGTTTAATTGGTATTTGTTTATTTAATCGTTTAATATTTTAAGCTTAAAAATTCATAATAATTAGTTTTTCAGCAATACTAGAAAATATATTTTTGGCTTTGAAAGAGGAGTGCTATAAATTTTAAAAATAATATCTTTATAAATCTATAAAAATATCACCAATGTTTCTTTCAAAGTAAATTTTTAAAATATAGATCTACGTTCTTAAAATAAAATTTTTGAATCACAATCTAATGGAAAGATTTTGAGGGGAACGTTTTAATACTGAATAATTATGTTTGTTCTTTTATTTTTTTAAAATGATTCATTTAAGAAATCAATGACATATTTAAGTAAGTAATAAAATTATATACATATATATATATATATATATATATATATATATATATATTTATATATATATATATATATATATATATATATATATATATATATATATATATATATATATATATATATATACATATATATATATATATATATATATATATATACATACAAACATTTTTAGTGCCATCATTGCTCTCACGCAAATTTCAAAAATGTAATTGTTATCTGCAAGTGACATCTAATTGATTGAAAAAAGTTTTTAAATATAAGTTTAATTTAAATTTATTCAAAAAGAATTTCAAAATATTTGCTCACATTTTAAACCATCTATTGTAATCTAAATTTTTAATTCCTACTTTTTTTAACTCTTTTGTAAACTTAATGTATAACATATGCAATTTACAAAATGAAACCTACTTCAACTATGTAAAGTATCCTCGTACAAACATTAATTTTATTAAAAGAATTTTATTGATAATGATAATAGAAATATTAATATATGCTTTATATGAATACTTAAGCTTATAAGGTAGTTATTTTAAAACACATTTCTCATTATTAGAAGATAATTTTATTTTAAAATGTTTCCTCTATGTTTCATTTAAAAGTTTATTTCAGTAAAAATATCGGATATCACTTGTCAATTTTAAAAATCTCAAATATGTAACGCTTAATTTAATTTCTAATAACGCGTTTGTTATATTAATTAAAAAAACCACAAAGGCTACATTTTAATATCAGAAAATTAAATTTAATTAGCATTAATTAATTAATTAATTAAATTAATTATTTTATTTATTAGCATTGGAAATATTAACATGCATTTCCTTAGAAACGAATGTTTGTTTAATTCTTTACATGTTTCTCACAGTTCTTATACTATTTTTTATCATAAACGATTTTCAAAAGAATCTAATTACTTAAAAAACAAATGTGCACAATTTTTTGGACTTCATAACTAATGAAATGGTTAGTCTTATAGTCTACATCAATTTATTCAAAATTATTATATAATTATATCAAATTTAAATATAAACAAAAAGTGATCCTATGTTAACAGTTGATGAATTTATTGAAAATCAGGTACAATTAAATGAAAAAAGCTCATATATTTGGGCATGCAAGAAAAGTAAAATTTTGTAAGATTATCTGTTATACCTTTGTAAGATAAGAAAACGAAACGTTAAAACTTTTTCTATAGTGAGATATGTCATCATTTAAAATTTCTTAAATGAAATTAAAATTCATTATCTAACTAAAATTTTGATAATCAATATTAAATTAAAGTTTATAATTAAAAAGATCTTAACAGCAACTTAATTAATGTAACTGTTTTTAACATTTTATTACAAAAATAGGTAAATTCCAATAAAGATAGACTTAATTATTCCATTGATAGATAAATTAAATATTCAGAAGCAATTATTATGTCATTATAATTAAATCTGGAACTTGAAAACACAGAACATTAATACGTATTGTCTTATTACGCTATCTTATGTCTTCCGACAAAACCATTCGATGAGAACAAGTTATAATTTTCTAAGAATGTCAACTTGTTGTATTACCAGCTGTGTTCGAAGTTGCCTTAAATATCTGATAAATTAAATACATGAACAAGTAGACAACATGCTTTCATATATAAAGATATAACCTCAGAATAAGTTACTGTATTAAATATACAATGCTTTTAAATTTACTTGAGTTTTATATTATTTTAATCGAAAAATATCGTCCATCAAAATAATATTAATAAACAATTTAAATGAAAAATTTATTACTCCAATATATGAGTCTGAGAATAAATCACGCATTATATATATATATATATATATATATATATATATATATATATATATATATATATATATATACACTGCTGGACAATTGCTAAGGACGGATAACACTATCATCCATAGCAACCACAAAATGAAAGGAAGCAAAATGTGGAAAATTAGAATAAGTGCAGGATATAGTAAGAATGTATGCGTATGCAAATTTTTTTCCACGTCTATTCATCACGTGATAGCGTTCATAAGAGCTTTAAAGGTTTTGACGCGTGTGGACAATTGTTGTTTCAAGTCAAAGTTTCACAGAAAGATTTAATAGATTAACTTGAAATTTTTGGCATGTTTTCCCGACATCACTTAGATGATTTTATGCGTGGCCGAATTATTAGAAAGATCGAAGAAGGGCGAAAAATAACAGATGTTGCCAGGGAGTTTGACATCGCTCACAGCGTTGTTTCACGGCTGTGGAAGTCATTTAAAACTACTGGAATGTGTAGTGGGCGGCACGGGGGAGGTTAGAAGTACAACGCCTGCAGAAGACCGATATATCGTCCCATCAGCAAAAAGGAACAGGCGCACCACAGCTCAGCATGTGGGAAATCAGTTTCTTGTTGTTTCAGGAAAGCAGATCTCCCGAAAAACTATTGCCAGACGTTTGAAGGGAGGAGGACTATACGCCCGCAGACCAGACAGCACCGTACTGCCAGTTTGCAATGGTGTCGTGAGCATTGGAATTGAACTGAACAGGACTAGACACTATTCTTAGATGCGAGTAGGTTCAATCTGTCATCGGATTGTAGACGCCAACTAATCTGGCACGAGAGTGGTACTGCTTATTGTCCAGAAAATATACAGGAAAGGGACCGATATCCGACATGCAGTGTCATGGTATGGGCCGGCATCATGATCAATGGCTGCACACCCCTACATGTGGTTGCGAACGGGACTATGACGGGCCAATGATACATTAATGAAGTTCTAATTCCTCATGTTCTTCTTTTCCGTGGTGCTGTCCGTGATAATTTTGTTTTTATGGACGACAACGCAATATGTCATCGAACACTCGCTGTTCAGAATTGTCTAGACAGCGAGGTATTCAGCGCCTCGTATGGCCATCACGTTCTCCAGATCTAAAACCCATTGAAAATGTGTGGGATCCTTTGGGGAGGCAAGTTGCTGGTCGAAACTATCCTCCGACAAACAAAAACACCCTCATCCGTGCACTCCCAGAGGAATGGGATAAATTGCCTCAACAGCTGCTGGATAATGTTGTTCAAAGTAGGGTACGATGTGTGGAATGTTGCATCACACTGCACGTTGGACATATCCCGTTCTGATACCTTTCTTCAAGGTGCCTGCTGACTTTTAGATACATTGTTCCATTTTTCCGTATACAGCATCAAATGAAAAATTTTTTTCTTTCAGATTTTTCACAGCTTTTTTACTTTCTAGAACAATAAATATTCTTTATTCTAATGTTTGAACAGTGTGGCTACTATATTTTATCCTACTAGGTCTCATGTGTCTCGCTTAATGTTATGCTACATTGCAATTTGTGATCCGTCCTTAGCAATTGTCCAGCAGTGTATATATACATACATACATACAAATATATATATATATATATATATATATATATATATATATATATATATATATATATATATATATATATATATATATATATATATATATATATATATGTATATATATATGAACGTTTTAATTGCTTTTGTAACATATAATATATTTCTTGAATTTATTATAAAAAATTACATATTTCATTTATGATGTGTTATTTTTCTGAAATAAATAAAAATGTATTATTAAACTTTATTTTCTATATATTTTAATTGTCGACTATAAATAATTAAGAACTGAAAAATCATAAATTAATATCTATGCATTTTTTTTCACTTTAATAAAATAATTAAAAACAAAACTAATTTTTATAATCAAAGTGAGATATTTTTCTATTTACTTTATTCAAATGTGATAATGAGATGCGATAGTTAAAAATTCAAAAACCGCAATTGAAATTCAATTAATAATTCTCAAATTTTTAATCATAATTAAGTTCAATATTCTTATTTAAAAAAAATTTACTTAGCAAAATTTAAAATTATACTTACATTTTTTCAAAAGTAAAGCAATATAACAGGTACAAAAATATATCTTTAGTATTTTATTTAATTAATATATAGTAATTCAAATTTACACTTTTCTTATAACAAGAACTAGTTTTAATGATGATAATCGTAAACATCTTTTTTTTACTTATTGTATGATTTAGAAATTTACTAAGGCAACGCGAGAACAATGCCTTATTAAAATTACTTCTGCAGGTCACATAGTATACTGACATTTAATTTAAACAAGTTATATTGCTTATGACAATCCCAACAAAAGATTTATTAAAATATAATATACAATTGTTATGGTTTAATGAGATGCAATTTGAATTCTGTATATTACGTGTATGTCTGTATGAAAAAATAATTATCAACATTATTTCACAATTTCTTGATTTCTGTTTTAAAATAGAATTAGCTTCACTAAAATTTTTGAATCTTTAAGAATGAGATGCATTTTTTAAAGAATGAATTAAATTTAAAATGATATTTTTAAAATAAAAAGAGCTTTTTGTAATACTAAAATATAATTCTTAGGTGACACAGCAAATAATTATAGATTTTAAAGACAATCAGGTTGAAGGATTATTTACGGACAAGAAACTGTAACATGTGATTAATTTGAAATTGGTGTTTATCTATGTTTTAAGACATTGATTGTTTATTCTTTCCTTTGAATGATTGTTCTAAAAATTGCTCTTAAGTTTGATTTCTGATAAATAATTTAAAAATCTTTTAAAAACTGTATAATACAGAACGGAAAAAAATTCAGAGGAAGGGTGCAATTCATAGATTTTAATATTATTTGAAAATATTTTGAATAATTTTACTCTAGTTATAAGAAATAAAATTGCTGAAAACATTCTAAGTGGTTAATCATAAATCATAATCACTTTTTTTGTGTCTTTTACTAATATTATCCTAATATTGACGTACACATAAAATTGAAATATATTAAATTTATTTTTCATTAATTATTTTCCAACAATTTATTAATATCCAGATATTAGTTTAGTGCACATATATAAAGTTAAATTTCTAAATCGACATATTTTGTATCAATTAATTTAAATTGTGAATAACAAAATTTTATACATAAAGTTTTCTTTAATTCTTATATAAGTTTTAAAAATAGTCTGTATGAAAAACTTCTGATAAAAATGTTTTATTTATTTTTATTGTTAATAGAAAATGACTTTCACATAATCTTATTCAATTTATGAATAATAGTCTATTGTCAATTAAAAAATTATTTTCCTCATTTTTTTTATTTCTAAATAGTTTAGTAAATGATAAGTATTATATTTTTAATATATATAAGTTAAATAATAATTTCAATAATGTGCGTCAACCCTGAAATTTTTCAGTTGACGGAAATTTTAAATTGCTTTTATTTAAGAGTACATAAGAATAAACTAAAATTCACATTCCCCAATTTTATACCACTATTTATATGCTTATATCAATCAATTTTTTTTATTGAAGCAAAAGGATTTACCACGCAGAACCATCTATTTCCCTTAGGAAAATATTTTCTCCATTTTTTAAATTTCCGTTTAGTAAATATTTTGCATTTTCAGCATTCTATAAATCATATGTAATGATAAATTCTTATAACTCAATACATTATTTGTCAATTTTAATTGATCATTTATCAATTTTTAAAGAAAACAAACAAGTTTTAGGATGTATTTATTTCTTGGACAATTGAATTGAAATAAGTAATTTGAGTTAAGCTAAATTTCTGTTATATTATGGTATTATGTTCGTAATAAACCTGTTATATTACGAAAATAAGTATTAATGAACGTGCATTATTGAAACTTAATTTTATTTATATTTTGAATCATAGATTTATTTGTCATCAATGGCAGGTGTACTGATTTTAGTAAAAAAGCACGTTTCACACACACAGGTGTTACTATTTAAATTTGCTTAGCTATTATACTGTTGAAATCCTAATTTTCCAATTGCTTAAATGCAATTTAAAGATTATCTTTTTTTATTCAGTTATGTATTGAGCTTTTTGTATTGCATAACTGACTTCAAGACTATAACTAATAGTCTAATTTTATTTCATTGCAATAAAAGTTTTAGGAAATGGTTTTATAAATATAGTATTTTATGTTAACATATGATACAGTATATAATATAATATCTTATTATATAATATGTAGTTCCACCATAGATATGTCTGAATATATATATAAATCATTATGGTAAGGGAGGAAGTATATCACGTTTTTTTTATTGTTTCGATGTTGGTAAAATGTATTGCTAAAACATGATGTAGGAATTAAAAGTAGTTTGAGGGAGATTTTATTTACGGGATCTATTTTCATATGAAAAGTTCAAAACATCTTTACTATTTTTAACTGAATATTAGTACCCTTGTTTCAAGGTATCTTATACATCTGTCCCACATTTTAGTTTCTGCTCCTTTGTGATTTTTTTTCCTTTTTTCATAGTAGTTATCTTTTAGGTTTTCATTCTTTGAGTCTATAGTGAAAATCGTTGCTGTTAGATTCTCCTGCGTATTCAATCACACATGTGTTTACTTTGCATGGAGATTTGTGTCTGTGGAATGAAGAAGTCTTGTAATTGAGGCCTCCAAATATCAATATATGATTGTGTCCTTAGTTTCGGCTAAGTGAGGGTTGCGATACGATTTTCAGTTGACCAATTAGCGTTAATTGATCAAATGTTTTTTTTACTCATTCTGAGGTAAGACTGCAAAATACTTTAAACGCATATTAAAAGCGTTAATACCTGATTGGAATTGGTTTGTGAGGCACTCATCTTCTGACTGGACTTAAAAGCAAGTAATTCTGTCAGGTTCTGAAATTCAATCTTTCATACGGAAGTCAGTAATTTTTTTCTTTTACGGATCCAACATACATGCAATTTAAAACCTAGGTTCTTTATTGATTGATAAACGAATAATTTGATCACTAACCATTTTTTCTCATTGCAAACAGCATCACTTATTTTTGCAGAAGTCAAAATATTCTGAATGTATGTTCTCATTATTCACAAGCAATGCTAGATTAATAAAACAATTATTGCTTCAAATATAGGAAGTAACAGTCTTGATTGTCGTAAAATTTCTCGTGGTAAAATCACCGGTGGGTATTTATTGAATACACCAATATTTGAGATTCTTGAAAATTATATAAAGAATAAAAGGTTTCTGTGTGCCATTAAATGCTTTACAATAACAAACGATGAACAGTTAATTTAAATTAGCCATTTTTATAACTTTGGGACGCAATGGTTTTGAAATTTGTCAAAGTTTCTTACTTGAACTCAACAATCTGCCGTTTTATTAGGAGTAAAAAATAATAATACTTCATTGCATTATGTACAAATTGTTAAATTTGTAGTACATTTTAATAGTTATCGATAATGTAATCTTACTCGGATGAACACCATTTTGATATATTCAACTTAACGTATCCAAACTTAGACTATCAAACGCATAAATGTCTGATGAAAAACCCAGCAATAATTAAAATTTCAAATATTTTACCACTGACAAAATATTGTAATAATCAGAATAGATTAAATTTTTATGAAAAGTATAAATACTTTTCACACAAGTCTATTAATTTTACCAAGATTCACCGTGTGATACTTTGCATTGTCAGTTTGCAAAATAAACTTCATTTTTGTTGACAATCAATGGATAATTTGTTATTGATTATTTTGATATATTTATCAAGCGTGGTCTGCATTTGAAATTTCTCCGTCAAATACAAAAACAAATTTATGGAGAAAATTACCACTTTATTTAATTTACTTAAATAGTGGATTCATTTAGAAAGAGCTACTGTTTTTTTTTATTTTTTTTTTTACTTTTAATTTACCATATAGGTTTTAACTTTAGAGATCAAAAGATCAAAAACTCTTCTGTATTTTGCCAAGAAACATTTAGTCGCAAATACGGTATTGATTAGGTTTATTATTTCAAGCAGATTATGGAGAATCTAAGTAGATGCTCTTATTATTTTACTAATAATTTGCAAATGCTCTTAGAATATTAATGAAAGCTTGTTGAGAGTTTCATCTCAACTATTTAACACAAATTTTGTTTACACTTTTGCTCTTAATATGTATCATTAAAAATTGTAAGTCTTTTCGATGGATAAATCTTGAAAAAATTTAAATTATCAAATTTATACTTCAGAAAATTTCCTTTGGTATTCAAGAACATCAAATGCACTTCGATAAACATTGCAAATGTGGTATTACTATCTTTAAGAAATTCGAAAGCCCTACAATAGTAACCATGTATCTCTTCCGTTATTTTCATAGCTTTTTCACCTAAATTACAAAAAAATAGGATTTTGTTATTTGGGGATGAACAAGTATCTCTAATATTAAATTGTCTTTAAAGTATTTAGTTATCTGATAAATTGGAGGTACATGTATATTTACGTTAGATCATTATTCTTACTCTGTTTCTCCACTCATCATATTTTTGTTGCATTTATGTGAGAAATACTTCAAACTTAATTACAGTTTGTAAGTCACTATGTGTCATAGACCAAAAAGAAATTAATATAAGGGTTTATCAGTTCCTTTTTTCCATTTATGTTTTCAGAAACATTTAAAAGTTTTTATATGGATATGAGGACATTTACAATCGTCCACAATAGAATAGTTTCCGTCAAAAAACTATCTCTACCAGCTTAACACCATAAGAAAGACTCATATTTTTCAAAACCATAGAAACAATTCATTAGCTAATTTTAACAATTTTTTCTCCATTTCTTTTTATAAAATAACACTAAAACGTGTTCTTTAACAGATATCATTATCTTGTTATCTCCCTGGATGGGAAGAAGTAATAAATCAACATCTCCCTACTTACTTTAACTGTCAGTCAAATAAAGATTATTTATTTAACAATCATTTCAAATAAACAGTTCATTATCAATCGTTAAAGTGGCTTACATAATCTCTGGAATACAAAAACAGAAGGATACAGGTATTCCAAATGTTTCTCTATACCACACAAGCATTGCATACTTTGTTGGAATGTTGAATATCAAAATACCAGTGAAATAGATAGGAAGTTATCGGTGATATTCCAACGATACTCTACAGCAAATATCTATTTGTCTTCAAGAAGGTACAAAACATTACTTCTCAGAACTCAGAATTTTATTTCTAAAGATATTTAGCACATAATAATTTGCCTTCAATAGAAAATTTAGCATCTAACAAATAGCGTTGGAAGAAGTTGAAAGCAGCCTCATTATAGACATTTATTTACATTTATATTTTGGAAACCAGAGTTACTTTTATGCACAATCTCATTGAAATAGTTAATGACTTTGGGGAAATTTTAATGAATTTACAATAGATAAATAGTATCAATTCTAGAACTGATGGAAAAATATCACGTACTTTATCATTTATAAATCTAGATACTTTATTAAATTGGCTTAACAATTTAAACTCTTGTTGATGTTGAATAATGTTATACAGATTTCATCCCTGATTTCTGGTGATGAACCTTTAGATTATTTTATTATCAAACGATAACTTTCTCGGGTTGTGAGTGTAATACTCTATAATGTATAATTTAATGGTATCTAATGAGTTTTTGAAAAATTAATGTCAATCATAATGATTTTCATAATGGAAGAAACTGTCTTAATGATATCTCATATTGGAATAGAAAAAAAATCGGTAATTACTTACAGGGGTAAAATATATTTGGTATACATATTTTATAACATTTAGAAGGCGTATTACTGCATCTGATAGTATGATATACGAGCCCGTTGGGGATAATGGTATGTGATCAGTTACAGAGAATCCTGAGTCTTTCCATGTGATAATTTCTTTACATTATATGACTTTGGATTTTGAGGGTTATATATATATATATATATATATATATATATATATATATATATATATATATATATATATATATATATATATATATATATATATATATATATATATATATATATATATACATACATACATACATATATATATATATATATATATATATATATATATATATATATATATATATATATATATATATATATATATATATATATATATATAACCCTCGAAATCCAAATTCATATAATGTAAAGAAATTATCACATGGAAAGACTCAGGATTCTCAGTAACTGATCACATACCATATATATAACATGTAAAAAATAACATACTTTTAACTGATAGACAATTACAAAGAAATAACAAGGAATTCACTACAGGCTGTTTGGAGAAAACTTAGCATCATCATTTAGAAAGAGTAGACCTCTATTATTGGGAAAAATTTCATCCAACAATTTAATAGTTTCAATAAACAATACACATATATAGCTATAGCAAATGAGAAAATATTTGGAAATAATATTTGACTATTATCTTCAATTTGTTTTTAATCTTTAGAAAATTTATGTGTGATTCCTTAATATTAGGCATATACATTTTGCAAGAAAAGCACGCTTATATCTCTATTCAATGAGGAAATATTTGATCAAATATTATTTACATGCTAAATAATATTTATTACTTGTTCTATATGGTGTACAGTCGACAGATTAACAAAGTCAAATTTAGTGAGCCTGATCCTTGGATTGATCATGTTATCACTTCATTTTTCCTTCATTGAAATTTTACAAACTCTGGATATTCTTCTAGAACGTTTTTTTTAACATCTCTGTTTTCAGATTATGTATGCAACATGATTGAAGAAGAATGACGTTATAGTTGAAATCAAAAAAATATTCCTTGGACATCTTCTGAGTTAGATAAAATTGCGCTTCAATTACGACCTGCACGTCTTGCTCCACTTTTTGCTGAAAGCTATTATAACTTCTAAAGAATATTAACAAAGTGAAATTGGGAGAGAGATTTTTGTGGATACGCTGACATTATGATTGTTTTAGAAGCCTTAAAGAATAGTAATTTCTCAACCTTTTTTTAAACATTTTGGGAGCATTAGAATATTTATCGGAGAAGAGTTTGGGAACATTATTTTGCTGGGTCCTGACGTTGATTATGATTAAGATAAAAATACCTATTTAACACAGAAAAGTGTGTTTCTTATGTTCTAAACACAATATTTTCTTTCAAAATTTTCTAAAAAGATTTATCCATTTACAGTAATGCTGAAAAATGAATGTTATTTATTAGAAATATTCCATTATTTTATTCGCAATTCATTATTAGTTTTATCGTATTATCTATACTAAATACTGTTATTATAATAATCTGCATTGATATTGTCTTATCTGCACAGGAGTTCCGCTGGATCCGAGGCATCTCTTCAACTGCATCTCTGTTGCTTCGTTGTTCATTAATATTCTGTTCTGTTGTTCAACATCGGCCTCAACTGCTGCCATGACATCCTTTATACGGAAAAAGCTGAAGATATGGCCAGGGCAGTGCTCCATGCCTTTGGTCCCACATGACTTGTCTTTATTACCTTTTCTTTTTTCTTGTCCCACGACAACAACAGTATTGTCTAATAAATTTCCAAATAGTCATATTGTTTCCCTGTGATCTAAAACTTTGTGGAGAATCATGTTCATTAAACATATTCTATATTGAATTATAAGATATTATAATATGGTCATAAATCTTGTTTTCAGTTATCCGTGTCTAATAATATTTTTCGGTACTACTTTGTTATTTATTTGCAATACAGGAACACAAAAAACAAATGTTTTACTTCTCTTCTAGATTTTCAATTTTTGATATTTTTACATTTCACAATAAGTGTTTTACATTTTGCAATTTAATTGCTTTTTGTTTAAAAAAAAACAAGTCTTTATAGTTCATTTTTGATTTTTTTATACATATTTACTTGACTCTCCTACGTCTTTCGTTGGATTTATTATTCTTTAATTAGATATTTAGGTATTAATTGAGATTTTTTAATTCATATGCTTGCCGTGAATTGTCCTCGTTGAAACTTGTAGCAATAACTTCTGATTCTCTCCTTTCTTCTGAAAAAAAAATTAATTTAATAAGTAAAGGAATTTAATACGAAGTTTAAGTAAGGTATATTTAAGTTATATATCACACACATACACAAATTTTGACTGCAGTTTTCTGATAACTCTAATTTTTAAGTATTTCAATTTAAGAATCATTTTTATTTTAATAAAAAATTAATATAAAATGCCTTCAACATATTAATTAATCACTTTATTGGAATATTTATATTGTCATTTAAATTCTTAAAAACACTATTTGAGGCATTTCCAATGAATGATTTCTTCATATAGTGCTTGCTTGAACACTTGATTGTCGAATACAATTTTTATTTGGAGATATAACTTATTTTAAAACATATAATAAATCTTATTTAACTAGAAAATATTCTCAACTGCTGAAACGTAACGCCTTAGCAATTATAATGGCACTTCACTAAACAACCGTGCTCATAAAAGGGAATTATTTAATTTACTTTTATTTCTTCGTTAGAAGGGAAATTTTGCGAGTTCATTGTGTAAGAAATAAAAGCTTTTATTAGACTTTGCGTGCATGGCACACAATGGCTTTCCAGTCTTTACTTTCTTTTTGTACTAGAAAGACCTTTCAAAAGAATATATTTACTTCGACGAACAGATGTACACATTCTCTTAGACTTTGGTAGGTTAGTGAGGAACAGCTCTGTATTTTCTAAAGGCAAATACTTCTTACGAACCATACATTCATGTTTATTTTAAACATGTTTTATCTTTCAGAAGTTTCGTCTATTAACTCTTAAGTTTTATTAAGCTAATAGTAATTTCAAACAGAAACTCAGCTGAATACCATATCAGTAACATTACTATATATATATATATATATATATATATATATATATATATATATATATATATATATATATATATATATATATATATATATTATATATATATATATATATATATATATATATATATATATATATATATATATATATATATATATATATATATATATATATATATATATATATATATATATATATATATATATATATATATATATATATATATATATATAGTTACAGAAAGAATTACAAATTTTATACTCAAGATATTCATAAAAAAATTTCAGTGATGATTATAATCCTCTCTGCTTTTGTAAATTAAATATCATTTTCCTGGCGCGTCTCTAAAAAACGTACTTTACAAAATGCGTAAAGGATTATTATTAATAAGAATGGGATGGCAATGCATTACTTTTGCAGTTTATTTTCCACAAATTCTCATTTGTCAAAAATTATTGCTTACGTTGTTGTTGTGGCTTATCCTTCAAATGTCTGACGAAGTCAGACAAGGTCCCCCAGACCGTTGACTCTATAGAAATTGAGAATCGGAATATATCTATAGAAATTGAGAATCTATAGAAAGCACATCTATAGAAATTGAGAATTAAAATAATATTCATTTCTGGATTATTATAACAAATAAGTAATTTGTCAGCTATCAGATTAAATAAAATTTGTTTCTCCTCATTTTTTAATCACTTTCTAAGAAAGTTTTACAGTGAAATACTGAATAACTATTCATTATTTTTTGAAATTCTTTTAAAAGATATCTCTGTTAAGTAAAAGATAAATAAAACACTTAAATGATTAAAAAGAAATTAAGTTCAGGAAAATAAGTGATACAATAAAATAGCGTTTATGTTGTAATTACCACGCGTGAAGACTATTTTAAATTGTTAAAGAGATACCCTAAAGCCTTTATTCTTCAGTAAGAATAAAGCGAGATTTTTCTGAACTACAAATCCTTTTTCCATGGTCTGAAATTCACAACAATGCAGAAGAAGTCTTTTTCAAGAGTTGTTTTAATGACAAAAGTTTGAGAGCTTGATCCTTTGTAACGATGGTGCCGGGAATATTTGAGGGTTTTTGAAATAAAAATTGTCGAAGCGGAACAATTAAATCTAGAATTATATAAGTACACAATCCATGCACACGTGTTTATTATTTTAACAATATTTGCTTTTATTAAAATTAAAAAATTATAGGTAAAAACAATCTACATAAAAATTATTACATATAACAAATAAAAAGTGAAGTTTGAATCGTTAAAAACGGCTTAGATTATATTTTACCAAAGTTGCTTTGTATTTATCAAAAATGGGATTTTCTGAATTGAAATAATAATTAATGTATAAAAACATAATAAAAGTATACTAAGTCGCTAAAATGTTATATTTTAAGACTTTCGCATTTTTTAATTGGTTATATATTTTTAAACTGATTAACTTCTTCTCTAAAAGTACTAAATATCTTAAAAATGCTACTTTCTTAGTCTACTTTTATGATATCTTATAGTAGTTGACGTTTTTTATGCCATTAAAACAAAAATAATTCAAAATAAAAGTTAGATTTAAAAAAGACATTGTAATTAATGTGATTCTTTTTTATGTGAAATCCTTCAACAATTTCGACTTTTAATACTCCTTTTAAAATTCTACTTCATAATTTTAAAAAAAATCTCACATTTGTGATGAAATGTGTTACTTGTTACATCTCTTTATTGGTACTTAGTAGTTGGATAAAAATATATTGAATAATTTATGATAATATAAAAATGTTGTTTGGTTAGACTATATTTGTTTTACTAAATACGAAAAAGAGAGAGAGAGTATCCTTGTAATAAGAGGTCCATTATTAAAAATATCAATACAGTCCATATTAAACTGCGCCGAGCTGGTAACCGAACGACTAGCGCTCTTGCCTTCGTTTCAACATTTCGTGGGTTCAAATCCCACCTTGAGCATGGATGTTTGTAGTAGTTTGGAATCCACTTTAAACCGTTGGTCCGGTCTAATTAGCCCTCGTGTGCAAAAATGACTGTTGAGCGACAAACAAACAAACCATATTGAACTGCACGCATAACTAGTATGAGTAAGCTAGTCTGAATTTCACCTCATATATTCCCAGATATTTTTCACTTATTAATCTGATGTCATGATTTAACCATTTAAGTATATAATCATAATTAACCACCTAATTTAACCATATAATCCTTCATAATAACATCTATTATATTAATAATTGAGTTTCTGTTTTAAATTTTAAAAAAGTGAAAAAATTTCCTTTACCACTATTTAAGACAAATTTTAAACAGAAAAAATATTCAGTCTGGAATATTCAAGTAAGACCATAAGGAGAATTTGTATAAAACCTTTTTTTCTTGTATCAATTATTGTTAAGTAAAGATAATGTGAATTGTTGAAAATCTCTTACGTAATAAAGAAAATTAAAAATTTCTTGTAGCTCAATCATAATTTTATAATGAACACTAAAATCTGTGTTTATAAGATAAAATTTTGCGTATGTTCCAAGCACCATTGAAAAAATTATTCAAATATTTTTATTAATTGACAGAACTGTTAAGAAAGCGATAGTCCTTTGACTTTAAGTCCAAATAAATTGAGAGTTCTGTTGGTGTCTGAGAATTATGTAATTTTGAAATAATTTCATATACATGCAAAGCATTCAAATATTTTTCTGATGCTTTAAATAGCTTTTCAGAATTAATGTGTGCTTATAACATAGAAGTAGGATATAATATTCCAAATGAAGTGTGTGATAAATTGGAGTAAATAGGAGTTTATGAGAATGTGTAACATAACAATACGTCAGTCTTCCGGGTTTTCAGATATGAAAAATATTTCTTTTATAGAAGAAAATTATTTAAAATATTTGGAAACATATTTCAAGAAATTTTATTTTAAAAATATTTTATATTAACCATATTATTCGAGATATATTCACTATAATCTTGTATTGAATTTTTATATTACAAATAAGTAAAGCTAAAGACAAAAAAACTTAATGTCATCTAAAAAAGTAGCTTTAAGTTATTTTTCTTCACATGAGACATTTACAATCAAGAAACTCATTTAAGCTGCTACTTTATTGTCGAATATCATTTATATTCGTATATGGCACTGCATGAAATTGATGTTTTTGTATGAAATCAAATACTTTCAGTCTCATACTTATAATGCACAAGTTGCTTATATAGAGATAACTTTATTACTAATCACATTTATCTTCTACAGTTAAAATATTCATGAATCATTTTCCTTATTATCCATTTGATTTCATTGAAGTGATCATGGTGTCATAGAACTAACTATCTGAATTTTTAGATTCTGTAATTTTCCTTCATTTTTAAATTAACTTAAAAAGTATGTGAGTGATTATTTGTACTTGAGAAACAAACAGAACAAAAACAACCAATGCTGTAGAACATGGAATGTAATGTTTTGAAATATCAAATACTTTTTATCACTTTGAGTTTTTATCATCAAAAATGAGACTATACTACTCACTTTACTTATTCATTATCTGTACAACATACATTATTTTTAAGTATCAAAACATCACATTGTGTGATGTGATACAAAACGAACTGGTTGTTTTAAGTTAGATTTTAGATGGCATTTTTTTCGCCCTCAAATTTTGCACTCTATTGATACTATTATAATAATTTTTCTAAGTTACAATTTTTCTCAAGCATATTCTGTATATACTAAAGACATTAATTGACTTGATTATTCAATGTAATACCAAATATCGCAGGAGAAATAGAGAAAAAAATCTGGATTAATCTACATTACATCGTTTTTCATAAATCACAAATTTCCGTGCAAAAAATTTTAATATTAAATTAAAATTTTATTTTTTTAATTATTTACTATTATAAGCTATTTCATAAAAATTTTAAATTTTTACGATTTTTGTTATTTGATAAATTTATGTAAAATACAAAGAATGATTTTTTAAAGAATGTGTTTAATTTTATACTTTTATAAAAAAATTATAAATCTTAATTCAATTTGGGCTTAAAATGTGCTCAGTTTGGGCTATAGAATTCTGTTTTATAGTTTATTTATTATAGTTTATTTCTTTATAGTTTATTTCTTAAAGATAGGTACATTTTTGTAGTAAATGTTGTAGCACCTCAGATGAAAATTAAAATATGATATCTTACATTTCAAAACCTTGAAATATAAAATAATAACAAAAAAGGGATTTTGAGCACCGTTACAAAGTATTTAACCATAATGGCTGTCTGAACTGCATAGAAATATTTTAAAATAAATATTATGGATTATTCTTTCTGGAGGAATAATTATGTGCACATAATAAAATCAAATTTAATATTTGAAGTGCATAGGTTAAAAATGTATTATCATTTAATATTATTAATAAGATATTAAATAAAACACAAAGAAAAAAGAACCAGTAAAAATGCAAAAAAATATTAACATCATTTTTATAGTAGTTAGAAGTGTGTGTATATATATATATATATATATATATATATATATATATATATATATATATATATATATATATATATATATATATATATATATATATATATATATATATATATATATATATATATATATATATATATATATATATATATATATATATATATATATATATATATATATATATATATATATATATATATATATATATATATATATATATATATACATATATATAATTATATATATATATATATATATCGATTAAAAATATAATGTAAGCCTGTCTTTAAGCGAAATATCAGAATCTCTTGATGTAATAGAGAATTTGTATTCATTTAAATGAATGCCAGACGACATTTCGTAGTTGGCTTAAACCATGAATGAATTTCCGCTATGAGGGCACTTGAAGAAGTATTGATAATCATTGCATTACTCCTATCGACAAAGATGCATCCGTGTGCAAAATAGAGGATAAAAAATTTTTGTTTCGAAAATATAATTTGAAATATCTATTCTTTATCTTGTAAGCTTTTTTCTCGTATAAATTATATATCATTAAATTTCTTTTGTTTCACAGAAAACACAAATTTAATTTCTTCATTGTTCGTTAAATTATTGATTTTCCTCACTTCCTAAAGTGTAAGATTTAAAGAACATTCACTTGTGTATTAAATAAATATATTCATTATATATTATTCATTCAAGTACCTTATAATTACATGTGTACGTTAAATTTCCTGTGAAAGAAACTTCTTTTTTAAGCTATTTTTCTGTAAATATTAAGTTTAATATTAATCAAAACTCTTTTTAAGCTGACAATTTGGCACTATAATGATTATATAAATGTTATGCGCTTAGTGAATTTCGGCTTCCAACTGAACTCATTATACAACATGAATAATGTTTATTATATACATTTCTTAACACCAGTTGAAGAAAAAGAGAGATTTTCTTTTAGTTATCTTAAAATAATAGTATTGCCCAAATCTGATGCTCTGCAACTAAAAACAATTAAAAGAGATAGCATTTATAAATCTTGCATTAAACTTAAAGAATATGTATGTCTTATTTCAGAAATCATTTTTAATATTTTAACACTGTCTGTATTGCAATTTAAAGTTAATATGATTAACCCTTAAGTAATAAAGAATAATAATTTTTTACTACTTTTCTCTAAACTATTGATTTTTTAGTTATCATAAAATAATAGGTTTACTCGCATCTTTGAACATATAAATAATACAAATATTCAAGAGTTTCAATAATCCAAGTTTTACAATGAATGATAAGTCTACATTAATTTTTACTTTAATATGAAACTCATTATTCTAAAATTTTGAAGCAATAATTGAGTGATAAGTACAACAAAAGAATATTAAAATTGCCTATCTTCTTTTAAATTTCAAAATTTGAATTTACACAGTTATTTTTAAAAACTGAAAACAAAATTAATATAAATAAATACTTTATGTGATAAACTATCACATCAAAACAAGATTTTTACACACATCTAAACAAGATTTTTACACACACACATTCATAAACAAACTCCACAGATTTTTGTTGCATTTAAAAATAAAACCCTATTTTATAAAATATAACTTCATCTTTATACAATCATGTGGTATGAATAAGATATTTTTTAAATAAACTAGCCCTTAGCTAATTTGACTGTAACTCCGATATCTAAAAATTAAAAATTTTTGGAACTAAAAGGGAAACGGTAAGAAAAATTATTATTTTAAAGAATTTTTCTTACACTATGTGAAATAGTTTCTAAAATATTCCACATTTTCCTCACTTTTAATATATCTAGTTTGAATTGTTAAATGCGTAGAAATTTTGAAATTATTTCTTTTAGCTTAAAATTATGAGTAAATGTGATATTTGATAGAAACTTTTACATCTTATAAATTTTCTTTTATTTATTTTTTTTAAAATATGTTAAAAGGAATATATTCAAAGTATTGTCATTTCAAATATGTTTTAAAGTTACTTTAAAAATAACTAAATTTTCCCAGGATAAACAATGATACAATGAGTGAACAGTGTATATATGTTACTTAAGAATGGCATCATATTCATGCAAAATTTGATTCCTCTCCAATTAAGCAAGGAACTTATTTCAATCTCCTATGTGTTTTTTTACGTTTCTAATAACTTTTCCATTAAACATTAGATAATGCGCATTTTAATTTATCTTTCAATGTAACGCTGGATACGAACTGGTATTTGAATAAAAAAAACACTGTGACATTCAGTTCAAAATTTCATTGGTTCCATAAGCAGACAAACGTGGGTTTTTGTAGTGCTTTGGAATATACTTGAAACTAATATATGTACGGATACTTACTGAATTAGCCTTCTTATTCAAAAAATGGCTTTAGAATGTCAATCAAACCAAATTAATGGAACTCATTTTGAATGCCATGAATATTATCCTTTCAAGCTTAATTTCAGAAATAATGCATGCAAGATAAAGTAACATAAAGAATATACCTAACAAAAGCACAAATGTTAATTTAATTTTATTGAACATTAGCTCGGTTACAGAAATTTTGTTAATGAGATACATTTTATTACTTAATTTTTAATTTAAAAACCTTTAACTTTGTCTGTGAATAAGTTTGTTTGAATGCTATAAAAACAATATAGGAAAATAATTAATTACATTTAAGAAAATTTAAACAGTATATTGTCAATAAAACCAAAATATCTTGGATTGAATTGTGGAGTTTTTCAAAAATATTAGTGTTAAAACTAACATGTTTGGCTAGGTTATGACCTCAAAAATCGCAATTTGAATAATAATATCAAAAACCTGAGTTTCGTAATTGGGTGTTATAAGAGTTAATAAATTCGTTAGATTAAAACAATTAATGCGATAACAAACAATTATTCCATTTTAAAATGTGCGAAGCCGTTTTTTAAAAAATATGGGCAAAATAATGTGTTTTAAGAATCATTTGAAGAAAGTAATCAAAGATATACATCGTGATTTTCTAAAATGTGCCAAAATTATTTCTTTCAATATGATAAAGACTTATTATTTTCTCATTAAAATTCAACTTTTATATGATACTTATTTAACTATTATAATTTAATAATTTAACTTTGATATGAATGGTACTTTTATTAACATTTGTTTCATTTTGTTGGCGTATCTAAAACATCAAACTTATTGTTATTTTGAACTAGTTTATAAATTTTTAAAAAAACACATTTCTCTGGGCTGAGCTTTCAAAAAACACCAACTTTGCGAATCTAAAATATTCAGGTTTCTACGGGTATAGAATTAAATTTTTTCAACGAAATAGATTTTTCCGAATACTTAACCATTTGAGAGAGTTTTAGTATATGAATTTAATTTATTTAAATGATGCTTAATTTAAATTATGCGTAATTGCAATGCAATCTAATATGCATGAGGTTCTGAAGAATTAAATAAAAATAATTTATACAATCTAGATAAAAGCTTCTATCAAATTTCCACTTGCAAAATCCTACTTTTGTGAAAAATGTGATTTCAAAAAAGGAAGTCTAGACAAAGATTTTCATGTCAAATAAGATTCTGCATAAGTACTTATAATTGTATAAAAATAATATTGATAAAAATGGTTTTCTCTAGAATATTTTAACATTTTTTACCTTTCTAACTGCAAATAAAATTTCTTCATAAATATTAATCAGCTTGTCATGAGCAAATGTGAGAGACAAGTGAATCAATCGAAAAGAAAATAAGTAAAATTCATATTTAGACACGCCTATCTCTTTTAAATTTGTTCTTTTTTTTAATCTACATAAAAAAATCCTAAAAAAGTGAAAATTTGAATACTGCTCACTTTGTAGTCTCAATTTTTCTGTCACTAAAAGACAAATTAATTTTATAAGGTTCATTAAGTAACATTTTATTTTTGAAAATGGATCTGTTGCCTCACATTTTACAATTTACTTTTTTTAGAATTTTATACGAAAATCAACAAAAATTATATAGTTAATGCATATTTATTAAAGACAAATTCTTTAAAATTCAAATTTAATTTATAAGTGATTTTGATGAGCGTTTTCTCACCTTTTTTTTAAAGAATTGTTAGATTATATTTAAAACAAATACATGATCCATTCATTCATTTGAGAGCTATGAAATTGCTTATGATAATTATACAGCAATGAATATGAAATTGTTATACAGCAGGAAAAGTATTTATTTTTCCAGTAATATATTAAACAATTTAGAGTTACAATTAAAATTTTTATTTTATTTATTAATATATCTTAAAGCATTTTATTAGTTCTCTTGCATCCACTACACAACAGAAACTTCGAATAAATAAAATGCAGGAAATTATTGCATTTGTGAATAAATAGAACATTGATTTTATAGAAAAAAATGTAGTTATGAAAACTAAATTCCTACAAAATATGAATTTATATTATTTTTATCTAGCTAAAAACAATGCATTATTATTGCACTATATTATTTTTTGATAAATATTTCATGAGTTTACTAGTAAGCATTGGTAAGTTTCAAAATAACTAAAAATGTATAGTACTATATTATGTTAATGTTATAGTGATATCAAGAATTTTCTGCTAAATTCCTTTTTAAGTTTTACTAGGAAACAGTAGGAAAATAAAGTAAAATATTAGTATTTAAATTACAATTCAGAAATATAATCAGTACAACAGATGATTAAATCACACTAAGTATGTTTTGATTATTTTAATGGAAGCAATAAAAATTTTAATTTTTTTAATGCTTATTTTTAATGAATTGATATTTTAAATTTGAAATCAGGAAAATGATTTAAATGGTTTATTAAAACAATTTTATGTTTAAAAATGACTGTTAAATAATAGTTTTAGTAATCAATAATATATTTTCCGTAAACATAGATATTACATTTTATACACTCTAGAAATACCTAAACTTAAATTTTATGATTGCAGAAAACAATTCTTATTTATTATCTTTCGTGTTAGGTGCGAATGCCGAATTCCAGTTTGCTAATTAAATTTCGATGATGAGAATCATTAGTTGTTTCCTTATTAAGTAGTCTTCTAGAATGTTGTGACAAAACTTTCTGCTAAAGCTTCTTCCAAACGATCATTAAGTAGGAAAAACAAAAATGGAAGAAACGATAATCTAAAGGAAATAAGTACCTGGAGATGCTTACCTAACGACAATTGTAATTTCATGTTTATAAAGTAAAGAACTGATAATAGAACTTCTCATTATTTAATTTGTTGAGTGAAATGAATTTCTCATTTTTAAATTTCCTACCACTGACGTCAAAGTAAAAATAAATTATTATTTTCGATTTTCTTGATCCATCTAAATTGCTGCATCATTTCTTAGAAGTCTTTACTAAACCTAAACTTTAAATGCTTAATTTTTCGCTCATTTATTTTTTGAATAAGAACATTTTGTGGCAAATACAAGTACAGCACTTTTAATACAGTTTGTTTAAATATAATAGAAATGTTTTATATAATAGCTATTACTATTATATTGGTATTTAATCTCAAACAGTATGAAATGAACTGTTAAAGTCATAAGCTTTTTTAGTTATGACATCTTAAATATGAAAGAAAAAATTTCATGTTTTGCTATATTAGTGTCAACATAATCAACTATAGAAGAACTGAATATAATTAGATGATGCGGCTTAAGATTTTAAATTGTTATATTGATTTAATTTTGGCTGATTAATGAATACAGATAATTAAGCCGTTGACCATTGCTTAATATATATTTGGAAAATAGTTTACAAGCTCATTTTAACATTTATTTATTTATTATTATTTATTTATTTTTTTTTTGCCCGAATAAACATTGTCCAACAAACATGTAATCCACGCAAAGCCAAAACGTTTCTCAGTCTTTTTATTATCAACAATAATTCTATATCATGCTAGTAAAGGCAGTTTTAATTCTTTTCACCATACTGCTAGCTGGAAAAATATTGGCGAATGAAAGTCAAGGGGTCACCACTACACTGGATATTCAGTTAATTTAACTGTTATTAAAAATATTAAATATTTTAATAACCATGAACTTTTAAAAAAAATACAGATACTCAGAAAATGAGAACGCTATGTTGAAATTAGAATAGCATAAAATGATAGCTAGATATTTTTATATTGTATAGCAGCATAAAACTAATTAACGTAAACTATTAAAAACAAACAACTTGAAAATAAATTCTTCGCTTGTTACTTTTCATTAATGACAATTATTATGTGCATCAATAACATTTTTGAAGTAAAAGGTTTTTAATGTTTTAAGCATTTTTTAACATTGATTATTTTAAATATGCATCAATCAACATGGCATAAGAATTGCTCAATTCAAATGCCCTAAAACTGAGTTGCAATTTCATTGTATCAGAGTTAATTTCTTTTCAAAGTAATTCACATTATGGAAGAAATTACGAAAATAAATAAGGACCAAGTAGTAAAAATAAAACACGCTTTTTGTAAAGGATTGTGCTTCCGTAAAATAACGAGCTTGAAGTAATTATCGTTCGTGAGAATCTTTCAGCAATGCTAGAAGGATTTTTCTCTTTGAAGATAAAGTGGTTTTTTACACCGCAAAACTTTCTTGCAACAATTCCAGAGTCATTATAATGATTTGTAACACAGAATAAGTTTTTTTTTCCTTACAAAATTTCCTTCCATGAGGGAAGTTTACTGATTGGCACTAAATAGCGAAGACGTCTGGAAGATTTTCAGCGTCGGTGAACACTGAACAATTAATGCTGAATGCATTCAGTTATTTTGAATTGTTTAATTTGTCGAATATTTTTTCTTCAAATAAAAATATAGTTTTGACTCTATTTATTGAAATGAAATGGGTTTTTCTCTCTTTAATTAATTTCATTTAAAAAAGTGTTGGAATAATTGAATAAAAAAAGTTTGACAATGATTAATACAGATATCATGCAAATAATTTAAATTATCAAAACAGCACTAGAAAAATTTTCTATAATTTTATACGATTGTAACACTAAACTGATTTTCTAATATAAATATTAGATATATGTTTAATTTTACTCCATTTCTGATTGTATAAAGTTTATTAAACTTATTTTTAGTATTTATTGCTTATGATTTTTTACCTTAATAGAAAGAATAAATATTGTTATGGATGAAACGTAGATTAATGTGTCTTTTTTTTCAAAATTTGGTAGTACATACTGAAACATAAAACTCACAATCATACAATATTTTCAATTATTTACTGTCAGAAACTGTTTCAGATTATATTATCTTTAGGATTTTTACAATATCCTCACAAAAATATTTAAAAAGAACAATTAAGTTATTAACTTAGATAGGATTGCACATAATCAAAAATTAAATTACAATTATAAATTCAAGCAAAATTTCAATCATTTTATTTTTAAAAAAATGAAAATTTTTTATCATCATTTATGGCATAAGTATAATATATTTTGAATCCAGACATATAATGCTATATCCTTACAATTTAAGTAACTTGCAACATATTTAGTATTTTTCGACAACATTAATCTCTGTAATAAATTATAAATTTGTCTTTTACAAAAGCATTTTAATTAAAATATGTTGATCCCTTATTTGGTTGCATTTAATCCTCAATTATTTCCTGTTTCAAATTAATCTGAATATTTTTATTAAAATAATTCTAAAATGCAATATTATAATAAAATGAAAATATTTATTACTATGTTTGAGTTATAAAACAATATAAGATATAAGCCTAACATAACTGCTGATATTTAAATCATAAATTTTATTATTTCTTTTAGCAATTATTCCTTATTTAGATACTACATAAATTGAAAAATAATGTGCTTAGACGAATAAAAGTAGTTTCTATTTCATAGCTTACAACAATATTTTACAATTATATATGTAATTTCAGTCATAATAAATTGTTCTTTATATGTTACCATAGCTTTAATAATTTATTACTTAAGTTCAAATCAGTTTCTTACGTATATTATTATTGTTATCTTTGTTTCTAAATTTTCTTCATTATTTGAAATTACATTTAGCATAAATTTATTGAAATTTACAATTTCCAAAACATCCTTTCAAATATGTTTAGCAGATTATGATCCAAGAATAAATTTCAATGTTTGCCAAATTCTGAAATGATTCAACTTTTCCATTTTATAATATGTTAAATCTAAGGACATTTTTTAATTTTTTGCTTTTAATATATATTCATTATTTATTAAATCCCACTGATCTAATGATTTGCATATGATGTTTCATAGTTTCAATGTACAATGCTGTTTCAATTGATTATTACCAGGCTTAGTTTCTTCCCACTTCGCATTTCTAAGATTTTTTCTGCTGGTAGTAAATAACAGAGTAGAATCTAGAATTTTTAGTGCACGTTTGTTCGTTTTATCACCAATAATCTAATCTTAATTGTTTTCATGAAGTGTTAATGAAGTTTTGATAGCCAGAGCCGTCATGTAATGTTATGTTAGAAACTATAATTACTTTGATTTAAAAAAATTTATTTAAAAATTTTAATTAATTAAAAGAATGTAATCTTTTATTTGAATCACAATACATTAAATGCTGAGATGGTTTCTTTGCAGACACAACATAATTAGCTAACTTCTTAATTTTCTGTGATCGCAGATTTTTCGAATAAATTTCTACAGGATACATTCTTATGTTATTAATCATCTTTAAAAGGTGCACAAATTTTTGTTGAGATATTGTGATTTAGCTCAGAAAAGACTTTGAGAAAGGATATCTGAAGTCATTGATATTATTAAAATAGAATTGATTAAAAGGTTAACAAAAAACTGCATGCGTTGTGTGAGTAAATATATACAAAAATGAAGTAAAATCTTTAGAAAATGCAACCTCATCTGTGGAAAAAACCATTGTTTTTAATTGAGAGAATCTGTACGCAAATAATATTACTAGGAAATCTGAGTTTATTATTTTATATTGATGAACAGAAATAAAAATATTATCACTACATTTGATAACTCTTAGCAACTGTAAAAAAAATTACGAATTGGAAGCAATGCAGACATCGAATTGGTGTTATTAAAAAAATATCACTGATTTTAATTCTAGAAATTATTTTAAAAGTGTAAAATAATTTAATCATTTTGTGATAAGTGTTGAAATTCCACTAAGTTTTTATGAAACACAAAATTTTAGCAAACATGACAAAATTGCTTCCGTTTAAAAACACATCAATTTACTCACAAATGTAATGAAAAACTTTAAAAAAAACGTTAAAATTTATATTTAGCTAGAATTCATTTTTCATTTGTCCTTAAAAAGAAATTTGAATTAACGAGTGAGATTGCATCAATGAATCTCGGCCTAAATAAATTGGTCGTTATTCCGCTTGGATAAATCGACACTCATCGCGAAGCTCATATGAATAATTGCTTTTACTTAGGAATAATCTGTGTTGTGCGTTTTTAGCATTAATGAAAAAATTAATTTTCAAAAATATTATTCCTGTTTTTTAAGTATACACAAAAGGGTAAGCTACAATGATTATTTTCGATATTTCACAGTTAAGCATGAGTTTAGACAGCGTTTTCTAAGGAACAAAATAGTTTTTTCAACGCCAAATTTTTTTAATTATTAGTATAGATCAATGGTGTGAATTTAAGGTTGCAATTATTACTATGATATTTAAATGATAGAATATTTTTACGGGAAATTTGGTTTAATTCAAAAACATTTTAAAAGCTTCCATTTCAGCTTATCTAAGTTTCATTTTAGTTTTTCAAAATAAATAGTCTTCTAGAAAAATAACAGTAACAAAACACTATTTAACATTTTTGCATAAATACTATGTAATAAATAGAGAAATAATGAGAAATGACATTAGAAAAGTTATAAAAGTATTTATTTCGTTTAAGAAATTTCACTATTTTGCAGAAAACCTAAATCTCAAATGCAAACAAATGTCAGATCAGTTGTGTTATTAGATGTCTTGATATGCACTCCACTTCCAGATATATCACCGGCTACCGTCAATGTACATTTTTAATGCTTCACAAATAAAGTAGTGGCAAATCACTCCCATACAACACAATGTTGTTAGGGTAGCTGCAACGGAGGCCAGTAATTACTCTGGCAGTGCTTAAATTGCACACATTCAAGTTTGTTTAAGACAGTCTCCGATGCACAAAAATAAGTTGGAAAGCCTTACTCTAGTATTGGTCTGACGAAAGAGATGCAAGTTGTTCTCAGGGTATCGCGCCCCAGTCAGTCCCACTATATATATATATATATATATATATATATATATATATATATATATATATATATATATATATATATATATATATATATATATATATATATATATATATATATATATATATATATATATATATTTATATATATATATATTTATATATATATATATATATATATATATATATATATATATAAATATATATATATATAAATATATATATATATAAATATATATATATATATATATATATATATATATATATATATATATATATATATATATATATATATATATATATATATATATATATATATATACATATATATATATATATATATATATATATATATATATATATATATATGTATATATATATGCATATATACACTTTGTGATGTATGCTGTGTATAAATTCCTTAAATGATAGCATAAGTAACATCAAAATAGAATTAAATCAACCAATATATATATATATATATATATATATATATATATATATATATATATATATATATATATATATATATATATATATATATATATATATATATATATATATATATATATATATATATATATATGTATATATATATGCATATATACACTTTGTGATGTATGCTGTGTATAAATTCCTTAAATGATAGCATAAGTAACATCAAAATAGAATTAAATCAACCAATATATATATATATATATATATATATATATATATATATATATATATATATATATATATATATATATATATATATATATATATATATATATATATATATATATATATATATATATATATATATATATATATATATATATATATATATATATATATATATATATATATATATATATATATATATATATATACATATATATATACATATATATAAATATATATACATATATATATATATATACATATATATGTATATAAACATATATATATATATACATATATATATATATATATATATATATATATATATATATATATATATATATATATATATATATATATATATATATATATATATATATATATATATATATATATATATATATATATATATATATATATATGTATATATATATATATGCATATATACACTTTGTGATGTATGTTGTGTATAAATTCCTTAAATGATAGCATAAGTAACATCAAAATAGAATTAAATCAACCAACCTTTTTCGATGAGTAACATCGAAACACTGGTAGGTTTGATTCTGATTTCAAGAAATGTGTGTGAGTATGTGAAACAATTTAAAAGTAAAACTATATAAAATCATTTTTAAAAAACCTTTAAATGAAATGCTTAAGAGAACCAATTTATTAAAGAAATATTTAAATTTACAAATAATTTCAAAAAATATTTTGCTTCTTTGATCAATATTCTTTACTAGCTATAATTTCGTAAACTTTAAAATGCCATAAAAGTTTTGAAAGTAAATTCTATAAAAAGTCTAACAGTACCGAAAATTAATTTTTGACTTTTTTATCCAAAATTACTTTCAGTATATCATGCTGTTTTAAAAAGAAAAAAGATTAGCATGACTTTTACTTTAAGGATATTAATTTTAATAAAAAATTACATAACTTTGCTCTCATTTGTTTGAAAATTCAGCATGATTTATCAAGTGAAGGCGTATATTTGACAGCAGCACACAACCTTTTTCATTCTTCCCAAGCAAGAAGCAAAGTTTATTGAGTTAAAATATAGATGATATTCGATATTGTTTATTCATTTCAGAGGTTTATTTTGTCACATTTTTTTGTTTACCTTGTTTCACTTTATGCTACTTATAAAAACTTTATTTATAAATAAATATTATGCGAAGATAATTTTGAGACGTTGTTTAGTATTTTAATGGTACTAAGTAAATTATGGCTGCCGTATGTCTCAAAAGAAAAAAATTAATTTATGCATTAAACAAAATTAGGTTAATTTTCTACTGATTATAAATTTAAATTGTATTGCATGAAATATAATTTTTGCATTAAAAAAATTAGAAATATAAACTTTCATGATTAATTAATAATAATAATTATAAGATACTTAGAAATTCATTATTCGACATTGCTTTCAAAGTTCATCTATGTATATGATGAATAATTTATTTTAATGATGAATAATAGCTAGCAATTTATAATGAGTTATGAATATAAAAGGATGAAATAAAGACTTGGAAGGACAAAAAATGCGCAAATAAAAATTAGCTAAAAGTATTTTTATTTTTAAATATATTTTAACTGTCAAATGTAGCATCAAATATCAATAGATATTTTAATGTCACTTCTGGATATTTATTTATATTATTTTTTTTTGAAATATCGTTTACTACCTCTATAATTTGTTTTTATATTATTAATTACATCATTTGCATTTTTAAATATTATATAAAGTTGTAAAATTGTTTTTAGATTTTTTCTTCAAAAAAGGTTTATTTTTGTATGGTTAAGACATAAATACATAATTATGGATTATAAGTAATTTTCCAAGTAACCACATGAATCAATTTTTAGTTTACTCACTTCCCAAATTATTTTAACTTGCCTTGTTTTTTCCATTTTTCTACACTATTTATATTGTTATAAAAATAATGTTATATTAAAATAGGTGTGTATTAATATTTAATTAATTATACATTCCTATTTTAAAATCGCTTTTTTTAACATGATTCTAATTTGCTTGGAACTTACAATTTAAAGTAGATTCTGAATCACTATAAATATGTAGTCGGACATAATAAAGCTTAGGTCTAGGTAAAAAAAAATTGAAATCTAGGTAAAAAAATTTCTAATAGCAAAATACTTACCTATATTTAAAATTGCAGCTACTTAAATTTGACTACGTAAAAGTAGTTGAATAATTACTATAAAAAGAAAATATTAATTGTTGCAATTTAATTCCATAGAAAAAACTCTATTCAGTTTTCTTAAGATCGTTACATTTCGTCACACAAATATTTAGTAATATAACAACATAGGTTATCAGTATGTTGGTGATGACTTGTTTATCAAACTCATATTTTCCAGTATGTTTTTTTTTTCGAGGATTGCGGATCCATTATGATCATTTACTAATGAATAAAGTTAAAAAAATGTTGTTAAGTATAGTAAAATTTTTAAGAAAATTATATTTTTTCAACGTATTATTTCAAAAGTTACTTCAAAAAACACTGCCAGTTGTCCAACAATTCTTCTTATGCCATTTTTGCTTTAATGATATCGTTTTACTTTCTTTTGTTGTTGTTGTTACTTATGACACTGGGACAGGCCAAGCTGGCTATACCTTGGCTATGCGAATTTAAGTCAATGGGAAGAGACGTTCATTTTAATCACAGCACCACGAAGGTGAAAGTTCGTCTTTGCTCTTTAAATCCTCCTAAAGATGGCACCACCAGTGCATCCACTCTCTCAATTTTGGCATTGATCTCAAGGGGAAGGAAATTACTTTCTTTCGATAGTTGAATATAGATTACAGAAATAAAATAAATGCTGTTTCAATTCCCGATATAAGATTGTGATACCATTTCTTAAAATATTGGCTTAATTTTTAGTATTTCTGAATATTCTTGAAACTTTATTCATCGATTAAGAAGAAAACTGTTATTTTTTTTATTTTTTTTCGCCAATAAATATTTTGAAAATGATGCATTATACTATTTTCTCACGCAATTTCTATAAAAAAAATTACGAGTCAACTCAAACGCAACAACATAGATGCATATTTAAAACATCATTCCAAACAAATTGTCCATGTGTTGTTCAGTAAATTTGTGTTACTATATTTTTATATTTTTATTTATTAAGCTTTAACAAAATACGTTTCTAAATTCTCACTGAAATAAAGTAAAATTGAACATTTACTTGCGTAAATATGAATTTTCTTTCATTTTTTTATAATATACTACGAAAACAAAATTGAATATAATTATACAAAAGAGTGCAGGTTGACTTGAAACTCTGCCTATTAACAAATTTTTGTTTGCCTAAGTTTACATGTTTAAATTGCAACAAAAGCATTTTACTGACCCACATTTTTTTCATCAAGCATTTGCTATATTTATTTCTAATTTTTTTTAATATATAAACTAAACAACAATCACTTATATGAATTTCTGAATTTTTTTAACATGTTAAATATACACGCGGAAAAATTTAATAGTATAATTATTATACCAATGTAAATTTATTTTACCATTCCTACCAATATTTTTTATATTTTTAATGTTTTTACAATTTTAAGTGTCAGCAAGATGTAATTTTTTTGCTGTTTCCATTGATTAATTCTCATAAGCAAATAATAATAACATAATTTTAATTCGCCATTTATATTATCGTAGCTATTCAAAAAATTTAATAAATAAACCAAATGCGAGTTTTATTTGATTTATTCAAAGTAAAATAAATTTCATAAATTGACATTTTATTTTCTTTTGTTATTTGTTTTTTTTTTATGAAAAAGACCATTGTAATTGATTTACTTAGATAATGTTTCATCGCATAAGTTAAAGTAAAGAGAAGAATCTCAATTATCTGTACATTTATTTGTAACAGTTGTATCTAGTGGAGTTTGAATAGATTTTATTTAATTATGCATCTGTTAAAGAAAGTAAAATAAAACATATTGAGGAAATCAAAATGTGTTTTTATAACAATGGAATTAACAGACTATTTTTAAGATAAAAAGTATTTTGTTTGAATAAAGATAGCATTAGTATAATTAAATTGATCGTTTTTCCCTTGATTGTCTTTTACGTATACTTTATGATATCTCTTGAATAGTTTTATTTGTAGCAAAATCACTTAAGTACTAAGCAGTTTTGAATATCTTCATTTTCAAAGATAAACTACATTATTATGAACTTCTTTGATTCTGATCGAAGTACTTAATGTTTTTTATGCTTGGTAAAGCACTATTTGAATAAAAAAATTAAATGAGGTAAATTTAAGTTACCTAAAATATTATTTTCCAAAAAAAAAGATAAAAATATTACAATACACACATTTAATAAAATTTTAAAGGCTTGATATAATTAATTAAAGTAAGGTTAAATTGTTTATTTTATTAATTACAATTATATAACTATGTAAGTATTATGTATCACATGTAGGACTATAATTTTTCATTTTTGCAACGATATTATCACAATGATTTTTAACACTTAATTTATGATAAAATTAAATACATTTATTATTTTGAATGAATAATTTATATAAATCATTTATACAGGTTTTCTTTTTGAATATTTTATTGCACATTTCAAATCTCTTTTATATCTTTTTTATATCTAATTAGTTTGATTTTTCAATAAAGTATTCTGTATGAATCTTTCAGACATTTCTCAAAATAAATATGCACTAATCTCTCTTTATAGAAAGCAATAAGCAATCAAGTGAATGATTCTTTATCATTTACTATAAAAGAAGAACCAGATATTTAATCCATACTAGATTTAAAAATTTGATCACTATTTAAAAATGTGTACTTGCAAAAACACTATTAAGTTATATTTTAAGATTTCATAAATAACTTCATTAATTTTAGTTTAACAATGAGATTTCATGAAATGCATAGCAAAATTTCAGTAATTTTAGATTTTGTATTAATTAAACTTTCAATATCATAGAGCTTCTATTTACAATTTTAAGTGATTAAACTTGATAAAAAAACGCAGAATGGTAAACATGTCAAATTTGGTTGCACTTTATTATATCTGGTGATATTTGATGTAACATATAACTTCTCGAGCATAGGAGTTAATCATAAAGCACATAAGTAATATTAATTACAAAACGTATATAAAATTGAAGTACAAATCAAGTACCTGATATTTAATCAAGTATTTTACTATAAAGTTCCAGCTATTCAGAAAAAAAGTGTTTCTATTTATAGTTGTTTTTACAAATAATTTTTAACTTTAGTCACATTTTATAGTTTCAATATTTTAACTGCATTCAATATTTTCCTTTCAACTTTAAATGTATAAACATTACCAAATTCTTTAAAGGTTTTTTGAGTGTCATAAAAAAGGTTCAATGTAGTTTTTCTTTAAAGAAATTCATCTACCAGTTAATTATGGTATGATTAATTATTTTTTTTCCTAGAAAAAATTATCTCTGTTACACAAGTATATATTGTGCTGATACAATAGTTAAACTAGATAACCAAAATATAATTCTTGAAAGAAATAAAGCTCTAAAACAACTGAGAAAGGAAAATTTTGTAAAAAAATTGGTTTTATCATAACTATCAAGAATTAATTTAAAAATAATTATTTATTCTCCGTTCTTAGGTATTTCTATTTTTTTAATTTTTAGCTATTTACTTAATGCGTTAGTTGTTTTAAAGTGACATTAAATAGAACAATTAAATATAAAAACATTTTCCTCTCGTCAATATTATATCTTTAAAAAGTAAGTATTCAAAGAATTTGAAAAAAGGAGATATTTATGCATTTGTATAATGATATTTTATAAATCAAGTAATGAGATAAATACTCTAATCTAATTTTTGGTAAATATATAATACTTTTTCCATGTATATTAGAAAATCTTTTTAAACTAGCATCAAATTATCGTAATTGAAAAAAAAGAAATTTGCTAGAATTTCTTATATTATTCAATATTTTCCCATGCAATTTTTTTCATATCATTAGTAATGATATTAGAAATGTTTAATCGTATTTTTCTTATAATATAAACATAAAATTAACCTGTTTCTTTACTATTAGTATACTTATCAAAACAGTTTAATCTTATTGAAGTTGTGAGTTGATCTTGCACTGGAATTGATACATTATTGATAAACGTTGTAGATTATATGTTATTAAAAAGAAATTTGTTTGGAGAAAAATGATTTTGCATTGAACTTCTGGTTGAAAATGTAGAAGGCACAATTTGTGCGTATAAGACAAGCATATAAAATAAAAATATTTCCTTAAGAAAATCGTTTTTAGATGAAGGTTCATTTGTATGATTCCTTCAGCCAAAAGGAAATTATAAACCACTAAGTTAGAATGATGTAGCCTGTAGAGCTGTCATGGATTACCATGAAGTCATCTCTAATCATTGCAGCGTAAGAAACTAAAATAGGTCTGAGGATCGCATCTCTGTATCGATGGACAGTCAAAGTTATATTTCGAATGATATGGAAATCACTGTGCTCATCAATATATTTGTCAGCACAGTCCATCTCTCCCCCACTCCCAGCCTGGGCATGAACGCAGGCTTCTTTCTAGTGATTCGTTCTCCTAAATTCAAATGCTTCTATTTTTCCTAAATTAAAATATTTCTATGCTTCTATTTTGATCTTTAAAATACTTCTATTTTAATGATTAAAAGAAAATGGGACTCGCGTTAGAAAAAAAAAGAATATTTTACCACGCATTTTTCTTCCCATTCAAATGTTCTGTGATCCACTCTTTGCGAACACATCAGGGCCTTGTTGTTAACGTGACACCCGCGATTTGTTGGCGAGAGTACTGCACTACAGCATGAAGTTCGCTTCATATAACTTCAGTTGAAACTGAGGTAACAGAGTAGCTGAACGAAGGTGTTGAAGAGTGCCGTTCATGTCTCGGAGTTTCCAAGCTGGTAGCGTTAAATAATTGACTTAATTGGTCATTGTTTGAACCCTATGATCTTGTCTGGAAATTCAATTTGCATTTTTAGTCTCCAAAAACAAAGTTCCAGATTCTATAAATCACTTTTTTTTAACTCAACTCTAATGGCTTCTGCTTTTAAATTGTGCTTGGATCTCTGTAACCGGCCATCAACTCTCCACGCTTCTGATTCATTTGAATGACTTCGTTAAGACATAGCACTCATTGAAATGACGTACTTGCTGAATGTCAATTGTTATTTTCCACTTCATCTTATATTTAGTTGAAATTCACGTTTCCTTCGCTGACACTAAAATGTCATCTTTGACGACAAACTCAAAATTTGCATACTGGGAAGTTTGAAAATGAGAGGAAATTGTATTTGTGAAATATTCTCTTTTTACTTTTTATGCAAAAAATTCTTATAACATTATTTTTTAAAGATTTAAGATATCATTTTATTTTGTCTTGAGCAGTGTGTTTTTATAGATATTTATTCCTCAAGGTTTTGTTTTTTCATTACATTTTTAAAATAAAATAAATTAGCATTTTTTCTAAAAAAATTACTAATTTTAAGTTAATTTTGATTTGATTACTTGCATTGTAAGAGAAATGGAAGTTTTTTTACATAAAAGTTGCTATTTATCTTTTATTACTTCTCCAAAGTTATAAGTATATACTGAAGTTCACTTGAATTTTTTTTGCAGCAGAAACAAATATATATTATTTTTCAATAAAATTCAACATATAACTCCTCCAAACAATAAATATAATACAATTATAAAACAAATTAATTTATATATATGTAACACAATGGATATTAAAAATATAGAAAAATAAATCAACAAAAAATACTTTCTTAAAATAAAAAGACATAAATGAATACATGACATTGTGTGAAACTGAATGATCTTATAATAAATTATTTCTTTCTCGGATCATTAAACTGTCAAATGATGAGACTCTAAATGATATATCATGCTTAAATTTGAAACAAACTTTTCATTAAAAGTGATACTTTTTATTTTTAAAAGTAAATTATTATTTTTATTTAAAAATATTATGTTTGACTGATTAGAAGAGATTTTGAACCAAGAAATCATAACAAATTTTCAGACATGGCTGAATGAATGTTATATTCAAGCAAAATTTAAGAAAGTTTCGAAATGCAAAATATTTTATCCTTTAAATTAAGTTACATTATGTTTTCATGAGTGATATAACAAGTAGAAAGAAATATTATTTTAATTTACATGTTTGTGTAAAGTGAAGTACATTTTTATAAGAACTATGGTTATAGTTATGTGTATTTTAACCTAATGTGTTTTATTTTTTTTTAAATATTTACCAAACATATAAATAGAATACACTGATTATATTCATTTAAAAAATATTATGGAAAATTGAATGCAATACAATTCACATTGTAACGGATATTATAAGATAATTACATGACAAACATGTTAAGTTTTGGATATATTAAACCAATGATGTTATTAAGAAAGTTTTTGATGATATTTTTATTGAGATTTAGTCAAAATTACAAAAAAGATTCAAAACTACCATTTAAAAATCCACACATCTTTATCAATAGTAATCCAAATATTTTTTCTTTGATAAAGCATTTTCTTAGAAAATTATATTTCATTTACGTTTTCGACAATATTCATGAAATTTTAGTAAGTTAAATTGTTATCTATACTAAAAAAATACAAAAAATTCAAAAATATCTATCTGATCACATTCCCTACATTAAACTTGATATGGATTGTTAAACCTCTATGCTGTAAGAAACAAATATGTAAATATACTAGGAAGAAAATCATAAATTGCGTAATATGAATATTTCTTGCATTATTTTGTTTTGGTGGTCTATATTAATTAAAGTAATTACAAATGTAAGGTAATTTAACAATTAATAACAAAATAATTTACAAATACAATATATATATATATATATATATATATATATATATATATATATATATATATATATATATATATAATACACAATATGTATTTAAGCAATCTGAATTTAATAATCCATGTTTTCATGGTAGAAAAATCAAACAATTTAATGAAAAAGTGATTTACAATTTTAATTTTTATTTTTTGATAAAAGTGCAAAATGCTTGTAATCTTTCTTCAGAGATAACACCAATTTCAACGTATTAAATTTAAATTATAATGAGTTTCCTGTAATATAAATTCCTTTAAGTGGGATATGTATGACCTAGAGAATTTTCTAAGTTTTTTTAATGTTTAGACAGTGAAAAAAGTTAAATATTTAAATTTTTTAAGTAATGAAATTAAATTGTATAATATGAATTAACATGTTTTTAGAAATAAATTTCTTGTATTCACTATAAGAATAAGGTATAATTAAACATATTTAAAACTTGTACTAATCATATTAATATTTTTTCATGATGCCAAGTTAAGTAAATAAAGCAAAATGTCACAATCATGTCATTTTTTTACCTTCAAGTAAATACTAATAACGAATTTTACTATTTATAAAAAATCAGCACATAAAAATGAAAACATTTCTTTTCTTTTAAAATCATTTTGATGAACATTATATTTTTAAACATTAAAATTTTTTGTATTAATTGCATTTATTTAATCTATTTATTTTAATTTATGAAACAAGCATGTATAATAAATCTAAGTTATAATTTTAATGATTTAGAGATATATTCAATGCAAAATTTCGTAAATATGACACTCGCATAAAACAGAGTGCATGCAGTTGTTTGGAATAAAATTTATAATCTTTTTAGATATTTCTAACACGCAAATTTAAATCACAAAGTCGCAATCACCAAAATGTATACTAACTATGTAAACTTTGTGTATATTTATAATATATATCAATTGTTTATATTATTTAATTTAAATTATATGTATGCGAATAATGTTAAGGAATGCACAAAATGGAAAATATTTCCCATATATATTTTCTAGTTTAATTAATATAAATCAAAAGCATTTCTGACAGAAAAAGTATTTTCTACATTTTGTAGATTTATATGAATACATAATTAGGGCACTGAACAGATATTTTCATTGATTTAAAATATTAGAAAAATTTGTTAAAAAAATAATAAATTGATTGTCCGTAAAATATTCTATTTATTTTTACTTATTGAGATATTTTTATTCCAATGTTCTTTTAGGACATTTTCAATCATGTGCACTATGATGGCTTTTAGTTTAATAATTTGACAAAATATTCGCTAAAATGATTTAAAGTCTTTTTTCTTTACTGCTACTTTTTCTTTACTTACAAAAGAACTTACGCAAAGCGCAGCTAGTTTTTTCTTTTATATAAAATTTACCAAATCGGTAATTCATTCTTCAAAAGTGTTATAATCTGCATTACTTAAAAGGATTGTTCTTTTGCATTGAATAAAATATCATATTCTCAACTGCACTGAATTTCCAATGTTTCTCTTATGATTTGTTAAAATTAATTTGGCTTACCTTTCTCAAAATTCAGTTTATATTAATATCTTTCTGTTTATTTTTAATTATTCTTGACGTATTAACTTTCGTTTCTGTTTTCAGCACAGGTGCCATATAATCCATGATACCAAATTCTGAATTTTTTTGCCGATGAAGAAATGTTGCCAAGATGGTGTATCGTGACGTGCGCGATGACTTAAATATTACTGTTACCAAAATAGAATTTTCTGCATAATTCTTATAGGTCTCCATATGTATGACGTAATCAAAACGAGGTTGCCAGATATATAGAAAATCCGTCAAAAAATTACTAATCTTAGAATTTTACATCCTGGATTATACGGCATTTGTGCCCTGTTATCTTTCTATATATGATATTCGAGTTTTATTACCCACAATGACTCATAAATATTAAGTCGAAAATATGTGATTCACGAATTAAACTTGAAATATAATATAGATCTATTTTCAGTTAAACTGTAATTTGTACAATAATGTTATATTAGTGTTGTACAATCGTGTAATTTGTGCAATCATTCCCAGCAGATATGTTTCAAAGAGGATTGTAAGTATTGAGCTGTCTGGGGCTGCAATCTTAAAGTCATTATTGATGTCATGTTTCTAACATAGTTGCTTTAAGACTGACTAAGCTGCGTGGGAATGTGAAGGACTAAGAGTTACTTTTAAATAATTAGTTTTGTGATGGTGGAGGAGGAGCTCTTCTTTTTTTATAACTTTTCGTTGGGATAGGCACATGCACAACTGATTTTCCAGATTCTTCGATGTGTTTAACATCATCACCCAATTTATAATCGTCTATTAAATCTTCATCTTCGTCATAATGCGTAAATACAAAGTTTTCTTTTTAACTATCAACTCATTATTTAGCCTTTTTTGCCCATTGTTGATAGATCCTAATAAATAAAATAAATATATATGCCTTAAATATTCTTTTCACTAAAATAAATGGACTGATTTATTAAATTCAATTTTAAGAATTCAATTAAATCAAAGCATAAGAATTGTTTCCTACAAAAAATGAAGTGAAATTACTTTAAAAACACATTTCTTAAAGAAAGAAACTATTCCCTTAACCACTAGAACGTAGATTTTCATCAAATATTGAAGAACACAAATAATTTAAGTAATATATCATTTTTTTTCATTTATTTAAGTATAGGGAATGAGAAAAGTCTAAAATACTCGCGCTTAAAATTAAATTTTAGAAAATTACATGAAATTGATTAAATTTTAAGGAGAAAGCCATTATAGATATATAAATATTTGCTAATGATTACATTGAATTTTTTTCACAACTTAACATATATTGGTTTTTAATAATAGTTTAGGGGATGTTTATCATAAAATAATTTCCGAATTATTAACAATATTTCATACAATTTTTGTAATTAAAAATAAACTTTTCAGTGTTAAGTTTTAATTAATTTTTTGTCTATAAGGGAGACAATAATATTTTCTTGAATCTTAATTTGTTGTTAAGTAGCTGTTGATAGTTTGTTAATTTAAAATGTAAATTTTACTTTGTCTTTAATTTAGATTGAAAAATTTTAATATTTCATTATTGAAAATAATATTGTCTTATGCAATGTAATTTCTACTTTTAATCTTAATTTCTCTTTAAAAAGCTTTTGTTATTATTTAAGAAGCATTTCACATAAAAGCATTTTTTGAGATAAAATAATGAAAAATGTAATTATTTAAATAGATTTTTACATTGGAAATATTTTTTATGATGATTTTTTCTAATCCCTTTATTGCTAACTTTTATTTGAAAGTTATGTTCGTATCTTTCAAAAGCGTTTAATCTTAGTACAGCCTGTAAAATAGAATTTGAAGAAAAAATTTTTGAAGTGCTATTAATCATCTAAATCAATCTCTATCCTTTGCAAACATATACATTTGAAAAAGATAAGGTTTATGTATTGTCGATACTAGCAAGAATAATATTAAAATATATACAGTGTTAATAAAGTATTTAATAATACTATATTTAGATTAGCAGACTGTGTACATATTTTAAGGAACACACCTATAACTAATAATATTTAAAGCACTAATTTTTCTATTTCTAACAATTATTTGTAAGATATATACTACAGAGTTACATCAAAATCGCGATTTGATATTAACTGACAAGATTTTTTGCTTCTTGCCTTTTTCTAATGATTCATCTCAAAGGTCGTAATGCTGTTCGCAACATAATAACAAAAATGTTTTTACAAAAACACGAATTAATTTAATAAACTCCAAACACGAATTAATTGAATATTCACTCAGAAACAATTCACTACAATACTTTTTTTAATAAGTGACAATGAATTAAACACAAGGAACTTTTTTTTTTCATTGCATAAAATTTTCCCATTTTTTATTCAGCAATACAAATTCTTAACTTATATTTAAATTGTTTTAAATACAGATTAGTTTTAAGAATTGAAAATGAAGCACAATTCACTCCATATAAAGAATATTTGCTCATTCTCTTACCTGTTATAAAGGATTTAAGTAGCTGGACTTGTTATCTTCTGTTAAAATATCTAATGTATTTTTATTTTCATGATAAAAAACAGTATTTTTAATATGCCTCACACAATTTGCTGTATATAAAAAAGAGCATCACTGAATCGCTTTAGAATTTTAACGATTATGCTTAAAATTTTTAAGGCAAATGTCTTTAAGATTTCAAAATATATAAATAAGTTTTATTAAAACTTTATTTAATTAAAATTCATTACTAGTTATTCTGCACCAATACTTTAATTTTAACTTCAGAAAAGAAAATGAATCTTTTCAATATCAATCCAAATGCAATCCATATCTCCTGGTCAAAATTACCAAAAATTAAAAATTGATGAATTATTAATTTATGATATAAAGTAACTCTTAAATCTAATTTTTTATGGTAAATGAAGAATATTTTAGCTAATTCCTGAGATCATGAATTTAAAATGTTATAATATGAACATGTGTCATTCAATCGGCTAAAATTCTATTTAATTCTGCTGAATTAATTCGGCTAAAATTCTATTTAATTCAGATTTTATCAAGTATATGTAATAATGTTACAAAAATTTATGTCAGAAATCCTTACATACGTAATTCATTTCTCATAAATTTGCATATAAAAAATTGCAATGTATATGAGTGTAAATACACAATACATGTTCCTAACTCCTTAAAAAATTGTTTTTCCTAAAAGTTTTTAGAAAACCAATCTGATAATTTTCTTCTGGAAAAATAAATTCCAAATATCAACTTGTTATATAGCAAATATTCTAAGTGTCAAGGGTGAATCTGAAAACTTTGAGATGTTTTTAAGTTTATAAAATTTTAAGAGTGTTCAAAGTAGTTTATTTCAGCATGAATGCGCAGTAACAGATTTTTTCATAGATTAAATGGCTCAAGTAACCATTTTATCATGAAACATTGCACATGTAATCCTAGAATTTTCATTTTTGAAATAAAAACAATTTCCAAGTAACACTTTTTTATGTTACAAATTAGCCAATAGTTATGTCTGGCAAGACCAGATAAATAAAATGGAGTTTCTATGCCTTTACAATTTCTTTTCTAAAAATTTTCACTATCACTCTTCTTGAAAATAAAAGTACATCATTATGATAGATAATAAGTCCTCAGTTTCATTTTAGTTCAACAATTTCTGGAAGTCATTTAACAGTATACCAAATAACTACGACTTTATTTTGTATTCCCCAAGTAATACTTTTGACCAGTAGACTTCTAAAGATATGACATAAATTGAATCTTACGTCACAGGTTTGCCTTTTACTATTGTTGTATGGAATCATTTTTAAAGGCCCATAATTTATTTTCTCATTGTGTTGGTACAACAAAACATTATACATTTCATGGCAAAATTTAATTTTTCTGATACAATAGTGGTTGTATCCGATAATAAGTAATTAAAAGTTTTCTTTACTGTTTCTAGGAAATTAGCTAATTTTGATGTTCAGTTAAATTATGAAAATCCAAATGGTAAACTATTCATTTAATGTGCAATTATTTTTGAATAATTTTGTGTATGGCAGTAAATAGAATTATTTGTTCTTTCAGCATTATTTGACCTTGTATAATATTTCCGATGCAGTGAAACTTTTTTAAAACTACAACTGAAAACAGAAAGAAATTATGTAAATCTTATGAATACAGACATAAGCCTGGCATTCATTTTTTCAAAACCAAATAATTCATTTTAAATTCATTTGATAAAATTTAATCGTTTATTAAATTTATAGTGTCAATTCACATTTTTATTTTGTTGATAATTCATTTAACACTAAACTAAAAAGCTAGTAAATTTTCATTTTAACTGCTGAAACACGTAGCCAATAAAAAGTCGTATGCAATTGTAAAGTAGCACATATTTTTAAATGTAAAACATTTTTTCAATTCTTTCTCGTTTCCACATGTCTCAAGTCTTTCAAAATGACCTTTATATAATTCAAGTACGAACAAATATTTTTTCACATATAAGTCAGGTAAACTTACAGAACACTTATTTTTCAAATCAATACAATTAAAAAAACATTTAGAAATAAAAATGTCAAGACATTAAGCATTTTCATTAAATTAAAAACTCAAGAAAGAGTTTTGACTTCCTAAATTTTATCAGTTTTATATCAAATGTATTCTCAACTATAAATGTTCTTTCCTCAAGTACTGTCCAAATGACTTATTAAAATAAATATGACAATTCTCCTCTAAATAATTATATTTAATGTAATCGTAATATGGGTTGCGGATTGTTTGTGGGCACAAAAAGATTGTTCTAAATTTATTTCTAATATTAGTTAAATTTGTTAGCGATATATAAGCTATTAAATATCTTCAAATATATGCAATTTTTAATTCATATATTCTCTCTCTGAAAGAATGCACATTTGATGTAAGAACTATCTTTATATACACAAAATAAAACTTCTTTGGTTACATAAAGTATGTCAATAAGATTTTGTAAAATCAAAGAAAGAAAATTTTTTCACAGTTAACAATATTTTCTTTTAAATTTTTCTTATTTCACTAAATAGAAAACTATAACATCTTTTTTGTCAAATTTATTTTTAAGGAAGATTTATCACTTAATAAAGAAAAAATTCCAAGAACGTTTTATCAGTCAAAAACAGAAAACATTCAAAGTCAGAAATATTCATAGTATTTTTAAGACAAAAGATGCTACACTACCAAGAAAAGCTACAATTCCTTCATCACAATGCATTTAGATTTAAATTAATGCGAAAGGAAATGGTATATAAAATATTATACATTGCCCGACATTAAAAATGCAACACCAAATGGCCAGAAAATTATACACGTGTGTATCTACGCGACCGACGGGAGGTGGTTGCGAACCTCCAAAACATGTCTACCAAAATTTTGAGGCATGTGCAAGACATCCTGGGTGCTTCCTTAACAAGTAAAGCTATTTCCCATCAATTGGTTGCTAACGGACTGCCCTCATGCTGTAAGTTAAGAAGACTGCCATTGACCTCATAGCATAGACGCCAACATTTGAAATGGTACTGTATTAGAGCAAGGAAGATGACAGAGAGACACAGGATCGTCTTCTCAGTTGATTCACATTTATATTTCTTCAGTGATAGTTGCCGCGTACGAGTGTGGTGTCGACGTGGAGACAGGTCAAATCCTTCAGCAATTGTAAAACACCCCACTTTTCGACAACGTGGCATAATAGTTTATGACGCAATTGGGTATTATTCCAGGTCACCTCTAGTTCATATTCATCGCATTATGGCAGCCCAACGTTACGTGGATGATGTGCTATGGCCGGTGACACTCTCCTATTTTCAAGGGGTACTCAATGCCCTTTATCAGCAGAATAATACCCGACCGCACATTGATCCCATAATCCAAGATGCCCTGTAAGGTTACAGCTGCTTATCTGCCCACCGTGCACACAGATTTTTCACCAATTGAACACATTTGAGATAGGATTGGACACCATTTGCAAATTCCCTGCTACTACTTCGTTCAAAAGACGCACTTTGGAAAATGCTTGGTATTGAATGGATAGCCATTAGTCAGGACGCCATCCGTACTCTCATTGACTCTGTGCTTAGACGTGTTGCTTCGTGTATCGCCCTCCATAGTGGTTTTACAACCTACTGGCCCGACCCTGTTCTCGCTCTATATTATGCATATAATTTCGAAAGACAGATCACTTATTGTCGTTGCTGTCTCCCTTTGTTTGAAGAATTTCGTCATTTCCAAACAACTCCTTGGTATTAGTGTCGGTCAGTGTATGTCATTTTAATTCCTCATACCATTACATTAATTGTTCGTAAAATATTTAAAAACATTTATTTGCATTTAGACTAGCAATGAGAGCAAACAGATTTGTCTTTATATATAGATTCAATTTATCTGTAGATTTTTGAATATTACGTATTTTGATCTGCTTCTTCAACAGTTCAATCACCACAATAAGAAGAAATATCCTATTGTAATAAATAAGTATTGCTAGCTTAACGTGTATACTACTTTGTGCCTTAAGATATATTCAGTAGTGACTGATAAAAATTATTTGCTAAAAAAATATTCTTGGCTATATTTTTCCTGAAAAATTTTATTTATTACTTTCAAATCCAGTTTAGAATATGTATTTGGAAAGACTTAATATTTTTCTTACAGGAAATATTTCTGAAATCTAAAAAATATTACTATTATCACAAACATTAGTTCAAATTAAAAGAATATGCCAAAACCATTTGTTAAGCAATTGATTCATTACCTGCAAACCAGCCCTCAATTTGAAGCATCAAAAAAATTAATTAATTTTTTGTTAAACCATTGTAATGGCTTGTAATGAAAAATTATAAAATCCGATGTTTATATGTTATGAATAGTTTGCAATTTCCTTTAATTATATAAATCCTACAATTTTTATATTATTTGTGATGTAAAATTATTGTTGAAGAAAGTAATTAGTGGATTTCATTTTCAACTAGAAAAGCTTTAGCATTGTGCACTCAAATGCAACAAATGTAAATATAGAGTTCAGAAAATCATGCTGTTATAAATTCCTCTGATTTTTGTGATAATTCATTGCTGAAAGAAGGCAACAGATTGCTTAGCAAAATAAAATTAAAAATTACTTTGTCAAATTAAAGAGAGAAATGCTTGAAAATAACCAAAAACGATATAAAAATAATCAAAAAGATGCATTAATTGTATGATGTAAATATCTCGATAAATCTTAAAAGCGAAATTCTGTGCTTTTACGTAAATCTAATTCTCTTCCAAATAGTTTCTCTTTTTATTTCTGAAGATCTGTTAAGCCACTGCAATAGACTTGAAAGCTTTTAACTGATGGAAGTCCTTGAGCAGTTTTTACTTTAAAGCAAATCTACTTAAGAGTACTTATATAAGAGGCAATGCTTTTTTTAATTATTTTGAGACTGTCCAGAATATTGCTTTATTTGAATAAATACTTATATTGAAAAGAATGCAGTGATTAGAAATTTTTGACACAAAAATTATAAATATAATTATTAAGTATACTTGAAACAAATTTGCTATTATTTTATTTGAATACAAGAATAAAAGAAATTATTCCTAATAATTAGATTATGTATATTAATTGTGACGGCTTTCTTTTCGGATGATTAAATATATACTAAATATTTTTAATTGTTGGAATTTTAACGTTTTAAGTAATTCTCATAACTTAGAATATATTTTCACGTTTTTTAAAAAAAATATTTTTTTTCCGTTTAAAATATAACTATATTATTGAAAATATATTGTACATACATTGAGTAACACTTATCACTTTTTTAAATAACGTTGGAATTTCTAAAATTTATATTTCTTACAGATGGATTTAAATAATTATTAAATATTTTTATATTTTTGAATGAATCCCTTGTATTTATTTTAAAATGTGTAATAAATTGATATCAGTTTCCCATTTATCAATATTTGTAGATTATGTTAAATTTCCAGTTTTTTTTTATCTCATATTGTGTTTTACTTTTGTAAAATTACAATTTTTGCCTGGCTATATACCAATGAGCATTAAATTAATTGAAATAATTTCTTATAGTTTATAAATGTAATAAGAGATTAATGTGTTTTATCAACAAAAATACCAGTACAAAATTTTGTAGTATGCATATAAACGCATTAACTATTGAAATATCCATTTCGTAAATAAAACAAATTCACTTAATAATATTGTTTATGTGCATTTACTCTCCCATAGAAACTAGTATGCTTTCGAAGTACACAAATCATTTTATTTTTCCTCATACAAAGTTTTTATTTACCATGAGAAATACAAACTTGTTGCTTATTATTTACATGAGTGCTAAAATATTTACTTATATACGAATAAAATAATTTATATGAATAATATGCAAAAATAAGAACACATAGAATAATGCAATATTATACCTATGGAAAAGTAAGATTTACATTAACAATTTAAATAAAATATGCACAGTAATAATAAATAGTTCCTTAAGAATTACTCACTTAATAAACGCCAAGAATACTTTTCCTCTATCTGAATATTTCTAGTTTTAAAATATAAATTAAGTGAATACTGAGTTTTATTTAGTCTTAAGCCCTAAATCGGGAAATGAAGTAGAAAACTTTGAAGTCAAATAAAATATTAAATAAAATAGTTATAATTAAAAAAAAATAATGAATTTTCTATCTATTTCTTCATTTTCCATACAAAATTGTACTGCTTACCTAATTAGGAATTCTACCATAAAGCGTTTTAATTTCGCTTCTATGGATAATTTATAGTTTTTTTCATGCGTTGAGTAATTATATATTATAATCAAAATTATTCCTCTCCATCAAGGACTTCGTGGCTCAGTCGGTAAAGCAGCGGACTCATGAGCCAGAGGTTGCGGGTTCAAGAGCAAGCGAGGTAAATTGCCTAAGAGTTTATTTCTGTTTGCTTTGTTAATTATGCAAATTCATGTAAATTTCAGTTCCCAATTTTCTGCAGGCCTACCAAGTCTGGAAGGTTTCAAAACTGTATATAAGTAACGACTGAATGATATAATAAAATCTTGATTTAATCTTGAGCGCTTTGGTTTCTATTGGTTTTACTACGTTCACTTCATCTACGCGACAATATTATATACAATGTAACATAAGTTTTCTAACCACTATTATTCTCAAAATCTTTAATAATTAATATTGATTTATTCAGACGTTTATTTGTTCCAAATTTTAACTCAGATGCTTAATTCTAAGTTATGATATTCCAAATTTACATCTACGCTACAGATTGGTAGAGGTGCCGGGAACTACAACGGAAGAGTTACGCCAAAGCCGACGTATTCCAGGTCTCGCTCCTGAATTTGTTCTCCTACCAGATTCGGCAAGACAATTAAGTATGATGGCTGAAGGAGGGGAAAACGATCAGAAGCTCTCAGCTGGGGTCAGCTCTGGGCACAACCAAGAAGGCGCTGACCGGTGACTCCAGGATTTTGATCGAATAGCGAATTATAATCGCTGAGACCACCAAATGTGTCTAGCAAATGTCATCTTTTATCTCACCAGAACAGCTCGTCAATGGTTCGATAACAATGAAGACACCTTCACCGACTAGACTGTCTTTCGAAATTCCGTGAAAAACACCTTTTGGCATGCATCTGATGTAAAACGCCAAGCTGAAAGACTGCTACTCACCCGTGCACAACAAATTGGTGAGACATCTGAATCTTACATTCAAGATGTACTTTCCCTGTGCCGAAAAGTTAACCCCTCTATGCCTGAAGACGAGAAAGTGGCTCATCTCATGAAGGGTATTGCAGAGGACCTTTACCAGATTTTGTCATCTCAGAAATATGAACCACCGACACTCTCGTAAAATCGTAAAACGATACCGTCATACAGAGAGCCTTCGATGAAAACGTATCGTTCGCCACGATTTCAGAGGCTACCTAATGTCTCCAAGAAACAGATGCCACTGATCGCAAGTCATTAGTACGTGCAATTGTCAGAGAAGAGCTTCAAAACATCATGACTGAAATACAGGGCTACACAAGCAATGAAGCTGGGCCATCACGTGACATTGCCTCTGTGGTGCAGGAAGAGGTCATGGAGGTTTTAGCACCAGTTACAGGTTCAAGGAGAGACAAAACCACTCCTCAACGTTCGGTTCCAACCAGGCCGCAGCGAAGGCATAAAACCACCTACAGACCCATTCTTCAACGCAGAACAGACTTGTGGAGGACTGAGAATTATGTGCCCCTCTGCTACCATTGCGGGAGACCAGAGCATGTGCTAAGGTATTGTTTAGAGAGAAGCCGAATATTTGAAAATGCATGAGCAAGTAGGAATATCAACCTCTGCGAGATATGCCCAGCCTACTTCTTCCAGAATTAGCAGTTTACCTTACCCACGACGTTCCCTCAACCGCCGAGAGTCGCAGTGTCACCAGTACGCCGATCCAGTCTTTCTCCACGCCCACTCAATGAGAAAATCTAACAGTGCGATCTGTGCAGGAGGTAAGGCCGCAGGGGAAGAAAATGCTTCGACGTACACCACAGCCAAGTTAAAAGAGAACACAACATATATCAGCGCGAATGGACAGTGTATCCTCATTGATTGAAAAGCCCTCGTTGATTCTGGTGCCGATTATTCTGTCGTATCCGAAGAATTATGGTGACGATTAAATACTATGTTTATTGAAAACGGACCTATATTGAAAACTGCTTGCGATAAAACTGTAGCCGCCTCTGGAAGCTGGGTATTAAAAATGGACTTGAACGGGACTGTGAAGCCGTTTGAATTTCTCGTCTTTCCACAGTGCAGTCATCAAATGATACTTGGCTGGGACTTTTTCCATGCCACCGATGCCGTTATCGATTGTGGAAATCAAAAGCTCCAACTTTCCGAAATCCTGCCATGCCACTCAGTCTCAAAAGAATCAAATTGGTCCTTAAGTGCCGCATCGGATTACTTAATTGAAGTTAACTCAACGAGACAAATATTTACTTTGAGTTCAACAGTGCAGTAAGCAAATTGAGCTATGATTGTTGGTAGTAAAGTTCTGAGCTACGAAAAAGAGTTATCTGTACAAGCTTCATTTGTTGACATTGAGAATGGCTGCTGTAAAGTGTGGGTAACGAACTTTTCCCGACGAACCCAACTGATACCGTAAGGGATGAATATAGGCTTTCTCACGACAATAGCAAATGACGCTATCTGCTCCCTGAGTGACAAAGTGCAAGAAACATCCGACGGACACCAGTCCAGAAAAAGGATAACTCGAGAACAATTATAAGAAATTCTCGATTCTGATATAACCAATGCTGAGGAAGACGAGCTATTTAACCTGCTAGAAGAATTTAGTGACATTTTTAATTTTAAGCGAAATTTTAGGAAATCTCGATGTAGCTCAGTGAGGCACAAAATCGATACAGGTGGCAACGCACCAATCAAGCAAAGACCTTACCATGTATCAACCATCGAAAGGTGTAGGTTTACTAAAAGTAAGGGGATCGGGTCTTGGATTTTGGAAAGGCGTTTTGTTGTGTGGAGAAAAAGTTGCAAACTCTTAACGGTACGTACATACTTCTTCGAACTTTATTCGCATTGAGAAGAACTCAAGCAATTTATTTTAAATTATTTAAGTTTAGAGGAATTCGGGAATTCCTATAAGATTAATTAGTTTATTAGTTTCTAGTTCAAGTAGTTCTATAGTTTATTTCCTCAAGTACGTACAAGATGTTAAATTCAAAATGACAGACTTACAAGACGAAATACCACCTATTGAATGTGAATATCGCATACCAAAACATTTATCGAACTCTATATTAGACTATGATGATAATACACCTCTAGCTATACAATTAGCTTCAGAAGCCGGAATTTCAAACTTCATAGTGTTTTTGTGTCCTACAGCAGGATATGCCTCAGTTCCTAAGAGGCCTTCACAGTTAAAATCTGAACTATTAAATGCTATTTCCAACAGAAATGGGATTGAAGAAGTGAGACATACCAGAAACGGAAAACTAATTATCGCTACAAATGATTATAAAACAGCAACAGAAATTTGTAAAATCGAAACAGTATTAAATGTTCCTGTGACTCCCCAAATACAAATTGAACAATACACTACGAAATTTACGATCCCGTTCATATCAGTGGACGAAAATCTAGAAAATCTAGCATTAGAAATTGAAAATAACGGCCTTATTGTATCTCGAATACGACGTTTCAATAAAAAGGGATCTTTAGAACTTTCAGAAACTATCTTGGTAAGAGTCTACGGACATAATATCCCGTCTCAAAGTATTTTTATCTATTGTAAACATAAAGATTTTTGTGGATAAAGTTCGTCAATGTGGAATTTGTTTTAAATTTACACATGCAACAAAAACATGTAAAGTACAAACAGCTTTATGCAGACTCTGTGGCTCACATCACAATAATGATCCTTGTTCAACTAAAGTCCCATATTGTGTAAACTGCAAAGGATCTCACGCGTCAGATGATCCTTCATGTTCAGCTCGTGAAGAAGAAACTCGGTTTTTAAATTTTAAGGCAATAAACCATTCATCTTTTATTGAAGCAAGAAGACAATTTTAAAGCTCTAAAACCAGTTTTGCTACTATTGTAAAGTCTAATCAACCATTAGAAATTACTCATGCAAAAATAAATGATATTGTCACCTCAATACTTACAAAATTTGAAGAATCAGTAGACAAAAAAATTTTAGCTATTCAAACCCAACAAGAAACAATTCTTAATACTATTTTCCAAAAATTTGAAGAAATTGTAAGCAAAATATTTGAAACTACAAGTCTCTCGTCACCCCCTGCTAGAAGGAAAACTCGGAAAAGTAGTCGAATCCAAAAGCAATCATCAAACCCTAGTAATAGTAACATTCAGTTCAATCCAATTTTACCTGAGAACAGTGTATTTAATTTTGGTAACTCTTCTGAAGAGCAGTCAGAAATAATTGAAAATGCAAAATTCAGAAATGGAAATAATAAAATTTCCTAACAGATGGAATGCAACTACTATCCTGGGTGCATCAGTCCGTAGAAGTCAAACAGTAATCAAATAATTGTAACTTTTTTCATGTTCTCATTAATTTCGTGGAATGCTCGTAGTGTTCTCAATAAGCGCCCATACATGAAACTTCATTATTTTAACTCTGCAGACATTATTGCAATACAAGAAACTTGGTTAAAAAAGTTGACAAGATATCTTTATTTAACAAAATAATCTCTCGTCAAGATAAAGAAGATAGCCGAGGTGGCGGCCTTCTCCTAGCAGTAAATAAAAATTCCAACAAGGCAATTTTCTCCTATCCGTCCCTCAGATGATGGCAGAGAACTCTTAGCAGTCAAGATCACAGTGGCAACAACTACAATAACTATTATTAATGTTTACATTCCTCCTGGCAAATTTTCTTCAGAGTGGCTTCATAGCATAATTCAAGGAATTCAGCCTCCTTACATCATCATAGGAGATTTCAATATTAGACATACATCATTAGGAAGCTGCTCTACTTCATCAAGGGCAAATGACCTTCTTGAATGGATTCAGGAAGAGAATTGCTGCCTCCTGAACTCTGAAATTCCAACACATTACGGCCCACATCATAAACCTTCACTCATTGATTTCACTTTTGTATCACCAGACATTTATCACCTAAGTCAAATAGAAGTTCACCCAGATTGTTTTGGAAGTGATCTTTTATCATCTAAAACTAGCATACTATAGGAGATATTGATCACCATATACCAAACAGATTACGTATCCTGTGGTCAGAATTCTTTGCTTCCATCAATACTGATCATGAAATTTCTAATCTTCATTCTATTGAACAATTCAATCATCTTTGCATAAATAAACTTCACAAGTTTCGAAGATGGCAGAAAATGCCATGTAAACCTTATCCTCCATGGTGGTCTTCTAGATGTGGTTATCTCCTGGGCCAAAAAGACGTCTTTGGCGTAAAGCCAAAAGCACATATGATAAGTACGTTTGGATGGCATATAAAAGAACTGCAGCAGAACTACATCGACTACTCATATATCTCTCTCGAAAATATTGGGACAAAATATTAATTTCAGCTGGAACATCAAAAAATATTTTTAATTTATTAAAAAATCTCCAAAATAGAGTTACAATATCTCCAACTTCACATATGATCCTATTACATAATAATTCTCCAGTGAAAGATCCTACCCATCAAGCTAATATGTATACAGACTTCTACACTCGTTCACCAATTTTAGAGGTTATTCCACTGGATTTAAGTTCAAGTAAGGATTTCTCTTACAATAAACCCTTTAATGCATCTGAACTACAAGACGCTTTGGCCAGATGCAAAAATTCGTCTGTAGGTCCAGATAAGATATCTGCAAAAATACTAAAAGGAATTACTACTACCAACCTAGACTACCTCCTCTCCCTGATAAATAAATCGTGGCTTACAGGTATTGTACCGGAAATATGGAAATCCTCTATTGTTATTCCAATTTTAAAACCGGGAAAGATGGCCAATCTTGTGGCATCGTACCGTCCTATATCTCTGACTTGTGTCATGTGTAAATTAATGGAAAGAATGATTTTGAAGAGATTTATTGACCATATATCAACCAAATCTTTCTTTCATCCCAATCACCACGGATTTCTGCCACATCTAGGTTGTGACAGTATTTTATCCATTATTCATCATCACATAATTTCTGCCAGAACCTCTAGAAAATTTGTTGTTTTGGTTGCAGTGGATATTTCCCAGGCCTATGATTCAGTTTGGCCAGATGGCCTAGTTTATAAATTACTTCAAGCAAACATCAAAGGAAATGCTGCTTTGTGGATTCAACAGTTCATTACAACTCGTTACTTTCAAGTAAAGTGGAGAAATAAGCTATCTTCACCAGCCACATCATATAGGGGAGTTCCACAAGGGAGCGTGTACCTTTCCTGTTCTCAGTGTTTATGACAGACCTCTACGATATCCTTCCCCCTGACATCAAATGCTTCATGTACGCTGAAGATATATTTCTACCATATGAATCTGTTCATTTGGGAAAACTTCAGCAGAAACTAACATCTGCACTTGGAATATTACAAAATTGGTGTCAGGAATGGAAGTTATCGATAGACCCACAAAAGTGTTCTATGATCAACTTTTCTTCAAAACGACAACAACCTAGTTTCAACTTGTTCATCAATAATCATCCTATTTCCTGGAGTAAAAATGTTCGAATTTTGGGATTACATTTTTCACACAATTTATCTTTCCGTCATCATTTTCAGGAAAAGAGAAAAGCTATATCAAAAAAGTTGAATGATTTAAAAGGTATCGCAGGTAATAGATGGGGTGCTCGTACTGCTCATCTTCTACAAATCGTAAAATCATTTATTGTCTCCAGTCTGGATTATGGCTGTCATATATTTAGTTCAGCATGCACAACAGATCGCAAAATCCTTGAAACTATATATCACACTGCTCTAAGAATTGCCACAGGTCTTCCCAAGTGGACCCCCATACCTATAGTTCTACAAGAAGCAGGAGAAACTTCACTTCACTCTAGACATGAAATGCTCTCCTTAAACTTTTACATTCGGAATTTAAGCAAGTCATCATTATCCCCCTGTGCTTTAGCTTGGGAAAAGCTAACTTATAATCGAGTTAATCGTAATCATCCTCTAGCCATTAAAGCCAAATTGTGGCTCGAGCAACAAGGAATAAATACCTCGTGCAAATTAAAAGTCCCAATAGACTGGCCAGAAATGTCAAAAAAATCTCAATTTATTCCTCGAGTCTCCCTTTTCAGACTAAATCATTGCCAAAAAATATAATTAGTAAGCTATTTCACCAAGTTTGTGAGTCATCATGGCAGACAAATACGTTGATATTTACAGATGCTTCCAAGCAGGGATCAAATATGGGTATTGCACTAGTCAATTTTACAACTAGTCTATCAATAACAGGGAAAATTAATTCCATAAACTCCATCTTCTCGGCAGAGGCTATGGCACTACTTATTGCAGTCTCTAAAATTTGCACTGAACCCAAAAATATGTCATTTTCACAGATTCACTTTCTTGCATCTCTGCTCTTTCAGATTGTTCCAGGACATCACCAACTATCATTCAGCTTCTTCGATCCCAAATGATTTAATCTACTCAAAAGTGCTTGTCAATACAGTTAGTTTGGATTCCAGGATATTCAGGGATTGCAGGTAATGAAATTGCCGACTCATTGGCGAAAGCAGCAACAGGGAGTCAATATGCTATTCGATCTATTTCTCCTGAAGATCTGAAACAACACATCAAGAAATATTAATTTAATGAAAGTTACAATCAATGGAAAAATAGCAAATATGCTGAAGCAGTCACTCATCTCACATCAATTCGCAAAAAACATAGACTGTTAACGAAATCGCGACTAGAAGACGTATGGCTGGCCAAAATAAGAACAAGATCCTTTCCTACCAATTCTATTCTATTTAGGTTTAATCTCTGGCATACAGACCGCTGTCAGTGCGGTGAACCTGAAACTATAGATCATATTCTACTAGATTGTCCTTTGTACGAACATCAGAGGAATCAACTACGGAAAAAATTAGGGATAGGAGCGTTATCATTCTCTAGGATATTTGAACTATCTACAAATCCGGAAATTAAAATTCTTGCATGCTGTGAATTTCTACGCCAGTCTAACAGATTCTAATTTTAACGAAAAAAGAAAGTTACAACTCAAAATCCTTGAACTATTTTCTAATATGAATTTATGAATCCACATTTTTCCTCGCATATCAAGACTTTTTCTGTTAGTGATCACCGACTTCAATTAACTTTACTTAAATTAGGTTAGTCGATTGACTACATAAATCCTCTCCAAATGCCTTCTTCAATCAGAGCTACAAGCATCCTAGCATAAAGCTCCAGGGGTGTCCGCCATAACCTACCTACCTCGAAAGGTGTATAATTGCTGAAGAAGGTCAGCGAATGCTACGAGAAGACTTGATACAGCCGTCAAATAGCCCGTGGTCATATCCAGTTGTGCTTGTGAAGAAGAAAAATGGGGAGTGGTGTTTCTGTATCGATAATAGAAAATTGAATAAGATAACCAGAAAGGATGTATATCCATTACTTTGCGTCGATGATGCCCTGGACTGTCTAGCTGGTTCGAAAACTTTCTCTATGATGGATCTAAAAACAGGCTACTGGTAAATAGAAGTTGACGACAAAGACAAAGAAAAGACAGCCTTCATGACATCAAATGGGCTTTATGAATTTAAAGTTATGCCGTTTGGACTATGTAATTCCCCCGCTACGTTCGAATGGATGATGGACTCAGTACTAAGAGGCCTAAAGTGTAATATTTGTCTCTGTTATCTAGACGAATTGTGTACGCACCAAATTTCGCATACAGAACATACGCTTGAGGAAAGTTCTAAAATGCATTCAAGAAGCGGGGTTAACGCTAAATTCTAACAAATGTTCATTCGGCAAAAAGCAGCTAACTATACTGGGGCACCTAGTTGATCAACATGGAATATATCCAGATCCACAGAAATCAGCGGCTGTAGCAAAGTTCCCTACACCGGAAAATATCGTCAATGTCCGAAGTTTTCTGGGCCTATGCTCATACTATCGACGATTCATCAAAAATTTTGCAAAGATCGCAAAACCCTTGTATGAATTATTGAAGAAAGACGCAACCTTTTCTTGAAATGCGTCGCAGAAGGAATCTTTTTCAACACTTCAAAGATTGCTGACCAGCGGCCCTGTGCTAGGACAGTTCCTTCCAGACGCGGAGACAAGGGTACATTCAGATGCTAGCGGCTATGGCCTCGGTGCAGTTCTGGTACATATCCAGGATAATAAGGAAAGACCAATAGCCTATGCATCCAGATCCCTTACTACAGCTGAAATAAACTATTCTACAACTGAACTATATATGTCTTGCTGTCATCTGGGCTATCAGTAAATTCAGGCCGTATCTCTATAAAAAAAACTTTAACAGTAGTAACGGATCATCATTTTTTATGTTGGTTGGTGAACGTTAAGGATCCATTGGGAAGACTGGCACGATGGGCTCTCTCTCTCTTTCTCACAAACACAGGTTACAAGAATACGACATAAATATTACCTACAAGAGCGGCCATAAGCATTCCCATGCGGATTCTCTGTCAAGGAAGCCCCTCATTGAACCAACAATTGAAAGCAATGAAGGAATCCCGTCCCTCGCAACAATCGAGGATTACGGAAAAGAACAACAAAAGGATAAACAGTTGAAGACCATCATAGGAATCCTTAAGAAAGGTGAGTCGTACCAAAATTATGTAATAAGAAGTGGTGTACTTTATAAAAGAAACTATATATGATCCGATGAGACAGCAGTGGCTCTTGGTGATTACCAAAACAACTTCGTAGTGATGTTCTAAGAAGTCTTCACGATGCTCCAACTGCCAGTCATTTTGGTTTCGCCAAAACGTACGACTGGATACGGAGAAAATACTTTTGGCCATGCATACGTCGGTATGTTTCACTCTTTCAAGAATTTCAGAGACGGAAATCACCTCTACAACTTCCACCGGAGCAGTTTCAACCGATAAAACCCCCTTACACACCTTTTGTCAAAAATGGAATAGATTTACTTGGACGCTTTCCAGTAACCCGAAATGGCAAACGGTGGATTATTGTTTACACAAACTATTTGACTAGATTCATAGTCACAAAAGTGATACCAACTGCTGAGACCACCAAAAGCGCTAGATTTATAGTTGAAGAAATTGTACTGATGCACGGAGCTCCCAAAGAAATGATAAGTGATAGAGGACGTAATTTATAGCTAATATTGTTAAAAATGTCAACCAGTTATGCCAGACATCACATCTTCTGACGACCGCTTACCATCCACAGACCAATGGATTGACAGAAAGATTCAACAGAACACTGGCGGACATGCTGTCTATGTGAGTAGACGTTGAGCAAAGAAATTGGGATACCATACTACTCTTTGTGACTTTTGCGTACAATTCAGCAAAACAATACACCACGGGACTTAGCCCATTCTTTCTCGTTCATGGCAGAGATATCCAGACTCCTCTTGATGTAATTTTCCTATCTAATACCGAAACTTCAGAAGAAAGTTATGCGCATCATCTGATTACCAAGGTTGAGGGGAAGCTAGATAACTAGCAAAACTCTATATCCGCGAAACGCAATCTACAGACAAACGTCGATATGACGAGAGACATCGACCTGTTAGCTACAATATCGGGGATTTCGTATGGGTCTATATCCCGGTACGAAAAGTGGGAGTATCCGAAAATCTGCTGAGACATTACTTCGGACCTTATCGAGTAACGTGACGACTGTCTGGCGTGATATATGCAGTAGAAAGTGTGGAACGGAAAGTGCAGTAGAAAGTGTCGAGGAGTGGAAACAGAGGACGTCGAAATTCACAAAGACGTCGGGAATGTACTAAGGTTAAAAGCCTTATCTTGATCCAAAAAGACAATTCGATGATGAAGGCATGCCTACTTCCAGGAGACCTGTTACAAGGAGCCAGACCAGATTGCAGCGGGATGTTGCTTCCCCCTAAAGAGAGAGAAATGTAGCGAAAATTATTTCTCTCGATCAAGGACTTCGTGGCTCAGTCGGTAAGGCAACAGACTCATGAACCCGCGGTTGCGGGTTCAAAAGCAAGCAAGGCAAGTTGCCTAAAAATTTATTTCTGTTTGCTTTGTTGATTTAAGTTAATTATGCAAAATCATGTAAATTTCAGTTCCCTATTTTCTGCGGGCCTTCCAAGTTTGGAAGGTTTTAAAACTGTATTTAAGTAGCGATTGATTTTGAGATGATAATAATAAAACCTAAAATTAATCTTGAGCGCTTTCTTTTCATCTGCGTGACAATATTATATACAATGTAACATAAGTTTTCTAACGACTATTATTCTCAAAATCTTTAATAATTAATCTTGATTTATTGAGACGTTTATTTGTTCCAAATATTAACTCCGATGCTTAATTCTAAGCTATGATATTCCAAATTTACAAAGTTAATTTTGAAAGAACCCAATTATATTAATTGTTATGGACATCATTTAACGTTATGTACTTATTAATCTCCTTACTTTCTCTGAGAACTTGTCATTATGACTTCAAATATCACCTAGAACACTAAAAATTAAGAATTAAGCATTCATTCGTTACTTTTTTAAGATAACGTATTATAAATGCATAAAATATTTATTTCTGACATAAACATAATAATAATCATTAAATAGCATATTTATTATAATTATTTTATTCTTATCATTAACAACTGTTGTTCTTTTAAGCTCTCTTTTGAAGGGAATTCTGATAGTTTAAAATATAATTCTAATATGGGAAATTAGATTTCCTTGAAATGCAATAAGAATTATAATTAACTTTCTTTATTAAATTACCTTAATTTTGAGTACTGTAAAGGCGCAAATAAATATTTACTTGAGAAAATGTGAAAGTTTTCATGATAGAAAAATATTTTCTTTTTTAAAAAAATTGAATAGAATATTGCTTTATAATATAATAAAAATATATATAATATTTATTTTTTTATTAAACTTGGAATATCGACAAAATATTTTTCAATCCTCTTATCTATGTAAGTGAAGACAAATTATTCTTATTTCTAAAACTAATATGAATTTTCGAAAGAGCTTGTGTGTGAGGAAAAATGTTACGTGATATATTTTAAATGTTGTATAGCATATTATATTTAAAATAGATTATGTAGAAGTAATTGTTACCACATTTTCACTAAAACTTTCTGAAAGATAATTAATTTCAATAAAGAAATATGTTGAATATAAAATTAAAGAAATTTATATATAAAATACATGAAAAAAATAAGTTGTAAAATTAACATAATTAAATATTTTTCATTCTAAATTTATTTTTGTATCTTTTTGGAGTTAACTTCACTCGATTTACTATTTGAATATTTATAAAAAACTAGTGTTGTGTGTAACTATCAATTCTATATATTCTCTTACTTTTCAACTTATTCCTAGAGTAAATATAATTCCCTACCTCAAAAAATTACCATAAAAATTTGATTTTTTACAAAAACAGAAGTTTGTTAAAACAGACAAACAGACATGGAATCCTTGAAAAATCACTATCTTCTAAAATTAAATTTCATAATTCTGCCGATAACCAGTTCTTATTCTAAGAAAAATTTATATACCAATGAAAAATGTAGACCTAAAATGTTTATTTCATTTACAATTAAATAAAAATGTCTATAGTTAAAAAATGTAGTAGTCTTTTTAGATAAAACAAGTCTTAAGATTTTCACAATAGGCCAGAGAAGAATGAGGTATGGCAAAAATTAAGGTATTAATTTAAACAAATCAAATTCATATATTTTTGCAAATGAACAAGATCTGGTGTAAATATGCAGATCCGGTGTAAATATATAATTATAATGGTGAAGATGTGCATTATGATTAATAGAAATACGTGACTTATAGAATAAAAATACGAAATGGCATAGATTGGATTAAATATGAATGTAAACAATCTATTTACGCATGGGATGATCATTTATTTAGGATAATACATTGGAATATTAAAGTAATACAAAAACCACTTATTTTCTACAAAGCTATATCCAAGATATTTTATTTACTTGTTGAAGTCGTGGTAGATCAATCATAATTATCTTTGAATATTTATTAAAAATTCATCAGCCACGAAATTTCATTATTGTTATTAATTCATTTGAAATATAGAAATGAGAAATTATCTAAATACATAAGCTTTAACTATATGATAAATGTTAAAATATTATTCTATAAATTTATACGTACACTGCTCAAAAAATTTAAAGGATATTGTACGCCTAATAAAATAACGGTGTAAGTATTTTTTTGCATAAAATGTGTGAAAATAATCATAAATGGATTTTTTTGTAGTTTTTTTATGCGAATATTGAGTTTGATGTCGAACAAGACGTTTTGCAGCAGATAATTATATTTGGCATTAAATTTAATTTAAGACAAAGGGAAAAGAATCATCCGCTTTCAGTAAACAAGTTGTTTCAATGAATGCATGTCTCAACGAAATTACTTGAAATTAAGCAAGAAATTTGACAAATTTGATGGGGATGATTTTATACAGCCAACTTGATTTTTGTCTTAATATATGCAAATTTATTTTCAAAAAGAACTTTAAGAGATAATTTCACCCAATAACTAGGTAAAATTTCGAATTTTGAGGGCACATATGTTTTCAAAATTTATATAGCAAAAACAAATATTGTTCATCACTTTCGTGACAAGGTATATTACATTAATCTAAATACTCTTAAACTGACTATTATCATCAAGTATTTTGCATAATTTTGCCAAATTCGTACAACTTAAAACTGTTAAAACCCTTTTATGTCGTTATTTCTTTATCTGTATACATATTTTAAAATTTTATTCAATTTTTCCTGTAATTCAATTCAGAAGGTTTAATTGCGACTGTGTTTGTGCACAGTGAAATGACTGAGTCCTAGCACATTCATTTCATCAAAAGGAATTATAAGTTATTTCAACGTTCACTGGCACATTGACAAAAGAAAACAAATTATTGGCAGCGGGACATATTCACGTGTCGCAAAGCAAAATAATCACTACTTTTAAATTTTCCCCACACAATTCCCTACAGATATGTATTCAAAAAAATTACTAACATCGCCATTCTTTAACAGTAATTTATATTAAACCTTAATTCTTTCTCTCCGAAGAGAATTATCCCACATTAACCACGAATTAGCCAAAAGAAATAGCAATTTGATGTGAAGAAATAACCTTACACATGATAAGGAAATTAAATATTTATCTATAATGTTACCTTCCTCATGACTATACTGTTCTCAAATCTTTTCTGATCTATATTAGAGTTGGTGAAGGGAAAACCAACCATATACTTTTTTAATAAAAAAAGTATATTATTAATATTTAACATTTATAGCATATCACAAAAGGATGCATACAAGGTTTTCACGTAATTTTATGAAAATATTTTATGCGTTTGCAGTATAAATTAAATCTGCTCACTGTCGGATATATTTATCCTTCATAAAATAGGGATCATTTCTCCTGTGAATTTGTCTAAAATGAGTAGTTTTCCTTTTGTAGAAGGTTTCATGTATAGAATTACATTCATGTAACTTGCCTTGAAGAATTTTGAAGGAAAACTAAGTAAAACTTTGGGCATTTAGACTTTATATAAAGACATTATCAGCGTCTATTTTAATGCATAATATCGATAACTGTTACTCTTAATATTTAATATCTGATATTTATGATCCCCTTGTGTCAAACGTTTTATAAACCTATTTCTACGATAATATTATTTGAATATTCTGGCATACTAAATTATTACATTCAAAACAGTGTTTCTTTATTTTAAAATATGCTTAGCCAAAGTTATTTAATACTAATATTATCTTCCACGTTGTATTTTTACAAGTAATTTTAAACATAATTTCTATTAAAATTTTACATGGAATGTTTTGTGATTTTAATTTATTATAACAAAATAGCAATAAAAACAGTAAAATATAATGATAATATTAATATAAATTAAGGAATGTAATAAAGCTAACATTGTGTTCGAACAAAACTTCTCTGACAGAAATACATATTTTATCTTTCAGTAAACTATTCTAGCTGCAGACAACATAGTAATATCCTCTTTTAAAATGATTATTTTAAGTCATTTAGCACTTTTTTTCATTTCGACGCCAAGTAATGATCAATTCAATATAGCACAAGTATTGTATTAAATTATCACTAAAATCTGTTATTCAAATCTTTTTTTAATCAAATTCTCTTGTATAATGAATTTATATCAAAGTTCATTGAAATATTTCCAGAAATCTTCTGAAAGATTCAACAAATTCTTAAAGTGATAATTAAAATATAGAATTTACTTGCAATTTTTCAACAATTAAGGTATTAAATGTCTATCTTCCATAATTATTCCTAAGGTTAATCATATATATGTGAAACATATTTGTGTCAAGTGACATACTTCAAAATTAGTTAAATTTCCTCCAAAGTTAAGAAATTCATTAACTTTCAAGCTCATTTTTTCAAATCATATTGCAAATGCATGTTTGAACGGACGGTATTAAAACGATGGGTACTCAAACTGATATCATTTTTTTCTGTTTCGTATCTAACAATACAATTTTTATGATACAACAATTAATAAATATTTTTATACTTGCAAACCCCATAATAACACAATATTCTATTATATTTATACATAATAACAAATACTACAACTATAAGCACAAACATTAATATATCTTAGTATATCTAATATAGAGAGTACTGTAAAAATGTAATAATGTTACACAAATTAATTTATTATTGTTGTTGTTACATGGTTTCTACGCTGGCAATATAGGGGGCGCTGCTCCACTTCTCCAACTTAACAATGATAATTAATTAATTTTTAGTAAAAAATAAGTAATAAATAAAATATCTGCAAATAAGTAAATTCAATGCATTAAAAAAATAATTTGAAATTAAAAGCATTTTAAGTGCTATATTAAGGAAATACATGTTTGAAATAGAAATATTGATGCAATTTGTTCACTAGATTTTCTAAAGGTTTTATAAATCATAGGTATAATTTTTCACTTTGCAATTGAACTTTATAAATTTAAGAAATTTATGTATTCGATTTGTATGAGTACAAGATAAAATTTCATTAACATAATAAAGTAGTTTGTTCAAAAATTTACTTAAACTGATTCTTCATAGACATTCATAGCCTTATATACAATATGTAAGTTGTGTAGTTACTTGATACAATATTTTAATATAATTACTGTAACTTAACAAAAATGTGTTATCCTTAATTAATAATAAATGTTGCATGTAAATTTGTTTACTAATTTTCTCTTTCATTTATTTAATATTTAAAATATATTTTTTATTAAACTATTCCAAATTATATTATGATTTTTTATGAGTGTAGATTTTTATCGTGTTTTATATCTGATTTCAAGTTGTTAACAACAATTCGAGTGTTAAACGAATTTAAAAAAAACATGGGAATTTATATGTTGCAACTTTATAAAGTATGTAGTTTATAATATTTTAAAATCAAATATATCGTGAATGTTATATGTAAATTTAATAACCATTGAATTAGTTATATATTGTATATGAGACAAAATTAATATATATTGCAGAATTTTAATAAAATAATTTATCAGTTATCAACAAAATTATTAATTTTTTATATTATCAATTATAAGCGTATTTTCTAAAGATTTCGTTTCCATGCCAGATACTTTTCGTTATTTAATTATCATTTATTAGTGTATGCTAATTATCAAACAGCATTCATTCATTCGATATGTTTTTAATTGATTCACTTTTAAATCGTTTTTAACAAAATTTAGAATTCACATATCACAATATCACATTTTATATGGGACTTTTTTCTCTTATTTTCTGTATTTTTAAAATTGTAAATCATGTTTAAGTAATCTTTCATCTATTAGAAAATTGATATTAAAGTATATCAAATCAAGTATAACTCCAAATTTATGTCTACTGCAAAATCTAATTTATCTGCCTCAGATATTTTAGTTACACAATAGATTTTCAGCATTTTCTCATAATTATTTAGAATAAATATCATTTATTTTAATAACAATGAAAATTTTGGTATCAAAGTGTTTAGATTTAATCCTTTATAAGCAAATTATAATTGCGTTTTTAAAAACATACATTGTATGCATATTATAATACATGAATTCTTACGATTAATATGTTTTAATAAGCATAGTTACTTATGACACAAAATTCTGAAAAAATACAATACAGATGATAAATAAATCATTTTGATTAATAGTACATTTTGATTTGATACTTCTTTTACGTATTAGTTTAACAATGATCAAGGTCAACAAACTTGAGAAAATATTTTAAATATAGATAAAAGCACACCCATGTTATTACGGTGTTATTATTACACTAGCATTTATCGCATCAAAAATAACGGATGATAAATACACTGCATATTTTGAAAGTTAAAAGACAATGCAGCTTTGAAATTTATGTTATTAGCAAATATCTTATTTGTATTATTTTATTCATACTGCAGTAACTAGTTACTGCTGTGTGAGTTGTACATAAAAGTAACTATTAAACTCAAAACATAAGGCAGATCACCAAAACATTATGAGAATCTAAATCAAAACACACATGATATCCTAAGACTTATTAAAATAAATATTTTAATTTGTAAAGTAAATTTTCATGTACATTTGCAATAAATATAAATTATTGTAGATGTTTAAAAAAGGCATTTCAAATTAATTTGCTAATTATCAAACATTTAATTATCAAACAAAGCATTTCAAATTAATTTGCTATTAAAAATTCCATATCTTGTTTTCATGCATATGTTCATAAATAGGTAATATAATTTTATGAAACTCTTGTGTAAAAGTAACTGCTATCTTCTGCTAGATCCTTATTTATCAATATAAGATTCTCGGGTGCTTTCTTTTATTATATTTAGTATCAGGACGAAAGAATAATAATAAAAGATGATTACTAAATCTGTAACAACTTACTCCATAGAGAATTTCGGCAAAACTGCTTGACATCAATTAAAAATGTAACTCCAAGTTCTTAAAATAATGTTGAAACACTAAGGCAATCAAAGCCTCCTTTAATTTTTACTCATACAAGCTACTAAAATATTAAGAATACAAAGAAGATAAGTATTTCTTTGGATTAGAAATATTTATCGTTTCCTTTCCTTTCAATACATAAATATTTTGCTTCAACCAGTATCGGCAATCCATGGTTTTCATTTTCTCCTTAATCTGTTCCATACATTATTTCAAATTTATATCCTATCTAGATTTCATGAATATTCCATTTAAAAGAGTAATGAAAACCTGGATTGCAATATTACTTCATTATAAAAATCTATATCAGAAATTCAAAAGATAGAAATATTAAATTTCAGAGATAGAGATTTTATTTCACTGCTCTGAGCGAAATAGATTTTTAGATAATTTAGTCATTAAATAGTGCCTACTGAATTAAATTATAATACTTTAAAAAATAATTTTTTGCAAAATATTTTTGAATTATGTATGTACCTTCTTATTTTCAAAAACAACATAAATAACTCTCATGAATGAATTATTGGGTTTCGAATGAAGATACAGAATATTTATTACCTTGATATAATTTAATTTTTATGTGACAACTTGAATTTCAAGTAATAATTTCATTGATAATTAATTTGTTGAATCATATATAAACTACATGAACACAAGTTTGAATTTCTATAAAAATTCATAATTTAGTAAGTTAATAAAATTACTGGTATCTCAATGTAATATCTGTTTCACATTTAATTAAATTTTCATAAGTTCAATTTCTGTTTTTCATAGAATCAAAATTAACAGAGAACTAAGCTTTGTTTTTAGAAAGTAATAGACAGAAAAAAATTAATCAAATAATATGCCTATTTAAATCATATAATAAAATTCAACTACAGTTTAGAATATGGAACAATTGGGATAAATATATATACGTCGAATTTATTAGCGAAATAATTTATTGAAATATTCTTTGATTTGCACTGAAGAATTGCTGAAGAACAAAATAGTTTTTGACTTCAAAAAATAATACTCTTATCATAGAAAAGTAAGTTATAAATAGAATATTTTTGGGTACATCATATACTAGAAACTTTTCATGATCATGTTGAAGGCATTCGAGCATACAATATAAAATTGAATATTTGCAATATAAGTGAGGTGTATTTTATACAATACATACGTCACGGTTTAAAGTAAACGTCGTTTTATAATATACGGAAGTATTAAATATATACGCCGCAGATGCATATCATGTTTACTTTATATAAAAATTTTCAGCACTATAAAAGTCTTACTAATGAATAGCTCAGAAAACATGTACAAAAGTTGAAGAAATTTACATTCATATTTTTATCTTTTTATAAAAGTCTTTCAGTTATTAAAAGACAAAGGCGGAAAAAGGTAAAAAAACCAATAACTTAAATTGGTTTCAAAAGATTATGTAATAAACATTAACATTTTAAATTGAACACTAACATTACAAAGCTGAGAAAAAGGCACGTAATTAGGATTCAGAGCATCAATTGGAAGATAGATAATAATAAGCTATAATTTCAATTTACCATAGGGGTGTTTCTTTGAAAATAACAAGTGTAAATGTTTTGCTTGTTTTCTTAAATTAAGAATGTAATGCTTGGCAAAAAATATATGTGTGACTCTTTTATTTATATTTTCCCTCACTTTATTTTTGAATAATCACGCTGATAAAATTAATTACACTGGGCTTGAATTTGTTTCCCACAAACTTGTAGAGGAAGTTTATATCTGAGCGAATCTGACAATTGATTTCGCTTTTCTCTTATTTATTATAATTCTTTTATGTTATATTCTGAGAAGATAATAATTATGCAATGTATGTAACAATGTACGTCGCAATAATATGGGATTTCATGAAATTGGAAGAACTCAGAAGAAGCATATGAATAGATTTATAAAGTGCAAATTTAATTTTGTGGGAATAATGCAATTTTTGTGTGTATTGCATATTTATCGTTTTCAGTAACTATGTTTAGAAACTCTTGTCAAAAACTATGATAAACTAAAAGAATATTAATTATTTGTGCATTTTTTGATTGGTTAGTTGCATTAAGTTTTATATCCAAAAAATGTGTGAACAATATTTTTCTAGTATTGAATACCCAGATATTATCTCTATAAAATAATAAAAGAAAACTGGAGATTACTGTTAAGTGCATAATCTGCAAATTAGAATATCTTATGTATGATCAAAGTCATTGTTTTGAAATACGTAAGATTAGAAATTAATGTTTCTAATTCATGTATGCACATTTATCAAAGTCTACTTGGCAGTTTTTCATATTGCAGTCCTGAAACACTTGATTAACGATCAGGATTCACAAAAATATGTTTTCAAGAACTCATTACTCGTGGAAAAATAAACCTTTGAACAGATTTGTCTATATAAAAAGCATTGTTGTATTTTATCACTGAGAGTTCATCAAGAGTTGTATCTATCGAAAATATATAGATGAAATGAGATTATTTACAACTGCTATAATTATTTACAGTTATTTAAAAAAATAATTTTAAAATGGAGGAGAGTATTTTTTCAATTCTTAATTAATGATTATATTTTCCATTATTATATATAACCCATATAACCGTTGGAAAATTAGATTTATATTCTTCATTTTCTCTATTTTCCTGTGAAAAAGGAAGAAAAATAGTTTACTCTATTAAAATTGTATTAAATACTCCTTATTTTTCAACAAATATCTGTAATATTTGAGGAAGACAATGTTCACTAAAAATTTCCTTCATTAGATATATTTATAATATGCTTTTCTTGATTTTTGAAATAAATTACTATTACCTAGATTTTCATAAACGAATGCAGTAAAAATAGAAAAAATATCTAATGCTATATAATTTTATAACCCCAAAATAATTTTTACATGAATACAAAAAAAATGAAATAAGTTCTCAGCATTTCTTTACTGTCTAACAGGATTGCAAAAAACAAAAAAACCGTTTCCCCTACTTCTAACTATTTAAAATATTTTTATAGGAAACAATAATTTCTTATTCTGTATTTATGGAATTTCACTTCAAAAAATTTCAGAAAAATAAACATCAATATTTTCTATAGTTTTTTCTCTACAAATATTTTAGGGCTTACAATGATGATGAAAATATCCACATTTAAATAAAGATATTGTTTACAGTATATCACGTATAAATAGTTCTCTTGCTCTTTTCAAATGAAGATCTTTATGGTTATAGCAAGTTCTACTTAGTATTTTGGAATTCTAATCACGTAACTTGTCTGGAGGCATTTCGAGTAAAAAGTATCTTAAATTACGGGCACATGTCGTTTTCATGCAAAGAACTTCTCTTATAACTTCAATACTTTATACTCCAAAATGTCTGTAGTTTGCTTGTGGCAAAACTCTAATGCCTTGTTTTTAACATAACCATATTTTGATACTCTGAGGAATGTTAAGTTATTACATTCAGATTTTTTTTATTTTTTAAATATGTTTATTTGGTAACAATATGAATTTTTTGCCCTTGGTTCTTATATTATGAAATTTAGAAATAGCTATATTATAGTGTTTCTAAAATTCACTATATCAATATAAGAAGGAATCAACAGTATTAAATGAAATTAAATACCTGTATGACTTAAATACGTATAAATAAAGGACGAAATATTTTAAGCAAATAAAATGATGCAGGTTTTAAGTCAATATTTGGTAAAGCGATTTCGAAAATAAATTTTACTCTACCAGACCTAGTGTGAAAACGAATTTGAAAATTTAAAAATTGATTTTAAATGTAGTAAATATATTGGAAGTATTTAAAATATAATAAAAGACAGTTTCATAAAAAATATGGGCATAATTTTCATGTGCGTATTTTCTCTGTAAATTTAAGTTATAAAATATGTTTACGATTTCAGACGGACTTTTTATTACATCTTGTATTTGTTAATTTCAAACATAATAAAAGCTTCATTTTAGTTGTACACAATTGTAACCAAAAGCTCATTTTAATTTTTATAATAAAATCTGTGAAACAGTAAAAATTCGAATATTTACAGTAAGATTATACGTGTATTATTAATACTATTATTATTAATGACAATTGTCTGATATAAAATGTAAAATTTAACACTGCTACTGAACTTAAGTATAATAGATATACTTTAATTTCTTATATATTAATTTATATCTGTTATTCATTTTTTCATATTAAATACGTATAATTTATAATATTATTCCGCAATTACCTTTAACCATTGTTATTGTTATTATTATTAATGTTTGCCATTGTTATTATTATTAATGGCAGTTGTCTGACATAAAATATAATGTTTAACACTTCTACTGAACTTAAGTATAATAATTAAGATATACTTTAATTTCTTATATATTTATTTATATCTTTTATTCATTTTTTATATTAAGTATGTATAATTTATTCTAATATTATTCCGCAATTACCTTTGACCAATATATCTAATAGGAATTCATTATGCAGTTACATACTTCGTATAGTATAATTGCCTAATATGCAGTTATCAAACATAAATAATATTTTTTAATGAAAATATTTTCATTATTTCATTTTTTAAATTTTGTTAAATAGGAATTATTAATTTATTATTTGACACTTCATTTTTGATATGATATTATTTCTAATTAAATAACTTTAGATAATTTTATTTGAAGTTGCATATTAAATATGAATTGCTTAAAAGTTTGATAATTTATTGTAAGACTTATGCAAAGGGTAAATAAATATTCATGTTTCAAAAAATTGTTGTAAATTTATGTGTCTCATTTTATTAAAACAGTCTACGAAATTTATTTATAAAACATGAAACATCCTTAGTCAAATATGTAATGATAAGAAAACGAACTATTTTTTTTTTTTTGGTAAACTACTAAATGTTATATTTAAAGCAGTTTTTATTTTTTATGAAAATGCATTTATCATTTAACTTTTATCATTAATAATTTTTTCATTCGTTTTTTTCATTAGTTTTTACACCCTTTTAAACTTTTCATGAATAGTTTAGGATTTTTCACTTTTAGCTGTATTTTAGCTGTGTTTACATCGGCTTAGAGTTTCTTTTAAATTATTGATAATAAATTAGCTCTTATGTTTTCACAATATTCATGTGGTATGATTAAACAAACCAATTTTTGGCTTTGTTTTCTGTGTTTCTGAAACTTTATATTTCAAAAATAAATTTTTAGAATTTATTCTATTTTCCTGAAACTATATATTTCAAAAATAAATTTTTAGAATTTTCTCATATTTGTATACAATTATTATTGTGTGTGTTTTCTACTTTAAAAAAAATCTGATACATTTAATTATTGAGATACACACATTACAACATTTATCGATAAGTTACAACTCCTTTTACGCAAACATTCATTGTGTATGTATTAATATCATACCAAATATGTATTCATTTTATACTGTATTCAAATAATTTTGTTACAAGCCTATCAATTTCTAACATATAAATTTCTGAAATAGGATAATATATATCAAAATAAGTCACATAAGAAGAAAGACATTTTTTGTCTAAATTTTTTCCTTGTTAAAAAATAAAAAAATATGTGTAATATATAACATATACGTAATTACTATAAATATGCATAACATAAATTATTTATATTCCTTTAATAGTATTACAATGAAATTTTAGCGCAATAAAATGAACAAAGATTACAAAATATTTTAATTACTACACTTTCAGAAACTATATTAAACTGCTGTTGGCTTAATTTCTATAATCGTTAACTAATATTTTTGCACTAGTAGTGATAGAAACAAATTATTGTAGTAAATGTTGCTGAACACAAATTTAGCTTTTTGAATTGAAACCAAAAGCAGAAGTATCTCAGTATATAAATTTTTGAACACGTTAATGTTCAACAAAACATGATGACTTATTTTGACAGCTTTCACTATTATTTGAATTTCCGATATTCTCATTTATTCCCTATGGAGTAAAACCGCATCGTCTTCAATTTACATTCATTCCGAAGTAAATTTTACATTTATGGTTTTTGTCTTGCAAATATTTACTGTTATCTGATACAAACATACTAAATTTCTAAAGGAATACATTTAAATATTTAACATCACCTATAATTTTTTATTTTATTTGTGAATAATTATAAAACTAGCCTTAATTTGCTTACATTAATTATAAAAAAGTATTGTGATAAAAATGATCCTTACATCTTGATCAAATTATTGTCTAGAAGATTACCACAAATTCTGACATTTCTTCATTTATTAAACTCAACATAGAATCTTCGTACTATTATAATCAGATTATTTTTAGCATTTTCATTAATCAATATGTCATAATACAGAAATATATCGATGGAATGCATTTCACTTTATTTGAATTTCTTATTATTTTCTTTTCTATCCACAATTCACAATTTTATGTTGAAACTTGTATCGATGATTATTGTTGTGTATCATTTCCCGTAATCTTTTCAGTAATACATTTTATAGAATGAATTCTTGTCTAAATTCTTGGACATTCCTCTTTAACCCTTAATCTAAGTCTATATTGTAAAACATCGATCTCACTCTTTTTTATCTTGGAATTTTTTTAAGAAATCATAAAGAACGAAAAAACTATACTTTTGAAATAAAGATTTTACTTTACTGAGTTGGGAAAGATCCTTTAGATATTTTATGAACCATTTATTATAGTGTATTAAATAATAATTTTTACAGTAGAAATAAATTTTTCCCCAATGTTTCTTTGAATCATACATATTTTGTTGTTATTTTTGAAGAAATGTTGATGAGATTGATCATGTATTTTCTTTTCTCTCTATTTAATGTAATGCCTCTACTTGAAATTTCTAAAAATGATGTAATTAATTCTTGTAAAAATAATTTAGAATATGAGGCTCAATTTAATCTCTCACACAAAAGGCTCACAGAATCAAGAAAAAATATTTGTCTCATAAAAATATTAGGTTGTTCGGAAAGTTATTTCGTTTTTTATAAAAATGGAAAGCATATAGCGAATGAATATTTAATTGAATTGTATATTGTCAATTTTAGAGTGATTACTTTGCCATCTTTCTGGTGGTAGCATGATTCCACACTCTCGAAATGGTTGGTTTTTACTAGCAAAAAAATTTATCCAGTAGGGAAAAAGCGAAATTACTTTCCGAACAACCCAATACATAATTCATAATAAAGGAAACTTATTGGATAAATTATTTTAGATTTTTATACATATATGAACTTTTCATGGCTTTGGGTAAATATACTATCACACGCAACACAAAACTTTAACACATGACAGTTGATGTAAGAATTTGAAGGAATTATGTAGAAAACTAATAAAATAAATAAATCTGAAATCAAGAATTTCAAACAATTATGTATTTCTTATTCCTTACTATTTAATCAATATTAGCAAATTCAGCATTAACAAATTCTACTGTTTTGTGTCTTAGAGATAAAAAAAATCGTATATATTAACATTTATATAGACATCTCATTCACAAATCGCATTTTAAGTCTGCTTTCTGATGAAAATTTGTTATGATGTCCTCTTTAAGAAGAATAAATGCTTTTAACCAGATTCGCCATTTTGATTGAAGATGAACTATAAGCGAACAAGTTTATGGCTTATAATATTGAAACATTTCTGTTTGTGTACTGGAGATACATTACTATGTTCAGAGTTCAAAACATATATATGCAGTCCCAGGCAATCGGGATAAAAAGCAATCGGGATTATAAATAGTGGTTTTGCTTTATGTCTCCTTTATTACGTATCCCTTAAATTTAACATGCATCGCTCAAACCTTGATGTGAATAAAAACTGAATTTCTAAATAGATTACAATTACTACAATATTTGATACCGCACTTCAAGTCATGTAAAATTTTAAAAAGCTGTTTAAATGATTATTCAAATTTTTTAAGATATTACAGAATTAATTTGTGTGTCACTTACCCAAAATATGCACCCACACAAATCGTATGCAAATGGCATAATTTGTTCCAAACTTTTCTTGGATATAAAAAGTAAAGTATTTATCAATGCATAGTACAAAAATCTTTCACTATATTAAATATTGGTAAAATGATAAAATTGTTTTTGTGTAAAATATATTCACAGAAATTCATCAGAATCACTCTTTCATTATTGAAATGAAAAAATGAGAATATTCAAAACAATTGAAGTTTTCTAAAAGGAGAAAATTTCGAAGAATGCAATACTCATTTTTGAAATAAAATACAGTTAATGAGGAAACAAATTATCAGTATTAAGAGAACTAATATTTCTCTTAATACTGAAACAGAAAATCAGTAAACTCTAGAAAATAGTTTTAATCTTTTAATTTTAGAGTAATATACATAAATTTCAGTATCCTTATATTTTTTACTAGTAGCATCGTATTATAAAATAACATTCTTCCATAACTGAAAATTTTGTAAACGTTAGCCATGTCTTATGATAACAAAATATTCATGGATTTTTAATGTGAGACATGTCATGCCTATGATATTATTTCTCTACATTTTACCATGCATAATATTTATTTGAAACTAATAACACACTAAAAATACTGTATGTCAGGAATATTCAACTAATTATTTCTACTGCCACAAAATGCTTATTGATTGCTTAAGACACCATTTAAACTCACATTCGTAATATTTTCCACCTCTTTTCTTCTCTTTATATTGCTACGAATTATTTTCTCTTGTTAATAGAAAAGCTTATCCTGTCTTCAGAGATTCTTTCTAAATAGAAATCTCAATTGCAATCTTTTCTATAAAAGGCTACGTTTTTATTTTTCCTTTACGTAGATTACGACAGTCATAACTGAGTAAACAGGATTATATTTCCTTTATATATTTTACTTTATTATATAGATATTGAACTAGCTTAAGCGAAGTTCGTGATCAGATTAAGAATAATAGTCTTGATAATCCAAAAGGAATTAAACTTACTTTCCAATTCAATTCTTTATTTTCCAGACACTTATAAATCCACAGCTTTTATAATTTATTAAATGGTATATTCCTTTGCTATAAAAGCATTGCATCTGACAGTTAGTTGTGCCAAATTGTGAAAATGTGGTGGATAACAGATGTGTATCAAAATCGTGAGCAAAATTTTAATGTTATTTTCATTTTTAAAATAATACACAAAATTAATACACAGTATCGAAAAGAAATTAAAAATATCATTAGTTTCTGCTTGGATAGCTACCAGCTTAACAGTAATATTTTTTTTCACAGATTAGCATCGAAATATTCAGTTGAATTATTATGGAATTATTTCTGTTTTGTTACTTCAACAAAAGATGGATTTTTGAAACAGAAAATTTTATTTTTACTCATGAAAAATATTCCTGTTTTAAAAGAAAGTTTGTAGAAATGAAACCTGAAACAGTAATGGAGTTTTTTTTTCCACATATCTTTTCCGTAATAATGAAACCACTTCTTGATCCTGCATTGAGAATACAATCATGATTGTAAGCTTCCACATCTGCTAGAACATTTTCAATTGAAGAGTAGGATCTAGTAACAACTAAACTTTTTATGTATTATCATATGTTCAAATGTGTATATTACCAAAAAACGTTTGATATGTAACCAATCATTAATTTAAATCATAATTTAAAATCATTTTACATTAAAGAAGTAAGCATGAGTGTTCTCTATAAACTAAATTGAACTAAAAATTGTGCATTGGATATTTCTATTTAATTAATGGAATTTCATCTTCAGCTGAAAAAGCGTTCATCACCATACGTTCAATAATAAAATACTTAAAATTGTACAATGTTTCATACATATGTTTATAAGAAATAAACATCGTTTAAAAATTTACTGTAACATACATTTCTTATTTCATTTTTATGAATTCTTTAGTATATTATTATGAAATATTTATGAATTTTGTTAAGTTTATTGAATAAAATGCAAATAATTTTCAAATGAAGTATGCATTCAAGAATTTCTTCATCAAACGATGTGTACTAAAAAATCATCAGCGTAAAAACTAAAAATTAACAAAAATTTTAACTCGTTCCAACATTACGCTATTTTTCCTGATTGTTAACTTACTAGGTTACCAACTGAAATCATTCAAATATCTAACGAAATAAAACATAGTTTTTTATGTTTGTAAAATATAATTACCTAAAATAAAACATTTCATTTTATTAAATTACTTTGTTTGTTATCTTTCTATGGAGTTTCCATTTGGAAAAACTCATTAACATGATATTTCAAGTAAGGTAAATTAATATATTGAAACCATAACAAAGCAATATTAAAACCCCAATTCATATTTTATGGGAATTAGAATGCATATTTGTCCATTTTAATGAAGAGATGTATGTATTTTTCCTTAAACTTCGGGAAAACTTAATAAATATTTTCATGACGAAATAGAATTTTAGCTATACGTATAATTACTTTTGTAATGTTACCACAAAAATAAATTTTAAATGGAAACATTTTAAAAAGAAATACTTGTGTGTTTACTCAACTTCTCTTTTCTAATGATCATGGAATATTCCTCTCAAGTTTCTGAGAGGCACATCAATATCTTGAAAAGAAACCAAAATATTAATTGTATGCAACTGGAAGGAAAATATTTTTTACTAAATGATTTTATTTTATTTTAATTATCTTGTCTTTTATATTTCCTTCGTAGTTTATTTTATATTCGTAGAATCTGAAAATTCCAAATTTTCGAGTATCAAAACAAATTTACATTGCAAGCAATTTTTAATGAACAACAGTTCAGGGATAATCATGAAATTCTAATTATAATGATTTGTTTTTAGTAATTCAAATTATTGTAGGATTAATTGAAGGAAAAGTTTACTTCTAAAAATATTAATTGAAGACCTCTTGCTTGAAATATCTCAGGTTAAATCTTAATTGTGACAAGATGAGGTAAATGTTGCATTTCTGATTTAATGACAGGTATACGTCGTGGTTGGTGCTTAGAAATTAAAAAAATATTCATTAATTACAGAATGTAGCACGTCGCATAAAGAAGAACACCATTACTAGTAAAAAAAAACATTGCTACAATCTTTATATATTAGACAATTTCCTAAATGATAGCAAGTAATGAAATTATACACATTGATAGATTATACATACGAATGCTATAAAGAATATTCATCTATTAAATAAATATAAAATTAGTAAAAAAAACATTGCTACAATCTTTATACATTAGACAATTTCCTAAATGATAGCAAGTAATAAGATTATACACATTGGTAGACTATACATACGAATGCTATAAAGAATATTCGTCCATTAAATAAATATAAAATTAGTAAAAAACATTGCTACAATCTTTATACATTAGACAATTTTCTAAATGATAGCAATTAATAAAATTATACACATTGGTAGATTATACATACGAATGCTATAATGAATATTTATCTATTAAATAAATATAAATTCAGTAAAAAAACATTGCTACAATATTTATACATTAGATAATTTCCTAAATGAAAGCAAGTAATAAGATTATACACATTGGTAGATTATATGTACGAATGCTATAAAGAATATTTGTCTATTAAATAAATATAACATTTTTAATTGAGGTTATTTCGTTATGACACAGAAGCATACTTTAATTTATATCAGGTATTATTTATTAAATTGGACTAAAATCAGTGCTTTTTGTTCCTTTTTTATACATATAGCTCTCAATAAATACTTCAGAGTTATTAAATAAAATTGTTTTTCAAGCTTCAATTATTCTTTAAAAATAAAAAGTAGAATGAGGAAAATATCATTAAAAATCTGTAAATTAATAATTCAAATGTATGAAAAGCCATGGGCCAGAAACTCCGAGAGATTTATACTTTTTTTTTTACTTTTACTAGATATGAAAATTTTAAATATCGTAATATAGTTGTAGATGTTTAGTTTGTTTAACGATTTGTCACTTAATGATTACGTTTTTTGCTCGAGGGTCTGATTATGCCGGTAAGCCTAGTTTAAATAAATTGAATTCCGGACTATCCATCGCCAGATTAATAATCAAACCAAGTAACTGATGAAGAGAAGGACACAATATACATTGTTGGAAAATGTAATTAAATCTATTTTATTATAATTTTAAGTACTTTTCTCCTTACGTTTAGGTAAATTTTGTATAGTATGCATTTTAAATTAATCTGTTTTAATTTTTTCATTATCAAATATAATAAAAAAATTAAACTCTTAAAACTCAAATAAATAAATTTAATAGCATTAAAATTTATTTTTGAAAACTAGAAGTGCCATTCGGAAGTTTACTATTAAATGTATTTAACCATTTCCTAAATTTAATAGAAGCTAATAAATAGCAAAAAACATTATATGTGAATGTCTGAATATTATCATTTATGTATTATGGAAAAAAATTTAAAAAAGTTAAGTAAATTTGAAAGTCATAAAAGTATTCCAGAAATTCAAATTAAAAAGAATTAAACATTAAAAACTCGTTAGATGGGTTACAATAAATGTAATCAAACTAAATTTCACAATAATATTCCCAATGCAACTAAAAATTGGAAATGATATCATTAGATTAAAACATTGAATATAGTTACAAATTATCCATTATTTTCATATAAATTTAATTTCTTATGTACAACTGTTGTTACTTATGACACTTGGACAAGCCAAGCTCGCTATGCCGTTGACTTTGCAAATTTATGTCAGCAGGGTGTATCTTTCGTTTTTAACCAGAGCTCGATGAAGGTAAAAGTACGACTATGCTCTAAACTTATCCGTTAGATGACACCACCAGAGGATAGACTCCCTCAATTTTGATCTGAAGGGAGAGGAAATTTTCTTAACATATTACCTCCTTGGTAACTGCTAAACGACTGACCACAAGACTTTCAATTCCAAAGATTTAACGAGCACATATATCGCATGTACTAGGAGTGTCTGTGGTGGCATTGGGTATCGAAACCCACCCTTCCGGACGGAAGGCCGATGCCCTAAGCCTCCGTAACCAACAACAACCTACATGACACACTCCAAGAACTAACTCACTTAACTACGATTACAATCCCTAATCTAACGAGCGAAATCCAGCAACTTAACAACACAATGAAAATTACCCAATCCTCACGGCAAACTTCCACTCCCGTTAACAACAGTACCAAAACCTACAGTGAAGCCCTCAAGACAAAACCTACAATTGTCATAGAAAAAACCAATAATGAAGTCTCAAAAAAGTTAAGCAACATCAAGACCTCAATTCGCCCAAAAAGAGTATACAACAGACAGAATTATATAGAAATTAAATGCAGATCCCATGAAGATTCCGCAAAACTCAAAGAAACCCTGACTAAGGAGAACCTGAGAGTCAACGACAAACCCCTACCAACAATAAAAATTATAATTCTCAGCCTCCCGGAAGACACACCTGAAAAATACTTGCTTGAAGCAATTAAAGAAGACCTACAACTAGACCACCGCAACCCCGAGATCCAAATTACGCAGATTCGGAAAACTCTTAGCATCTATAATCTCTGGAATTATGTTATACAAATGCCTCGCTTCCTAGCCATACGACTTCTCAAAAATCGGAGGATCTTCATAGGTATCCGAAGCTACAGGTTAGAAAAGTTCTTAGCTTATAGACGGTGCCAAAAATGTCAGGATTTCTCACACCCAACAAATAACTGTCCTCATACAAATTTATACTGTGGACGCTGCGGTGAAAACCATAACACACCGGATTGCCAAGCGAAAAAAGCATTCTGCATAAACTGCCATGCAGAAAATAAAAAAGGCGAAAACTTAAATGTAAACCACCCAGCTTACGACCGAAGATGCCCTACCTTACTAAAATACTCAGCAACTATTAAACCTAATTCCACACCAGACACACCGAAGCACTCTAAAGTTACTTCTCAACTACCTTCTGATTTCATTCCATGAATATCTCCCAAGGTTGCTCTTTGACACCATCCAGCACTGCGGATTTCTTGCTTCCCCATCTCCAACTCCATTCAAATATTAACAACCAAAACAATGTAACTGTTCTTCAGGTCAATCTACGTAGATCTAAACCTCCAACGGACCTACTACAAATTACAGCTCTTGAACATAAAATCGACTTTTTCATCATCCAGGAGCCTTTTGTTCAGAATGGGAAAATGGCCTGCATTCCAGAGCGCTGGAATTGCTGGACTTCAATTAATAACAAGGCAGCAATCATTTGTACCTCTACCAAATTTCAGCCAATCCTGGTGCATCAGTCAGTTTCAACCGTAACCATCAAACTAACTCTGGACGAGGCACCTCTGAATATAATTTCGGCCTACTGCCCACCACCTAATCACAGAGTTCGAGGAACACAAGCAGCAGAATTATCCGACATTTCCATCACCCTAGATGAGCTGGATAATGTGTTGCGGTCTATCCATCCGGAGAATTCATTAATAGGAGCAGACTTGAATGCGCATAGTATTATCTGGGGCTATCCGTCAGAAGATTCTAGGGGCGAGCAAGTGTTGGATTTCATCCTTGCAAACAACCTCTTCCTTATGAATTCCCAATACTCTCCACCGACATTCATCAACAAACACCAACAAGGTTGGCCAGATCTTACACTGGTTACAAACCCAAATATGGCGAATGTCACAACTTGGGAGGTGCTCGATGATGAAACCCTAAGTGATCACAAATACATCAAGATTACACTTAACTGCAAAACTTCCACCTTCCAGTTCAAGCGTTTTAAAACGAAGTTTGGTGGCCACGGAAAGTTTTGTCATCTCCTGAAACCACTTATTCCAGACCTCTCCCACACAATTTCAACTTGCAATAACACTGCCGATCTAGAAAGAGCAACAATATCTCTCCAGAAAGCTATTACCTCCTGCTGCTCCTCCAGCTTCAAACTTAAAACTCAAAGCTATGAGACCAGAACTCCCACCTGGTGGTCACAAACACTCCAAATGGAAAGGAAACAATTAAGAGCACTGAGAAGGCGTTATCAATCCTCTTCTTCTCCAGAAAAAGAGAAATATTACAAGATATATAAGGCAAAAAGAGCCGCATACTTCAAACAAATCAGATTAGCAAAAAAGAAGACATGGAAGGAATTTTGCAGCTCAGCCAAGGACCCATATGGAAAAATCTACAAGGTTGTCTTCAAAAAGACAGTCCCACCAGCATATCTCTTCGTTGACAGCCATAGAACCCCCTTGGGTTCAGAACTCAACATAGCTCAAGATATTCTTGAAAGGCTTTTCCCGACGACTTCCAGCCATTCTTTCCACCCCACCATCAGCTCCAAGAATGACGTTCCATTCAGCAGCCATGAAATAGAAAGAACCATCAATTCATTAAAAAAAGGCAAAGCCCCTGGTTACGATGGAATTGATAACATTGTTATCCAAACTATCCACAGGTCTTTCCCAAATATTCTCCTCTCTTTTTTCAATAAATGTCTGGAGCTATCTTACTTCCCTCGCTGTCTTAAGGTTGGTCTTATAATTCTGTTCCACAAGGAGGGTAGGGACAAATCCAGCATCGACTCTTACAGACCAATTTCCCTCCTCCCCACGCTTGGGAAGGTATTAGAAAAATTGACGACGAAACGTTTCACTTTCCATCTCGAAACCAACAAGCTCCTCAGTGACTTCCAGTTTGGTTTCAGACAAGGCCGATCTGTAGACGATGCCCTTCTCTTACTTACCAACAAAATACAGAACAACAGAATTGATAAACTCCATACAGCAGTTATTACCATAGATATCAAAGGTGCCTTTGATAATATTGATCACCTTCAACTAAAGAAACAATTGTGTCAAACCAGAAGCCCATCTAACATCACTAAGCTTCTAATCAACCATTTAAATGACAGACTTGTTATCCTACCTACGAATGCTGGCCTTGCAACTCGAAGCCAGACAGTGGGATGTCCCCAAGGCTCCTGCAGTGGCCCGATACTGTGGAATCTAGTTGCCGATACTCCTTTGAAAATTGACTGGACCACAATAGGAAAAGAAATCGACCAGCGCAGCAATATCCACTTGCAGGCCTTCGCAGATGACTTTACTTTCGTGATAGGCGCTTGTAGTGAAAAGAAACTGGGCAGAGTAGCCTCACTAGCTCTCACTCACTTCAAATCATGGTCTGATAAGAACAACTTGAATATCGCCCTTGATAAGACCAAGTTCATGTTAGTCGCTAAACTCCAATGTGGTCCACAAATTCTATGGGGTGACTACAGATTGAAGAAGGCAAAGTCCATCAAACTCCTGGGAGTCATTTTGGACAAGAAGTTGAATTATAAAGAACATATTGTTACCCAAGGAAACAAAGCTATATTACTTCAAGAGAAGCTTCGCAGACTGGCTGGAAATTACTGGGGTTATAGTCAGAAAAACAGGATTTTCCTGTACAAGAACGTCACCGAGAGAATGCTTTGCCACGGAGCAGCAATCTGGGGAGCCTCGTTAACTAATAAATTGGCCCTAAAATTATTATCTATTCAACGAAGGTTTCTTCTTAGTATCACGGGAGCTTTTCGCTCAACACCCACCTCCGCTCTGCAGATAATTACTGGCCTTCCTCCCTTGCACCTGATAATAGAAGCAGAGGCAAAATACATACGACTCACCAGAGGTGGAATTCAGTGTCTCGATCCACCGCTCCCATCACCATCAGATTTAGAAAATAAAATGAGCATTGACTCCTTCCACCCTGGTCTCTTTAATCTGAGTGAAAGAGTCTCTGTCAAAGAAACTGCACAGATGTCATGGCCACCAGCAGAATCCCTTCAAATTTTTACAGATGGTTCAAAGCTGGAAGAAGGGGTTGGCTCAGCTTTTGTAGCTTATAGAAATTCAGTAAAGATGCATGTCTGGAAAACAAAGCTGAGAGAAGATAACTCAGTCTTCCAAGCCGAAGTTTTGGCCATAGGCGAAGCAGTCAAATTTGCCACGCTAGAGAAAACCACTGCCACTATTTGGTCTGACAGCCAGGCAGCTCTCAAATCGAGCTGCAATCCATCTTCATCAAGCCCTCTCGTCAGATCACTTCAAAGTTACCTGCTGGACTTTCCTTCTGTCCAACTTCGATGGGTCAAAGCTCATGTTGGAATAGAGGGTAATGAGGCAGCTGACATGGAGGCAAAAGAGACAGCCTCTTCTTCTCTCCATCATGTAGACATCCCCCTACCACGCTGCTCAGTCAAGCACACTCTACAGAACTGGATCAAGGAGAAATGGCAGGACAACTGGTCCAACGCATCTACTGGTCGTCTAGTATATGAAATTATCTCTACAGTTTCCATCAAATCTTTAAATTGGACCAGGAATGAAATCCTTTTCATGACCGGCCATGGCCCATTCCCTACTTATTTCTACAGGGTGGGTCTAACGGACACCCCAAATTGTACCTGTGGTAACGAAGGAGACCCAATACATTATCTCACGGTCTGCCCACTCACTTCTACATGGCATTTATCAACCCCTGCAAAACAGTGGGTTATTAACTGGAAACGAGCCGTACTCTCTAACAAGACCTCTAGACGAAAACTAAACGAACTAATGGACTTCCTAATTAATCAAGAGTGCTTATTCACGTGGCTCAAGAAGAATCAGCATTGACCCTCCTCTGCTAATATCACAAGCCTAAGTACTTGGACTTCTGTACTTAGCCTAAGTGCTTAGACTTTGCTAAGCAATTAGCAGCTTCAACCTATTTTAATGGACTCCTTTCAATTTATGTTTTTAATTTATGAACTCCTCTTCAAATTTTTTCAGTGTGTTTTTAATCATTATTTGTAATCCTTCGTATTTTAATACTTTGTCATTCACTCATATTGTATTCTCATCATTTGTAATTCTATGTATTCTTATCATTTGTAATTCTATGTACATATTTTTGCAACTTGTTCCGTTGTTTTCGCTAAAGGCGGCCGGGACACACTAAATCTGGCTACAATGTCCTCCAGGTGAGGTAACTCATCTGGGGTGGCAGGCCAAGTCTTGGGAATCTTCTGCTTGCTTCCTGCTTCAAAATCACTCCATCCGGCTGCTTCTATCCAACTGGTAAAGTCCATCTAAGGGCTAGGTACAGGGAAGTATGCCGGTGCAACAACAACAACAACACCCAGAGATACAATGTAAAAGTATTTAAAATACACATCACTTATACTTAGTATATAAATATTAATACTTAACTATAATAAGAGATTTAATTTTAAATTAACTCCATTATACCATATAAATGTTTCCCAGAGTAATCAAAACTTATCTTAAAATAATATTTGTTACTAAATCACATTTAGCATGAGAACATTTAACATAAATATGATAGTACTCATTTTACGTGCTGGCATTTATGGCAAACACAGGAACTAATAATGAAACATCTAAATGAATTTATGGATTTCTTCGCTTCGCAAACGCAATTCAACTCATGAGTGTTTTGGCATTGCCAAAATTACTGCTCTATCATTATATTATGCAAACAGTTATTTACGTTTATTAATTAAACAGATATGACAGTTTCTGTTGATATGAATTTGAATTTATTTGAGCTATGTTTTCACTAGCAAGTTGTTTCTAAATAATCTTAGATTATAGATGAAATTCACATATTACAGGGTTTAAAATTTAAGGTAACAGTTAAATTAAATAAAAGGAGCAAAGAACGACATATAATGGAAGACAATTAATGGCACATACTTAAATAAATAGAAAATATATGAAAATGAAATGTCATGCTATCAAAAATAGAGATGGTATTGGAAAAAATAATATTGCTTGAAAATATCTTTAAATTTTCTTAAATGAATTTCACATTATTTTTCTAATGAAAATCGACATAAAAATAGATAATAAAAATTATTTTAAGAAAGGTTAATTCGAGAAAGCTCAAATTTATTTTGCAAAACAAGATTTTTGATCAATTGTTTTAATTATAATAAACACTGTTTTATTCCAGATATATTTACTAATAAATATGTATTTTTTAAACCCAAATGAAAACTTATGATTGTTGGTTTAGAGATCTGCAATTACTGCTTAAAACAGAAATTTAATTTTATGAATGATACCATTTAATATAATCTGCCACAGCAAAACATGGGTATTATGGTGAGAGTTGAACTTATGAACTATTATAGAGGCTTTAAACACATGATAATATTTAAAAGACGACAACTAAAATGTACTGCATTATTTTTATAAGCAGAAATCAAACAACGCTTTTGTATAAACAGCAAATAAGAAATAAATGCTTTACAAATACCTTTAAAATTCCTATATCTAGAATACGGAATTTATAATAATATACGTAAAAAATAAAATCTATTCACATCCTATTTATAGAAATAATGAAACTTATTATTTTCATTAAGTAATATAAATTTTTTACAAATATTTTGATTCAAGAAATTATTATCACGATAATATATGTTTAATATTTTTAAATGACTTGATATAAACTTTGCTAAGCAATTTACCTTATTTATAAAAAAATTTTAACTATATACAGCCAAACATGTATGTATTTGTTTAATTAAAATTTATGATTATACATTAAATTCATCTTCAAAACAGTAGGTTCTGGGTTGGAATCCTAATTCGGGCAAATGTTCTCTCTCTCTCTCTGTGTGTGTGTGTGTTTCTCTATTCTTTCACTTTCAGGGCGAAGATGAAGCACATATCGGGTGCTCCACTGTATAAGGGGCCGAGTTCCAATAGATTCATGCCGCATCCCGTTACGATCGGCAAAATGAAGCATCATTTGCTGCTGACAGTGATTGGGAGGGTAACCAATGATTTGGAGGGTATGAAGGTGATAATAATTTATACATACATACATAAAGGTGCATGCGAGCCCAGGATCGCATGCACCTTTATGTATGTGTGTATAAATTGTCATCACCTTCATCCCCCTTGTTGCTCTGAGCAGAATTAAATTTTTAAAAGCATCCGGGCATTGGAAAAATATTAACTTCATAAATTTTATTTTTATAAAATAAATTTCAGGTTTCAATTCGAATGACGTTATGCTACAAATGCGAATATATTCAATATTCTTTATATGCATATTTTACCATATAGTAGGAATATTTGCTTAATCTTTATGATGCGTTATGAAATAAATAAGTCAAATAACATATCTTCAATAGTTATATGAAAGAATATCAAATGACTATCCTAGTTTTCTGAAACATGTCTGTATAATTGTTAGAGAACTAAGAAACATGTGATTGTATATAAAGACAGAAATACTTAAATTATAATTTGAAAAAGAATAAAATACAAAAATGTCTTTAAAAAGAAAAATTTAAACTGATTATGTATGGAATACATTTCTTATAAAGAATGAAAGTTTATTTTTCACATAAAAATGTCAAGACATTTACTATATTATTTTGCTTAAAATGTACTTGAACCATTTGCTACAGCAAATGGAACTTGAAACTTTTGAACTATTGAAACTTTGAAAACACTTATATATATTAAAAAATATAAAAGAAAAAAGATAAAGATCCTTCTAAAAAATCACATATACTATTTTGGTCCCCTCCGAAAACATAAACAATTCTCATTTTTTTCTCTTATCTTAAGATTCATTTAATGCATTTTTTGCAAAAAAAACAATGCAATAACCAAAATGAAAAAAACATTCCCCGTATAAAATACAAATCATGCTTAAGCATGTCTCATGAGACTAATGAAACCGATAGCTAAAAACAACGAATAAAATAAATGAAATAAATATTCCTTCAAATGGTTTTGCTTTTAAAAATACAATTATGTTCGTTTCCAAGTTAGAATGAAGGTAAATTTTATATATTTGCCCAATGTGTTTGATTTTACTTTAGAACTTTTGTTCTAATTGTAACATATTTTAATTAGATCTTTTAAAATTGTATAATATGATATTCACCTACACATGTTCTTTGCAATATATGCAATTTATTGCACAAATGTTTTCAGCAATGCTAATTTCGAATTAAAAAAAAATTTCACAAATGATAATAGAATGTGGGTTCCTTATATATAATTTTTTTAATTTATAAAGATAGAATGTAAAATTAAAATTATTCATTTTATATTTTAAGGAAAAATTCTAATTACGTTGTAAGACGTTTGTATTCATTAATTTTAAAGCATATTTGTGAAATAAAGAAAAAAATTCTTCCTTATATCTCCTTAAAAGGACACGCAAAAAATATATTATGATTCATGTTAAAAATTCAAGAAGCAGAAGACGATTTCATAGTATTTTATGAATAAAATTCTTTTCATATTTATTGCATTTTTTTAAATATTTGTTACAAATATCTATTTGTACTAAACTTATTTAAGAATAGTTCACTAGATAATTTATTTAATTCATTATAAATTAATTTTCTCATCCACTTGCAAAATTTATACCATAAAAACTTATAATGTTTCATAAATTAAAGTATCTGCTTCCTGTTAGATTGTCATTTATAGCCACGCTTTCCACATGATATTTAATTCCATTTGAAATTAACCTTAAAATGCCAAACTCATCATTAAAAACATCATGTGGGAAGTGCGAATCAAACACTAACATTCAAATGCTTGTTCTTCAGTTGCCAGTCTTACAAACGTAACGCATGGGAAAATTTTAATGAACAAGTTTATTTTATTGTTCTTTAATTATAGTTATACACTATAGCTTAAAATATTGCCAGATAAGTTTTTTATTAATAAATAAACATTGCGCGCAAATTAAAAAAAATAAATTTTTATATTTGTGTTAATCTTTTTTACCAGTTAATGATAATTGCAATGTATGTTTGAGATTGATATAAATGTATGAATGCATATTTTGTTTCTTAACAACTCCACTGCCATTTTTTCCTTAATCCGACTTGGGATCATATTGTAAGGTTAATTCCATACATCTGCAAACATCCTCTCAGCAGTAAGATTCAAAGCCACAGTCTCTTAAATAGACATATAATTAATAAGCTAAATGACTTACAAATTAAGTTGTTTATACACTGCTGGAAAAAAGTAGGACACTAGGTTTTTTTTCAAAAAAGAGAAGAACTTTGAATTTTTACAAAATAATTTCATAAGAGGACTTTTAAAAACTTATTTACAATCAGATAACTATATCTGTAATGTGAAATAAAAATCTATTTGCTTATTACAAAAAAAAATTAATTTCATTCACATCATAGTGTGTGAAAAAAGTAGGACAGTTTGAAATAATGAAAATAAAAGTCTTGTTAATAAGGAACTCTTCTTTCATTTTCTTTAACTACTTCAAAGACTCTACTTGCCATTGAATCATATAAGTCTTGAATTTTGGTTTAACAAAAAAATTTTCGAAACACAATTCAAAACTTCTCGAAGTTCGATCAAAGATTCATATTGCCTGCCTCTGGCGTAAGCACACCAAACAGTTATTGACCATATAGTTTTAACAATATTGAGTTCTGTACTTTTAGGTGGCTATGGCAAAACCCGAATATTATTTGTTTCAAACCAATTTTTAATTCCATTGTACGTATGAATTGATGATCCATTTTACTGAAATGTCCAATTTTCTCCACTTAGCTCAGTTTAATAGAGAAAAAGCATTGAATTTAAAATTTGAATGTAACCTGTATGTTTCTGTCTTTTATCCAAAAACACTGGATCGGTCTTTCCAACATAGCCAACAGATATCCAAACCATTAAATTGCCTCCTCCTTTCTGTCTGATCAAATAAGTTTCTTCTTGTGTACCCAAACAATGCCATTATTATTGAGATCTGTCGCTATATACATTGAATTTTTTAATCAGAAAAAATAACTGCAGTCCATTCGGAGTTCCAAGACATGCGTTCTTTGACCCATTGTAGCCTGTGCTCAATGTTCCTTTCGTTCCATTTAAGAGAGGCTGCTTTCTCTTATTTTCAATATGAAAGTATTCGATCTTTTTATGTTGTTGTAAAATGTTCTTCTGATTACATGTGTGATTGCAGATGAGTTTTGTGCTTTTCCAATGCTTCCACGCATTTTTGAAGTCCTTTTAAAAGATTTTTCTTTGATTACGTAGTGTCAAATTTTTAGGTATACAAATCTTTGCTTTCCTCTGGCTATTTAAATTTTTCAAGAAGTTGGAAACAGTGTTTGGACTGATGTGTAGGTACTTTGCAATTTTTCTTATACTTTTACCCACATCTTTACATACCCCATTCTGCTTTTTTTTAATTCGCATAAGGGTTTCCCCCTAGGCATTTTAACTGTTTAAAAATTGAAGATTTTTTTCATCAAAATACATGTTTTGAAAGAAAGACAGTTTAAAAGAACAATGTTTTCAACATATTAAACTGCTACAAATTCCAAAATGAGAATATTTTTGCAAGTGTCCATCTACTTTTTTCACAGACACCAAATCATTTTAAGTACTCTTTTATAATATTTCCTAAGGGGTAAATATACTCATTCACTGAAAATAAAAGAAAAATTAGTTTAATAAAACAAAAAAATAAAAATTACATTAATTACGCTAAAGTTTCATGCATAATTTATAAAATATGAGTATCCTAATATTTTTCCCAGCAGTGTATGAAAAAAAATTAATAATTTGAGTTTATTCAATAAGCTAAGAATTATGAGGTATTTACTCAAAATTATGTCTTATAGCCAGATACTAATCAATTATCGATTAATACAAAATGATACGCTTTGAACAGAATGATATGATTTTGAATTAAAATGTGTATCAAATTATTTACTATATTTATCTTGAAAATTATAAATTGATTATAAGCGTTAATTAATTTCATTTTAATTGTAACTTGTAACTAAAGTATGAGCAATAACAATTTAGCAATTTATAAGTAAGGTTTATACAGCATTCGTCTTTGTATACAACTTTCACATACATATCATTATATGAATTTATTTTAATCAGTCTATGAATAGAGGAATTATATCGGAAAATATTTCATAGGGTCCACACATTGTTGAGAAATTTAGCATTATTGTACGTTGCTCTAAATGATTGATTTTAGTCTCATCTTATCAATATGCATTTCCCGTTGTTTCACAGAATCATTGAAGTATTTCCTGTAATAAATATTGATTTATTGAATGATTATTGATCTTAAATAAACTATTGTTATCTATTCAAAATATTTCAATATGGACATAAGATGTCTTTACATTTAGACTCTTGCATAAAATTCTGAGTTAAGTATTTTCTCACATTTTAATCTATACATTTTTAAATGTTGTATCAATATATATTCATTTACGATTCAATGTTTTCATGAATTAGTTGCAATTAATTATTATATAAAAAATTTGTCTAGAGTTTACTCTTAATAATATGTTGTTTTAATTTATACTATATTAATAATAAACTCGCTATTTTAATTATCATTCTACGAAAAATAATATGAATACAACATTATACATTTTCTACTTTGCCGAACTGCGAGTGACTGAAACGAATTCTTCCTCATACATATTTCTTATTGCTTGTTGAAAATTATATGTGATTAAAGTATTATGAGCGAATGAATAAAAAATGCCACATAAACTATTTATAAATTTAAATGTTTTATTATTATGTAATAACTCATGTATAAAAATATATGCAGAATTGTGAAAAATACATGTTAATTAATACTGGTTTCATAACTCATAATATAATATATTTCAACATTTATCATTTTCGCTGCATTTAAATTTTTTTCACGTTCTTTTATTCAATGATCCCACATTTATTTCATTAAAATGTAATATTTAATTTAATAATTTTCAAAGTACATTAAAGTTTTTTCTTTCATAACAAAAATATAATTTGTAAAAATTATTCATGAAATTTATACAATCTATATAGTCATTGAATATTATAAAATATATTTCAACATTTCTAAATAAGTTTCAGCATAATAGCTTTGCTTTGAAATATCCATTATCCTTAAAAGAATATACAATTAGAAGGTTTTTTTGATAAATTAAAAATACCTTTACAAATTATGCGCGTAAATTCTTTCTCTTAATTTTGTTACATAAGAATATTTCTCAGAATAAATAATTATCTCCGTTAATCTATAATTAAAAACACACAAGCATCTCATTGTCAATTCTGTGAAGCATTCACAGTAAGAAGAACAAAGCTTCAATTCCCCATTACCAAAGATTGCCTTTACTTTTCAATTGTAAATCAAATATTCACAGCATATGCTTATAAACAGCTTAAAGAATCCTCCAGAGACCGGATTCTGAAACAAATAAACTTAAAAATGTCGCATACACTTTTCTGATCACTTAAGGAAGAGCTTTGTTTCGAAAGCTCTCCGAACTCATTAGCGAAAAGTCCTTTTCGCTTTCTGCATTATGGTTCGAGATTGGATTTTTAATTCTTAAAAGCTTTCTTTGCCATCGACATAACAAAGGAATGAAATATTAACTGGGAGCTTCGAGTTAATATTCTCTCTTACTGTACTCTTAATGAATCGAATGATGTCAATAATTTTAGAATGGCTTATAGTTATTTGAAAATGAAACTAAAGTGCTTAGTAAGATTTCAGAAATAAATTATAAAAGATATAAAAATAAAATAACTTATTATTTCAAAATAAATACATTCTCGGACTGATTCAACTTCCTTTATATAATACTTAGAACCAAGATGTTTATCAAATAAGAAGTTTCCAGTTTGTTTTGTGGATAAAAGATTACACCATTATTGCAAAAATGGTGCAAAATACATTAAAAATAATTTCTAAAAGTAAAATAAACAATATTATTTATCAAAACTATCTATCTTACAAAGAAAGAGATGTGGTCATTTCTTCCAAACTTAAAATGGATAAAATAATAGACACATTAAAATTGTTAATGCATCTAATGTTTATAAAATTCTGGTTACAGCAGAAAATCTACTAATTGCTACAGATAATTTAGCAACTTTTCAAAAGGTTTGCTTTTAAAGAAATGAAAAAATTATTTGTATCATATTAAAGACATGCTTTGTTTGAGTGTGACCACCATACAAAACTTGCAAGAAATAACTAAATTTAAAATGAATGGTTTTAAGTGAATACATTTAAAATGAATGATTAATTATCAATTATTTGCCATAAAAAGAATATCAACTATATCAAACAAGAAAAATATTAAATTTTAAAATTTTAGTAAATAACTCAAAATTTTTTATATAAATATAGTAAACTAATACCAAAGTCACCATATTTTTATCAAAAATTCGTTTAATATCGCATATTTATTTGAAAAGTAAATACCCTGACTTCATCCTATACATATTTTTCGAAGCCTTATCCTGAATCAAGATACAATTTTTATATTTCTGCTGCAGATATTAACACTGCCTTGTTTAATAAAATCTTTCGAAAGAAACTGGTGTAAGTACTTCACATTGATCCTTTAAGTGATTTTTTTTCAAACTCCTGTATCTTTTCTTCAATAAACTATTAAGCTTTTCCTTAGATGAACAAATATCTTCTTATGTATTGATTCCTCACTTTTCTGTTCAGTATAAGGAAAAAACATGCAAACAATATCCCAAAAATTTTAATAGGATATCGTCCATCATAAAAAGCTTAAATCAGAATTATACAATATGAATCAATTAAAAATATTATTTGGTTAAATTTTAATTAAAATATCTCAAAACTGTTTTGAAATATTTCCTTATTGAAATGCCTCCTATTGTGCTAAATTCTTTAACATTTTCTGATTATTTAATTTTATGAGAAAAAATTTATCCACTTATTTGAAAAGGAAGATTTGTGATTCTTATTTATCTGTCAATTCTATCATTATCATATTTTATGATCCTAAAATAAATAAATCAGAAATGTAAATTCATGAAAATTATTTTTTCTTAAACGCTTAATAAATTGAAGTTGGATTTTAAATAAATCGGAAGAAAAAAAATTTTTTTGAAAAAAATATCCATATCTTTAATATTGAATTTCAATATAACAAAAAAATACTAACGAAACATTTTATGAAAGTTTTTCATATATTTTATTGTCCACTACATGGAATCACAATCTCAATAGATACGTCAATTTTAATTGATTTCATATGATAAATTTTTGCTATATTACAAAAGTGTTAAATCTTAGAAAAAATTTTTGTAATACTCGAAATTAACATTATTAATTGTTAAATTTCATGAAAAGATTTTAACTATTCTCAAGATTTTAATATACTTATTAAAAATATGGTTCCTTAAATCTTTAAAATATAAATTAATTATTTTTTATTTTTTGTACAGTAAAACTCCGAACGCCCATTTTTCATATTTGAAACAATAATTGCAACGAAAAGCTTCGGACATTCGGAAAATAGTCAATTAACAAGGTTGAAGATCTAGCATATTCCTTAGCATGTGAATGTCAAAAATTGAGCTATGAACTTTTTTCTATCGAATTTTAAGCAACTATTGCTCACTTCAACATTATTGCCTTTGGCTGAATCATGAATAAAAATAATTTTTTCTGACTCCACTTCTTTTTGAGAAAACAATATATATTTATATATTCTTTGCAAATCATTTTCTTTAATGATCATATTCTTTCAACCACTTAAAAACTCTCTTATAAGTAAGATAAAAGAATAAATGAAAAAATTATATGTTATTATTTATGCAGTTTAACAATATATTTCAAACTGTTTACAAATTTTTGGAAATTTTTCAATTCAAAATTCAATTATATTCTAAAACTAATCAAGATTCCAAATCAATTTTTATAAATTTCTTATATAAGTTGCTGCTAACTTTTGAACTGATATTTGATTAATTAGAGCTTTAAATTTTTATTGAATAGTTCACGAGTGCGATTCCCACCTCAGATATCCCTAAAAGTAATTTCTTTTGACATTCTAAATACTGACTGAGTTATCTCTTGTATGTGAGAATAGATCACAATATTACAAATAATCATTAAGCTCTTAATATTATTCTGTTTAGCCAGCCCATAGTTTACCTCTTCTCTTTCTGATGAAATAAAATTATAGAAATATTCAATAATCCCTCATTACATGAAAATCTAAATATATATTGGCTATTTTAAGTATTTTATTTAATAAGAAGAAATTTCTTTTGTTTTTAAATCAGAATATGTTTGACACACTCTCCTTAAATGAAAATACCGTATATTGTGTTATATAAATATTATCATATTGTGAATAAAAACATTATTTTTCTGCAAAAAAACCTAGAATTATTTAGTTTTTACATTTCTCAAATTCACTGTAGTTGCTGGAGTTGACTAAAGCTATTTCTGCAAATCATACAAAATTTTGCACTATATGCTAAATTTCATAATGCATAATTTTGATAATAAATTATTTTATTTATGACAAAGTAATTTTTAAAAGACAATAAAAACAAATTTTTGCTTAATCATTAAACACAAAATTTAAACATAGTTTTGTTTTCAATTTAAGAGAGATTTAAAATAACAATAATCACAATGCAACTAAATTAGTTTGAAAAAAGTGATTAAATATTAGAGATTAAAATTCTGTTCCTAAATTTAAGATTTATTACTTGAAATATTTATAAACAATTATACTGATTGATAAAAGTTTAGTTCATTTCTTACAAATATTTATAGCATATTTTTAAAGATATATCAACTTACAGACCATTTCAACGCTGATGTTAATATTTTTCAACAATGGAAAATTTATTTCCCAGTTTTTCTTTGAACAGACTAAAGTCACCAAAAGAATTTACTCGATTCTCGAAAAATTTATTTCTATAGTTTATACACAATGAATTGCGTTTATTGCATTTTTCATTTCTTTATAGTTGCCATAAATCTTTCTATGAAATTAGTGCTTTCTAGAGTTAGTCTTAAGGCCTCAAGACTTATTCTCGCGTAATAAAATTACATTAAAATAATATTAAACCTAAATTTTAATTCCTAAATCTTTTTATTTAACTAATTTATTGATTATGACATATTTGTATGATAGCGTCCAAATCACCATACGTTTGTATGTGTAATGTTTGTAAAATAAAATCATTTTCAAAAGTTTTTAAAAATGTTTTATGTTCTGAAATACTTTATGTTATGTTATACTTTATGTTTTGAAAAAAGGATATGGAATTAAATTACATATTTTGTGAAACATACACATTAAAAAAGTCACTACACAAATTGTATCTGAATGTGAAACTTGAATCAGAATTAATGGTGACTTGAAGTTAAATATTTTAAAATACATAATTAAAATAGTTTTTTTAAATTTCTAGTGATTAAAATAGATCTATAGTTGTTTTACTCAGAATTTATTTTATTGACAGCTATGTCAATATTAGAATAGTGTAGCCTGAAAGGGGTCTCAAATGTGTAAGTTTGGCATGTCACTCTAAGTTCACTTTTTTGAAATGAAATAGTTTAATTATGGGATACAATGGAAAATTTCTAGCATGTATATAAAATTTATTGCAAAACACCGTAAACATCTATATTTGAAATATGAATCAAATCAAATCGTCAAGTTATTTAAATAGTGCTGAAGAGAAATTTAAGAAAAATGATTTTTAACAAATGGCTTCAAAAATAAAAAAACATTATCTAATAAACGCATGGTTAGGATAATTTAGTGCCATATTACACAATTTATAAGATCAAATTTGATACAATAATATTCAAACATTCATACTATATTCTCAACAGACTGAATGTTTCCTGCGCATAGATTATATTCGAGATGCAAGGTTAGTAACCTCAAGAAACCACAAGCATTCACCATGTCAGATATGCATACCCAAAGAAAAATGCAATATTTATAGATTAATGACATTACAAGCTACTGAGAAGACTGCCACCCAGTTTGGATTAAAATGGTTAGAATTTGATCTCAGACAGTGTTTTCAGTTTCATGGATGTTCATCTGTTGGTGATTGCACGAGAATTTTCCAAGCACTTACAATTGCTACGTATATAATTAAGGCTGATTATCAAAGAAAGACTTTAGAAAGCAAATATTTAAATGACGTTCAAATTTTTTAAACACAGTCCTGGCAATTAGGCTTCCCGCTTCACAATATACAAATTATATTTCTCATTGCAAATCAGTGATCAATATTAAACTCAAAACCTTTTGGATTCAAGTTCGCTGTATTTCCTTACCAAATTTTAAGCACATAAAAGAAAGTTGGTTTAATTGGTGTTAAAGGGAAAATTTTATTTACTGAAACAAACGTATACTAGCGAATTTTCATTAAACATTTTAAAATCTATTCAATTTATTTAATGAGATGGTCCAGTTTTAAGGTAAAAAAATACAAGTATCTAAATTCGCTTGACATTCTTACGAAAATAATAAATTTTATTACAAACGAAAAAATGTTATTAGTTCTAAGACTTATACCACATTATTGGTGGCTCGGTATTGTTGGACTTGATTGTGCTTATGTAATCAGGTTTTACTTTATTCAACGGCAAGTATTTAAATAACACAAATCTGTGGAAAACTTTCGGAGAATACTGAAAGAAAAAAAAGACATATTTACTTTTTAAATAAATATAACATTTTGTTATTTTGAAGTTTTGCGTTATGCATATGCCTATAATAAATTATTCGAAGCTTAACAAATTATTTTAGTAATTATACAAATCTAAAAACTATGATTTTACTTTGAACTTCCTATTTATAATTGTTTTAGCATGAAATAATTTTTTTGAATTTGGCTTAAAACATGTTTGTCTGTATGAGAGAGCTTCAGAATTTTCAAACATTTTATTATTATAACGCATATAATTAAAGCTTGTTATCAAAGAAGGACCTAAGTAAGCAACTACGCAAATGATGTTCTTTGCTAAAACAAATTCTTTAAAAACAACCCTTATATGGAAACTTTTTAAGAAATAAATGTATACCTATCAGTGCAAAGACAAACAAATTGTGTTAGAAAATTTTAACTCATGAATCAATACCCTCTTTACAATTCAGAAAACCTTTTATTCTAGTATATAAATAAATATCGGATAGAACAGAAATGTCCCAAAACACACAAAGACGGTTCTTCTTAACGAGAAATAGAGAAAAACATGTTTTTAATCAATAAAAGATGTCTGTTACATGATGTGGTAAAGAATTTTGATTTAGGTGCTTTCTTTATAACTGTAGAACTTGATACAGCTTCATAAAAGTCGAATTCCAAAGAAAGGTTGTAACATTTAATAGCATAGCATTTACCAAATAAAAAAAATAAATGGTAGCAAAATAATAATTGAAAAGTCAATAGTTATGGATAAAATAAAATATTGAAAGGGAAGAGTTTTGTTCCACTTTAGTAATAAGTCTGAAGTAATTCAAGTAATAAACAAAGTGAATTTCGTTTTATTCTTTAAAATAAAAGAAAGAAAACTTGTGAATTTTGAAGAACTTTTATCAGCTTTTTTAAGCATTTGTTCTTTATAAATAGATTTGATCGAACGGCAAACATTACAGAAACATTGGAAAAGTAGTCAACTGAGCTATATTTAGCACTTGATCAAAATGCAGGAAATGTTACGAGATGTAGGAAATGAGCTAGATTTTTATTTATTATACAAAACTAAGACAAAGCCACCGTATCTTAATTGAAATGGTTTTACCATCAATTCATCTAGAAACTAGAGTCTTAATATGACCTAATTAGCTTATATAATTAGCTGATTCAAACATTCTATCAAGAATAAGCTTAATCGCATTACTAATTTCAAAATATAGGAATGAATGTTACAAATTGCTTAATCTTAAATTAGAGATAATTACTTATTGCATTTGCATAATTAAGATGTCAGTATTTAGCTAACTGCTTAGAAAAGATTATTGTTCATCCCTTATAAGATATGGATTTAAGAAATATTTTTCACAAGAATGAAGAAAATAGCCAAGCAATAAAAATCTGATTCATTATTTGAGTGGTTAACCTCACAAAGAACGTAACACGATAGCTTTTTGTTGCTATATGCGTATTCTCTTTTAGGAGGAAATTTTATTCACATTTTTCAGTTATTAATGTTACAAAAGATGAAACTTGGAAAATCCTCAAGATAAAGGAGCAAAACCAATATGTAATATCGTTTTCCCAGTTTTGAACTGAAATATAACTACTTATATTTCATTTCTACGCAATTTTGTTCACTTAGTAAAGGAAGTGACATATTTCATAATCTTCAATAAATAAATTAAATATCGGTACATTTATCACAGCCCTTCTGTATAATTTAAATTTAATTTTTATGTTTTTAAGTTCAATAAGCTTACGGCTTTCTTCTATAAATGTTAATTGTATTTTCAGTGCTATTTTCTAATATGGAGACAAAACAAATGTTCATCTCTTTAGTAGCATATAAAGATCCAAATTCGGGTTTTGACTCCTTATTTAATCGAATTTAAAAGTACTGGTTTATCGGTTGTATTAAATATATTTTATTAAATCTGAGAAAAAGAGTATTCAATTTCTTTTTCTCAGAAAAATTATTAAGTTCTCAAATTTGAGAAACTTTTTAAATATTAAATCACCGTTAAAATTTTAAATCATAACAACGTAATTGTTGCATATACACGAAATACACGATATCCCCAAATGCATACATATTAATATTTTGTATATAAAAAGTCAGACTGAAATGTTTATCAACGTATTTATATATTTTGGAATAACTTATCTATAAATATTAAATACAAAATTAACTTACCGTTTTCTAGTATGTTCTACCAAATAGGATTTTTACTGTAACTCTATGCGTCAAATTATAAAATTAAATAAGAGAAATTTTATTTTAGTTATTAAAATGTGCCTTTAAAATCTCATAATTTAAAGAAAACATTTCTCCTGAGAATAAACAACTGATGAAATATTTTTGATATAATTAATAAAAGCTATTAAATTTCTCTAAAAATATAAACTGTGAATTCCGAATTTTGAAATTTCACGGCGATTATAATTTTTTTATTTATTTTGTAATATGCAAAGAAAAACAAAAACAGTATATTAAAATCTTATCAATATTTTCCATTTTGTATACCTCATTTAAGAAGTTTTATCAACCATAAACACTTTATGAGATATTTTAATAAAATGAAAAACACTTATATTCCATCAAAAGAAAAATACTATTAAAAACTAAATTTTTTTAAAAAAAAAATAAAAAGTATCTTAAAAGGCCATGATTAAAATTCCGTTAAAAAATCAATTTAAAATTTAAGGAGAGACAATTTATTGCTTATTAAAGTGCAATTTTTAAACTAAATATTGAAGCATAAAATCTTTTTCCTGATGTTATCTTCAATAAAATATAACATAGTAACTAAAATCTTTTATTTTTGTGAAAATGTTAGAGAAAATATCTAATATTACAAAAAATTTATCAGAAAGATAGGTTGCATTTCCATAATAGAAAAAGGATAAATTATTTAAAAAGATTAATATTCTGCATTTGATGATAGTTTTATTGAAATAAGATGATTTTAGCAATTAATTTATACTTTGCTTTTAAATTCATCTTTAAATTTTGTATAGTGATCTTTTATTTGCAATAATAATTTTAAAATAAGATCCAAATTGCTTAGAAATCCAAATTAAAATTTTTATCTTTGAATTTATAAAAAATTCTAAACATTCGAAAGAACAAAATTCTATTCTCCTATTCACCATCTGGGGGCGTAAAAAGGTTTAAAGGTGACACTCAAAAGAGTTCATGATGGAGTTCAATGACAGCTTACACAAATTTCTCCTCCTTGGATTACGAGCAATCTACTACTAAATATTAATTCTTTTATAGCAGGAGAAAAGGGAAAAAGTGATATTTATTGAAAATATGTGCATTACATTTCTAATTAACGTCTCTTTTCTCTTTATTCTTTCATCGAAAAACGAGAAAGCATTAAGTTTTAAAGAAAAAATATTGTGTTTCCCCACAATGCAGATGTCATTAAGTGCATAGAGTAAAGACGAATGATCAGATTGTTACTCGCTAATAATATATCAACTATTTTACTTTGATTAGGCAAGCATCAAGAATAGATTATCAAGAAACATCAAGATAACACGATCATGGCGCAGTATATTTTGGAAAAGATTGTTCTACTGAAAGGTAACATTACGGATATTTTAAAAATAGGAGAGTCAACGGTCTTAATCCAAATCAATTTTTGTTGTTTTTTGTGATGGCAATCTGAATAAATAGTAATCAAGGCCTAATAAGAGTAATCATTCTTAAAAACTAACGCTTTCCAAGTTCAAAATTTAATAAACTGTAAAACAATATTGTGTTTACGTGAAAATGGGACACCTTAACCGCAAAAGCAAACACACCCAGAACGTAAGGTAATTGAAATGTTTTTGACTAGAAAAATATTTACACATTGCTACCTTCTGTTTAAATCATTTTATATCCGTACCAAAGAATTTAAAATTGACTTTTTCCACATTTAGTGAATGCGTGTGACAGACATTTTTGCATATTGCATAGTGAATATTTCACCCATCTCTTTTGGGCGCTATCTAGTTTATTAAAACTTTGTTGTTTTAATTTTCAAAAATTTTTAAAAAGTTATATCAAATGTATGAGCCGAAGGAGACTGAATCCACAATTTTTGTTTCCAAAACCCAACGCTTTATTTATCAGGCCACATGCATTTTTCAGAAATAACAGGTACCTGTTATTTCTGAAAAAATCTAAATAAAATTAGGTTAAATTTCTTGTTTAAAATTTATTAAACTGTAAAATATAATATATAAGTAGGGGTGGAGGACGTCTTTCTCTCTTTAGCAAAAACTTTAACACACAATATGGAAATATGTGAATTGTTTTTGGCTAAATCATGGTATCTGCTTTGACGCCCTCTGCTTAAACAATTTTTCATCCGTATCAATGAGTTAAAAATTAACATTTCCATTTGTTCAGTTTGTATGCGTTGATATTTGCTTATATCGTAAAATAAATATTCCTTTTGTACACTATCTAATTTATTAAAGTGTCTTTTTAGTTTTGACAAAGTTTTTACCTACCAATTTTATGAGTCGGGAGGGACTGAATTCACATTTTTTTCCCTATGAAATCAACGCTTTATTAATCAGGCCACAGGCATTTGTATCTGTCACTTCTGAAAATATCTAAATAAAAGGTGAAATATTATTTATCTTAAGTTCATATTTTCGTTGTTCAAAATTTATTAAACTATAAAATAAAATTATGGATGAGTCGAGATGAGGCATCTTTACAGAAAACATAAACATATCCAAAATGTAAAATAAGTTAATTGTTTTTGATTAAATCACTGTGTCTTTGCTTTCGTTTAAAATCCATTTACACGTCCGTATCAATGAGTTTACTGTTGACGTTTCCCATTCTGTGATTGTGTGTGTCTGGGCGTTTACTATTGTTGTATAGTAAGCATTTCCCTTATCCTTTTATGAGCTAAAACTCAAAGATCTATCAGTGAACAATAAGTATGATATTCAAAATATTCTTTTAAATTTAATAATATTTAAAAATTTATTGACTAAATAATGAAAATAAACAGCGGAAAATGATAAATATATTGCAAAAATGACATATCATTTTCAAAGATTAGATATTGAAAATATATGTATAATTTAATTACTAAGCTGATTCAAAAGCATAAAACTTGCAGTTTTTATTTAAAAAATGATAATACTGAGGAAAATTAAGTACTCAGTTCTTGAACAGCACATATATTGTAATAAAATATTATCTTACTAAAATTTTAATCCGCAATATCATCAATAAGTAATGTACACATATTGGAGTGGGATGATAAGGAAAATTTCGTTTCACATAGAAGTTCCTTATAAATCAAATCACAATTTTTTTTCTTTAATAAAATGAAAGTATTGAGTATAATTTAATAAAATCAAGAAGAGAGAGCTACAAAATCTCAATAAAGTAAAAGTTTGTGGAAAAAATGTCTAAGTAATTTAATAAAAGTATTATATAAGTTTAAATTCTTTATTAAAGTAATAAAAATTAAATTTTATGAATTATTCTCCTCTATCTAAATAAATTTGTAGTTAAAGTTTTTATTTCACATTTTGTTCCAACTGAATGATTTTCAATAAATTTAATATTCAAAACTTCATATCTTATGGATTAGATGATAAAAATATTTCTTCATCAAAAGAATTATTAAACTAATTTTCCATAAAACAATTTAGAAAAATACATTGTAAGTACCATAAATTTAAGGGAATTTCTAACTATTATCTTTCTTAAAATATTTATAAAAAAACATAAAACATTCTTGTGTAAGAGTCTGAAATCATTTCATAGTGAAATTTGAAGAAAAAAATAAATTCTAACCTTTGCGAGAAAAGTTGATATTAAAATAACTTCACTCTCTATTAAATTTTGTAGCTAAATTTTTTAAACTCTTATATTTTTTTACAATTACCAATTAATTTTAATTTATATAAACATTGGCTCTTTCTTACTATTTTAAAATTGTTCTTGGCATTATTATTAAATCAAATAGTAGTATTTTAATATTAAAAATAAATTATTTACCTAATATTTTAGAGATTTACGAAAAGTTTGCACAATATTGTGCAATATGATTAAATAGCAATATGATTAGCTAGCAATATGTTACAGCCAAAAAAACTTTAATAATGAAAACTTTTATCTTCTAATGAAGGGTACTCCACACAATTCAAAATTCTCCAGCCTCTTCTTTCTAATTTATATCTATATCATTTCAAAAATTCTTTTAATCCATTCTTATCATTCACTTTTTTTAAAAAATGTTATCATTTGATTTTCAAAGTGTTGAAATCTCCAGAATTGTTTGCGTAGTAATAATAGTCTTAATGAACTTACGGTAGCTAAAATCTTCATTTCTTATATTTTGTTAATGTTGAATTATTATAATATTTGTGTTATTTACAATAATGTCTAAGAATTAAATTTTAATTACATATTTTAGTCCTATTACTTGAAAATAATATTTTAGACATCTATTATGTTTTTTTCTAAAACTTTTAAGGAATTTTGTATTTATTTACTTAATTGGAATTTTTAATGTACTTGTGCAATACATCATGTAACATTAAAAGGCAAAGAATAGCTTAATAACACATTTTAAAAATTTAAAAATTTCTATTAATTTCATTAAACTATATTTACTAAATAGCGAAATGTCTATAAAAGAGAAAGAAAATTTAATGCAAAAAAATCTTTCCAATTAAAAAAAAACAGAAAAATGTTACAAGTGTAAATTTTTATAATAATTCAGTTAGGTATAAAATGTTTAATTATATTCATATTTTTTCATTTAATGCTTTTGGCTTTTTCAATGAATTTAATTAATTTTCATATAATTAACTTGATTTTATTTAATTAAATTCACTTATGTATATTTATTTAATTTTAATAGAATTTCGATTAAGTTTTTATCTTAAGCAAAATGCACTTTTATTTTTGAGGCTTCTTTTCTTCTGTCATGTACATACGATGCTCACAATAAATTTCTTCATTTATTCATTCCTGTTTCTTCTAATGTATTCTTGTTTTTTCATATGGTTACAGATATTTCTCATGTTAATATTTATGGTTTAATTATTTTTGAAAGCATTCTCTTTGTTTTACCGATTGAAAATTTTGTTCGATTTGGATTTGATTTTGAATAGCTTTAATTCTATTGGTGGAAAAGAATTTTTCATACTTTGTAAAGAGATACTGTGACTTAATTTTAAATAGCTGTCTATGGAAGCTAACAATACAGGTATTGTCTTTTGCATATTTATTTTCATTTTTAATAAGCGCATAGCTTACATTTATTTATTTCTATTGGGTTGCAATTTATATTTTTAAAATATATTACATATATTTTTGTATTTTTCTTTATAACACCAATGAAATGTATGCTTTACTAACATTATTTACTATGCTATATATATATATATATATATTGTTTGCATATATATATATATATATATATATATATATTGTTTGCGTATATATATATATATATATATATATATATATATATATATATATATATATATATATATATATATATATATATATATATATATATATATAATTTCCTTTATCCCAGTGATTCTCAACCTATGGGGCGTGACCCCCTAGGAGTGCGAGCACACTAATGGAGGGGCGCGAGCATATCCAAGAGAAAATGTTATTTAAAAAATTGATTGAGTGACTGAAAGGAAAGAACACACACACATACAAAACAAAATACATTTCGACATATTTAATAATTAACTTATTAAATTAAAACAAATTACTAAATAAAAAGCAAATTTTGAATAATTATTAGTGACTTCCTTGGGCCTGTCTTTCAGAGTAAAGTTTTTCGAAGGAGGGTTTAATATTAGAAATAGACACTCTCAGTTCTTTTTCTATATTTAGCTGAGATCTATATTTTGTCTTCAAAGAAGCCACCGCAGAAAATCCAGTTTCACAAAGGTAAGATGTTGAAAATGGTAGTAGAATGTGAAATGCCCTTGTTATTGGTGCAGAAAACTCGTCATCCACTCCTGCCCAAAATTCAAAGAGTGATTTATTACTCAATTGTCTTTTGGTTTCGCCGCTTGCCGTGAAGTCTATGAAAGTTTCCTCATCTTCAATTGAGAGTCCTTCGGGAGTATTTTGAAATGGATCCCTCACCCACTTGTAACTTGATATCAGTTTGTCGTCAGCAAGAAAGTATTTTTAAAATTCTTTGCTAGCATTGCTAAATGATTTTCAATGGTTACAAAAAAAACTTTTACATGTTCTTTAGCCTTGTAAGTTTTAATACAATCATTCAAATTTGCAAACATTGTTAAGTTTTCTTGCTTTAAATTTCTGCTCCACAATTCCAATTTCCTACAAAAAGCATTAACTTTGTCACTCGTATTCAATATATGTGTATTTGCTCCTTGTAGTTGAAGATTCAAGTTATTTAATTTCTCGAATATGTCGACCAATGTAGCTCAATTTCATCACAAATAAACTATCGCGAAAATTCTCAGCTTCCGTTCTGTTTTCCTCTTCTAGGAAAACGGCGATTTCTTCTCTTAATTCATAAAACACGTTGCAAAAATTTCCCTCGTGATAACCATCTTGCCTCACAATAAAATAGTAACGCTGAATGTACTGCACCCATGTCCTTACAAAAAGCGGAAAAGATTCTTGATTTCAGGGGTTTCATTTTTATACAATTTACTACGGTTACAACCGTAGTTAACACAATCTTCAAACCAGGACTCATTTCTTTGGAAGCAAAAGCTTCTCTGTCGATCATGTAATGTGTCCAGACGCGCTGTGGCGATTTTTGTTTCACAAGTGCTTGAATACCTTGGAATTTTCCGGACATAGAACGAGCACCATCGGTGCATATTCCGACGCAATTTTTCCATTCTATGTTTGCCTTGTTCATAAAATCATTTAAGATAGCAAATAAGGCGAGAGCTGTTGCTATGAGTTCTATTGGTTTTCAGAAAAGTAATTCTTCTACTACTGACAAATCAACACAAAATCTAACATAGGCAATGAAATGAGTATCTTTATTACTATCTGTTGCCTCATCGAGTTGTACTGAAAACAATTTGTCACGCAGCTTTGACAAAAGCTGACACTCTACATCTTCAGCTATATCAGCAATTCGGCGGGCAACAGTATCATTTGAAAGAGGTATAGAGAGACTGCAATTGTTTTGCAAAATTATCTCCAAACATAATTTCTACAATCTCAATTGCGGCTGGCAAAATAAGCTCTTCACCAATGGTGTGAGGCTTTTTACATCTGGCTATTTTATATGAAACTTTGTAAGAGGCAATTAAAGCTTTTTCATTCTCAGACAAAGTTTTTTAAACAATGATTTTTGCTTTTCATATGATTTTAATTTTAATTCAAAGAATTCTCTGTGTTTGTTTACATATTCACTATGAAGCGTTTCCAAATGTCGTTTAAGTTTATTAGGTTTCATGCTGTCTGCCGCCAACATTTTTGAGCAAATGATACACAGGGGCCTTTCTTCTTCATTTACATCAGTACTAGTGAACCCAAAATTTAAGTATTCTTGAGAATATTTTCTTGATTTTATTTTCGGATTCACGCTCGTCTGTGTACTTGTTGATGTTTGTCTATGCTCTAATGCTCACTTTCGCCCGCATAAAAATTTATCCATGACTCTGCATAAGTCTACTGCCGTGAATATTTAATGCGGTGAATTGAAATTACACGAAAATATCTATAACATATACATTCAGAATAGATTCAATAGCGATAGAAGGATCGACTCGAATGAGATTGTTTGGAAATGAAATTGGCGTCATAGAACTTTCTCCTTCTTCCTATGAGAAAACATTTGTTCACATCTGCGCACGCTCCTAACTTAACTCTTAAGCTGACCAGACAAATTCCAGACAAATCAAAACTTCTCGCTAAAACCGTGAGAATGCCCGACATGGCGCGACGCAAGAGCAATAGAAAGGCATACGAATCTTTGTTGTTTTTTTCAATGCTGAGGATCAGTTTTGCAAAATGTCAATAAATTTCCGTATTCTTGGTAAGTTGTAAAGTTTAAAATTAAAGGTGTAATGTAGGTTTAGCGCCAAAATAATCAAAATAGATTATTATTGTATACATTTTATTGTATGCGGTAGGGAGGGGGGGCGCAATGAAAATTATGATTGAAAATTGGGCCGTGAATACTAAAAGGTTGAGGAACACTGCTTTATCCGTTTCATTTTATACTAAACGATGTATACATATACATACTCACATATTTGTGCGTGTGCATGTATGTCTACGGGCATTAGACAAAGATTTTAGTTATGAGAAGCAACATTTTTTTGTTTTTATATTCTGGGGATACAATAAAATAAGATTTAAATTAAAATTATTAAAAGTAAGCACACATTATTTAATGAAGCATTTAAAGACGAAATTTTATATTAACATTCATTAAGAAACACTAGACTGACTTCCATATATTTTGACCTCCTTGAAATCTGAGAGGTACGACAATTTATGCTTTTGAAAAATCTAAGACTTACAGAACATCTATAAAGCTATTACATACTGCCAAAACAAATAAATTTCTAATTTAAAATACAGATAGCTATTATATTATAATTTAATGCTTATGAAGCACATACTCAAAAATGTCTTTTTATTTTTAAATCTTTCAATAGTTTCGATAACGAGATGTACATTTAGAAAAAACTTGAGGTTTTATTGCAAAAATACAAATAGATTCCTTGTTAATTTGATTATTTTTCACCATTGTTTTATAATAACCAACACTGCTTAATATTTACTAATACATTTTGACATATTAATCTGCCAACAAAATTTTTATATTTATTCAAATATTTTTTACGGTTTATGGAATAGCGAAATACTATGATGCCCACATATTTGTGGGAAAATATTCTTTTCATACAATGCTTAGGCCCGTGATGATAGTTAGTAATTTACTCAGTCAATTAGATGAACAGATTCTAATATTCTTTTTTAAAACTTATTTTGCTTACAAAATACTGTAACAATTTTTAAATTTTATATTTTGCAAAATAACCAGTCTCTTTTTAATTAAAAATTGTACAAGACTTAAGATTTTGTTTTAATTAAATCTAGTTTCATGTATAGCTGCTTTATATTTGTATACTTGCCAAGAATTAAATACATCTAAATTTACTCGTCCGAGGATGACAGATTCTATATAAGACCAAAACAAAGCTGCTGTTCTGATTGCAATCATGGTTGGTTAAAGTTCAGTAAAAGACAGTGTCTAGTTCTTTGTATAGTTTTGTGTAGAGAGTAAGGTGTCAGCTTGAATGTCTCCTTTATCATGGTCATAATTTGATTGTGGATAAAATTATGTGGTGGTTGTCTTTATTTAACGAATTTTCCTTCGGTTAAAATTGAAAACGGTATTTTAATGCTTGTTATGTTAGATTAGCAATAATCTAATCTAACATAACAAGCATTAAAATTCAAAATTTCTTTTCATATACATAAAAATATTCAGGTATGAAATCCTAAGCATAAATATATTTTTCGAACTTTATATTTTTAACAAAGATTAATGCATGTTAATTATTAATGAATTTACTGCGCAAGACTCTTATAACTACATAAATATGAAACTATTTTGTATATTAAAAATTAATAAATTTATTTTTAATTTATTACTTTTAAAATAAATAGCATAAAAACATTTAAGCAGATTGGCATAAGTTTTAATTTAATTGCAATTTTGTTTTGAGTCTTAAAAACTTAGCATGTTTGATATGTACCTTTTGTATATCATGATATGTTTTTATCTTTATTTATAATCTTACTTTTTCTCGATTTGATAAAGAGCAAAATTTATTTCAAAAATACTCATGTTCTCTTATGTGAAATTTCTTAAATAAAATTCATTTTCTATGACATAATTTAAAGTAAGATTTTGCACATAGGTCAAACATTTTAAATTAATTCTCAAGAAATGAATTTTTTTAAGAAACCAGGCTTTTTTATAATAATTAGCTTGTTTCAGTTTTTCATTTTATTATGTGGTTTTAGTCATTGTAAATTTATTACAATTTTCTACAGTTTCTCACAATTCAAGAATATTTATAAAATAAAATTTTTATTTAAATGTTTAAATTCATCACGTCTACACATGGCATTATCATGAAGAATTTTTAAAATATAAAATTAAAGTCAATTTATATATAATTGTAACTGTTTTGATAGTTGAAACTTATCATGAATGCTTAGTCAGCATTTCAAGGAATTTTTATTTCCTTAATTTTTCATTCAATTGTTTTCAATGAAATAGTTTAATAGTTTTATTTGCTTTGAAACCGTAATGTGAGACAGATGAATAATATATATATATATATATATATATATATATATATATATATATATATATATATATATATATATATATATATATATATATATATATATATATATATAGTTATACAATTATTATAGTTCATACAATATTCCCGAGTTAAATGACTAATTTTTAAAAAAACAACATTTGAAATATTTCGGATATTTAATGTTATCTGTATTATATGAAACAATTAATAAGAAAATAATATGTGGTGGAGCACTGAAAATCTTCTATCACATAATAAAGTATTATCTAAAACTTAATAAATGCAATTTATCATCCATATACATTTGCATACAATATATTAGCTCAATAATTAAACAAAATAATAATTTAAGAATTTTCAAATTATTTTATTTCATATATAATACTTTCTAATGAGTAAATATAAGTTATTGTTACTTATTATGTAGTTTCGATATTTACAATGTTATGCATTTAAAAGATAATCGTTTAAATGTAAGCATAACATCATATTTGCAGTGTGCATAACATCAATATTGAAAATTTCTTTTTTTTTTCTTGTCAAATAGAAATATTTGATATGGAAGGAGGAAACTTACGTTAAGTCATAAGTTATTTGAAATACTAATTATTTATTTTAATAGTTTTTTTATAAATCAATCGTTTATTTAGAAATCATATGACATAAAGATACTTATGTTCAAAGTGACTTCATCTTAATGCTTGTTAAAACTTTAAAAAATTTCTCGTAAAATACACGATAAGTAAATCGAGGTTTAAAAATGTTTTATTTTTCGTTTTTGTTATCTTGACATTGATTTTCTATTTAAATTTCTTTATCTAAATCATCAACTATATATCGTATTAGAAGTACCTCTAACTTTTTATCTTAATTATTATTAATTAATTTATTATTTTATTATTATATATATATATATATATATATATATATATATATATATATATATATATATATATATATATATATATATATATATATATATATATATATATATATATATATATATATATATATATATATATATATATATAATTCTACCTGTTTTTTTCAAATATTATCATTTCAAGTAAATTTATTTCTATCATAATGAGAGAATTTATTTTTGTAAGAATAAATATTTAGTAAATGCATTTTATTAACTTATTAAAAGAAACATTTTTGAGGGAATAATTTCAAATCATACAAATAGTATGTTTTTGTAAAACAAGTTATAAACAGCTTTAAAAGATATTAAGAATTAAAATGAAGCATTTATGTAGTTTAATAGTTTCTAGAAGAGAATAATTTTCCTGATGTGTAAAGTGAGATCCATTATTTTTTTCTTATATATTAGAAATTCATTCATTTTGCTTGTAAATTATAATTTCATTCATGTAATTTTTAAAAATACATAAATTATTTTGTTTTAACCAAATATGTAAATTTTACTTTATGATTTGATTAACAACTTATTGCTAATTTCTGATATTATTCTATTTTTCAATCAGATAAATATACATTTTCAAATAAATGCCAGAATAAACAAAAAATTTACGTTTAAAATGATTTAAAATTTTATTTTAATATACAAGCTCATTAAATCTTAATTCTAACCCGAATATATTTCTAAGTTTTTATAATTTATAAATTTACCAGATATAAACATGTGAACATGTGTATGTATGGAAACAAATGCACATACATTTAAATTATATATATATATATATATATATATATATATATATATATATATATATATATATATATATATATATATATATATATATATATATATAATGTTTACCAAAATATCTCCTTAATAATTTATTTCCCTTGGTGACTCTTGGCATTTTATTTTATTTTTTCGTGTAAGATATCCTAACTCGATAGTGAAAACGTAAACGAGACTAAAAGTAAAACATATCAAAAACACCATGATTTGAGACCAAAACCGACTCATGTCATTAATTATGCATCGCACCCGCACATGAGGTGGTGACTTTAACATTTTTTTTGGAAGATTTCTGTTTAAGTTTTGTTTCTACTTCCCTTGAGAGTGTCTATCGATTTCTTGTTTAAGCCCGCACTCCAATGGAAATCACTTTTGTATCATTTTCCGCTCTCTTGCACCTCTTTATTTTTTTATAGGATGAAATCTGACACACATCCTTCACTCAGATTACTTTTAAATCTGAAAGCCTCGATTACAATCTTCCAAACGAAGAAGAAATGTTTTGTGTTCTTTTGAAATCATGACGGCGTAGAAGAAGCAAGCAAATATAAATGAAAACATCAAATCAAGCTTGTTTTTTCCGATACTTTACCATGGATCTGGAAATGTCTCCAACGTAAAACGTGAGGAGATAACTGAAGATTTAACCATGATTTTTAAGAAATGTTTACTTTTAACAAAGTTCAATCTGTTTTACTGAATTTGGAATGAAGAATAATAGGTGTTCCTTTCATTAGCCAAAGTATGTGGTTAGAAAAATTATGCTAGCAAAGGAAGCATATTATGTTCATATTTAAAAATTACATTAACTTGTAAAACAGTTTATGTCAAAAAATCAGAAATTTGTTTTCGCAAGTAACTTGTGACTTATCCAATGACAAAGTATTTTTCTGATGAAATGAAATATTTATTCATTATTTTCAATTATGGATTAAAAAGAAAGATTAAAGATGCAGAAAATTATTTATGTTATCTATATATTTTAAAAATCTAAAATAATCTTTGTTAATTAAAAAATGGCTGAAAAAACAATAGAAATAGTAAAAAATCGCTAGCAGATAGATCTTTACGAATTGCTAGTCGGAAGTTAAAATTATTGTCTTAGTTAAGATAAAATTCACAGTAATTATTTGCGTGTAGATATTGTAATAATCTAATTATGTATATTTCTAGTAATACATAACTATAATTCTGGATGTTAAAATCGTTGCCTTCTATAGCATTTCATTCCCATGAAATTTTATTACAAATCTACCATGTTGTGACATGCAAATAATTAGCTTCTTAATGCATTCATTTTATTTAGTAACAACCCATACAATGTAAACTGTAAAAAAGATGTCGTATTTGACGTTACATCAGTGGCGAAATTTTACAAATTTTCCTACAGTGAGTGTAAAAGTATTCGTACATTACGACAATTGATTTAAAAGAGATCCGTTTATAAAAATTATAAACATAAATTCCATTTTAATTAATTAGAAATATATAATAGAACAGATTTTCACTAGTTTCCTTTGAAGTTTACACAAAAATAATTTTATACATGAATAAATATTTACAAAACTGTAATAATCCAACACCTTGTGGTGTAAAAAGTATTCGTACACTAAAAGAAATGCAAATTTTTTTGTTATATTTTGTGATTGGTTTAGCCATTAAGATGTACTTAATTGACGTCATCTTGTAAGTTACTTAAATGGTTCTTCAGTGGAAATTTTAATGTAGTGAGAAACTAGAAATTCTGTAATGGGTCGTAAAAGTAAAGAGACAAGTGTTTCCGAAAGAGAACTGATTTTAAAGCTCCGTAAAAATGGTAAATCGTACAACAAGATTTTTGATCTGGTTGGTAGACACCGTTCAACTGTGCAGTTAATCATAAAAAGTTTGCTGCCACTCTAACGGTTCAAAACAGTTCTCGTACTGGGCGACCATGTCTATTGACGTCATCTGACAGACGGTTTCTGGTACATTCATTAAAGAAGGATCCTAAAATAAGTGATTCTACATTAACACCAGAACTAAAGAACATGGGAACAGCAGTCTCTGTAAGTACTGTTCGAAATGCATGCAGAAATGAAGGATTCCATGGCCGTGTTGCGAGATGAAAATTCTTTGTTAGTGAGAAGAGTCGGTAACTGCGATTGTCCTTCGCCAAGCTATACGTTATGAAAGTTCAGATTTCTGGAAAAAGATTATCTTTACAGACGAAAGTAAATAAACATGTTTGGATCGGACGGTATGGAGAACGCGCAGTACAGAAATGCATCCTAAGAATTTAGTGCCAACTGTGAAACATGAGAGTGGAAGTCTACTTGTTTGGGGTGTATGAGTGCTTTTGGGGTGGGCAAATTAGTCTTTATTAAAGGCATTATGAATCATTAACTTTATATTGACATTTTAAACAATAATTTAGGACCTAGTGCAACAAAAATGGGCTTGAATGGTGATTAGGTTTTCATGCACGATAACGACCTCAAGTACACAGCCCTAAATACAAGGCTCTGGATACTATATAATACCCCAAAGTTCATGAAATTTCCTCCTCAATCGCCGGACCTCAACCCTATCGAGAATTTATGGGACGTTCTTGATAAAAATATTAGATCCATACATATTTCTAATTAAAATGATTCGGATTCAGCTCTTAATCAAGAATGGGACGCCATATCTAGTTCAATAACAGCAAAATTGGTGTAATCGATGCCAAAGATACTCAAGTGAGTTATTCGAACTAAAAGATATCCTACCAGGTATTAGCTGTAATATTATGATTGTGTTGGCCAATATATGCCTGATGTACGAATACTTTTTACACCACAAGATGTTGGATTGTTTCAGTTTTGAAAATATTTATTCATGAATAAATTTATTTTTGTGTAAGTTTCACTTGAAACTAGTGAAAACATGTTCTATTATATATTTCTAATTAATTAAAATGGAATTTATGTTAATAATTTTTATGAACAGATCTTTTTTAAATCAATTGTCGTACTGTACGAATATTTTTACACTCACTGTATGTACTGAAATTGTTATTGATCTTTCTCTTCAGATAAAATAAAAAGTTGTTATACCTGGTGTAAGGAGACATGCAAACCAGTATGGATCTGACATTGACATGAGTATGGTTTACATTCTCATATATTGCTATTCTCTTTATTGATATACATCCCTAAATATACGATCTCTTAAAATCAATGGTTTATGAAAGTCGAAGGTAACCATGTCTTAACAGTGATACGCTCTATAAAACAAAAAATATATATGTTATCTTCATAAGTTTAATAAATCTTTTGCACTTGTGTCAAGGAATATGAACTAAAAAATGGGATTGTTCTGAAAACGAGAGTATTTACACAAGAAGAACTTGATAAAGTTTTGCTGCATAGGTTACCATAAATTTGCATGGGCTGCAGCGATTCTTATTGCACAGCAACGTAAGTTAAAATATCAATTATCATATGATTATCTTTGAAGTTGTATGTAAAAATAGCGCTATCTAATCTTTACAGTCGATTTTCGAAATTTTATACTGTTGCACACACAATAAGAATGAGTTAATGTTTTCGCAAATGTAAATGCATTATCAACATGCATTCGACATCAAACTGACAGCTAGTTTTATAACTCTTATGATAATGGTGATTGTAAGGAATTCTGTTGATCAATATGACTTTATTAGTCCTAATTTCTTTTGCTATTCCACCCGATATCAGTTCCTAAATTTTTCTTGTGTTAAAGCCTGTCACTCTGTATTATGTTAGAATGAATATTTACAATTTGCATAACACTAAAATTCAACAGAAGTATGTACGGCCACATGATGCTCCTTATTCTTTTCATCAGTCATGATGCTACAATATATATACATACGTGCGCATATATGTAATTATACACATTTGTGTATGTAATGTAATAAAAGCACATTTTGTTCTCAGAAATTTCATAGGTAATAGTTAAAATAAATCAAATTAATGCTCTAATTTATAGTCTTAATCATTTATTGAAATAAGTAGCATTTTCTCATTAAAAGATATGTGATTCATAGAACAGCATCTTCCAGTTAGTATTATCAACAGGAGAGCAGAAGCAAGCAGAGACACATGACCCACAGACACATTTTAAGCGGAGATTTTAATATAAATTAGCCATTAGCCAACAACATGGAGCGAGATTACATCAATGGTGAATATGAGACGATATGTCGTTTTTAATCTAGGAGTTATAAGTTTCACACATTAAGAAATGTGTGTGATCGTACATTTGATAAAACTAGTAAATATGTAATTTATATAGTAAATATATAACGAAGTAAAATATAAATTGTTGATCTAGTAGATCTAGTAGAATATTTCTAATCTATGTAAATTTATGCTTGGATTTAATGCCAAAAACTTACTTAGATCTTTGGAAGGTGGCTTGAAAACGCCAGAAAATATGATGGGGAGACTATATAATCACGAGTACGACGTTAAATGCATGGTTGTACTGGGTTATCGAAGGTTATGTTCTTTGTAAACTTATATGGCAAAACAATATCGAAATATTAAACTAATACAAAACAAGGCAAAATATGATATAACAACCTCAAAATATCCTTTTAACTTTCAAATCAGGGAATTTGTCACACATCTGCCCTAACTTACATAATATCTTTGATAGAATATATTTATTAATGATAAAATTTGATACACATAAATTGATAGATCAAAATCCTTTTAAATACAATTAGTGATTAGTTATTAGCATATATATATATATATATATATATATATATATATATATATATATATATATATATATATATATATATATATATATATAAATTTTAATTAGGATCAACCTAATGATAATTTTTTTGAAGAATCTATCAACAGGGATCTTATCCCTGTAATTCCCAGAAAAGACTAAACTGCATTCTAACAAATATCTGATTGTAATAAAATACATTTAATCTTGATTTGATAACAATGGTCGTCAAGTTACAATGACATTCGTTACTTAACATTGTAATCATTTACATATTATTCGAAACATGTAATGATGTCAACATATGGTAGCCTAACATTCACAATAGAAAAGATATTAAACCAAAAATGAACATTATTTCTTATCTCAGTGAACGTCTTATATCGCGATTTCACGTCAGCGGTAAAGTGCTATTATCATGAGAGACATTAACAACCCTCGTTCTTCATCATCCTGTAATTATTATAAAGGAATGCAATTGACATTGTTAAGTTTGAAGCTTTTTATGTTTATCACAATGTAAAACAAATACAATTTTTTATTAATAAAATATACTACATGCAAGGAATCTGCATATTAATTACAAAAATTATTTATCATTATTTTTGAGTTTTCGAACAGATTCATTATATACAATCAATAAAAATAGAGACTCTATGTTAACTACAGAATTGCTATATGTGCGTAGTCATTTTGCATGTATGCAAACGGACGTAAATTATTTCTCAATATTTTCTGTCAATTATGTAAGCAATTAAATGACTGAGTTGCTTCAAAATTATTAATGAATGTGTATGTGTGTGAGAGAGAATGAAAATTTTCTTAATGTTAATTAAATTTTTTATTTATATTTTACTTTGCTGTTTTCATGAAGATTATCAAATTGTGAATATTAAATTGAAAGGAAATTAAATGTGATAATATATAAATTAACTAAATTACATTGGAGCTATTTGAATAAATTTTTCTTATTAAATACAAATTAGTCAAGCAACATTATAATAACAAACGTATGATCATGAAGGTAATATCTCTTACCTATGGTAGGAAAAAAGACAGAAACTATGGTTTTTGACATCAAAGTACAAATAACGCGAAACATTGTATATCAAATTTTACCATACTATTTGTATGTAAATAAATAAATTTGAACAAATCAAGGTTGAGATCCACTACTAATTAAAAAAAAAAAAACAGTAGACACAAATCAATTCGTTGAAACACTTAAGTAGTATTCACAAATACACTGCTGGACAATTGCTAAGGACGAATAACAAATTGCAATGTAACATAACATTAAGCGAGACAAAAGACCTAGTAGGATAAAATATAGTTTCCATACTGTTCAGACATTAGAATAAAGAATATTGTTCTGGAAAATACAAAAGATGTGAAACATCTGAAAGAAAAAAATGTTCATTTGATGCTGCATACGGAAAAATGGAACATCTAAAAGTCAGCAGGCACCTTGAAGAAAGGTATCAGTACGGGATATGTCCACCGTGGAGTGTGATGCAACATTCCACACGTCGTATCATACTTTGCACAACATTACCAAGCAGCTGTTGAGGCAATTTATCCCATTTCTCTGGGAGTACTCGGATGAGGGTGTTTTTGTGTGTCGGAGGATAGTTTGGACCAGCAACTTGCCTCCCCAAAGCATCCAACATATTTTCCATGGGGTTTAGATCTTGAGATCGTGATGGCCATAAGAGGCGTTGAATATCTCGCTGTCTAGACAACCCTGAACAGCGAGTGTTCGATGACATATTGCGTTGTCGTCCATAAAAACAAATTTATCACGGACATCACCACGGAAAAGACGAACCTGAGGAAGTAGAACTTCATTAATGTATCGTTGGCCCGTCATAGTCCCATTCGCAACCAAATGTAGGGGCGTGCAACCATTGATCATGATGCCGGCCCACACCATGACACTGCATGTCGGATATCGGTTCTTTTCCTGGATATTTTCTGGACGATAAGTAGTACCACTCTCGTGCCAGATCAGATGGCGCCTACAATCCCATGACAAACTAAACCTACTCTCATCTGAGATTAGTTCGCATGCCCAGTCCTGTTCAGTCCAATTGCGATGCTCACGACACCATTGCACACAGGCAGTACGGTGCTGTCTGGTCAAATGGACACACACAACAGGTCTGCGGGTGTTTAGTCCTCCTCCCATCAAACGTTTGGCAACAGTTTTTCGGGAGATCTGCTTTCTTGTGGCAGCAAAAAATTGATTTGCCACCTGCTGAGCTGTGGTGTGCCTGTTCCTTTTTGCTGATAGGACGATATATCTGTCTTCTGTATGCGTCGTACTTCTAACACGACCTCCCCCGTGCCACCTACTACACATTCCAGTAGTTTTAAATGACTTCCACAGCCGTGAAACAACGCTGTGTGCGATGTCGAACTCCCTGGCAACATCTGTTATTTTTCGCCTTTCTTCGATCTTTCTAATAATTCGGTCACGCATAAAATCATCTAAGTGATGTCGGGAAGACATGCCAAAAATTTCAAGTTCGTCTATTAAATCTTTCCTGTAAAACTTTGACTTGAAACAACAACTGTCCACACGCGTCAAAACCTTTAAAGCTCTTATGAACGCTATCACGTGATGAACAGACGTGGAAAAAAATTTGCATAAGCATACTTCTTCTTACTATATCCCGCACTTATTCTAATTTTCCACATTTTGCTTCCTTTCATTTTGTGGTTGCCATGAATGATAGTGTTATCCGTCCTTAGCAATTGTTCAGCAGTATATTTTCTAAAACATTATAAATCGGTATTAATCAAACATTTGCGGTATATATATATATATATATATATATATATATATATATATATATATATATATATATATATATATATATATATATATATATATATATATATATATATATATAAATATATATATATATATATATATATATATATATATATATATATATATATATATATATATATATATATATATATGTATGTATATATATATATATATATATATATATATATATATATATATATATATATATATATATATATATATATATATATATATATATATATATATATATATATATATATATATATATATATATATATATATATATATATATATAGGGTGATCTTTTTTAAAGTGACAGTGTTTGGAGAGTCCTGTAGCGCGATCTAATTGTCCAAATGACAACAAACTTGGTATTTAGACTAATCAAAACATGGAAAAAAGGGTTTCGTAAAAACAATTTTTAGTTTTAGAAGTCTCTTTTAGGGCATTTTGTGGCGCTGCTATAGTTTACAACAACGAGAATTAGCATAAACTACGGGTATCAATAAAAATGCGAATGTGCGATGACAGTGCCAGTAATAGGAGTAAAAGCAAGTAATAGTACTTGCTTTTACTCCTATTACTACGTGAGAGGCATGGCCACTGAAGCTCGTTTATTGCTTCAGTGGCCATGCCTCTCACGTTACCGGAACTTGCGTTTATGTTGGTGGATTATCAAATTTGACTATTTTAAAGGACAACATGCGGATTATTCCTGGCAATATGTTACTACTGTGGAGAGCGTTGTGCACGGAATGCATGGTGTTATTTCTGAGAACATTGCTCACATTGAATATGGTCTAATTCCTCACCGGAGAAGTTAATGAAGAAAATAAACATTAATAATTTAACTGTATAACGATTGTATGTGTTAATATTTTTCTTTTCTCACATTTTATACATTGTAAAGCTCTACAAAATGCCCAAACGGCGATTTTTAGAACTAAATTTTTTTTACGGAATCCTATTTACCGTGTCTTGATTAATCTAAATACCAAGTTTAGGGCCATTTCGGTTATATTAGATCATGCCTCTAAACTACAGGGCCCTCCAAACGCTGTCACTTTAAAAAAGATCACCCTGTATATATATATATATATATTTGTAGCAATCCTTGTCGTAAATTAATTATTTTTATTGATTTGTACTGTGTAAAATAATAATTCAATCACTTACAATAAAGTAGTTTCACGAACACGTCATTCTGACATCTACATATGGTATTGCTTTAAAATAATAAATTGACATTACAACAAAATTTTCATTATATTTGTTAAAATAGTTAAATTTAATTCACACACATTTACTTCAGACTGATTCTATTCAGTAGAAGTAGCTATTGTAATTTTTATCATAATTTATGAAATTTTTAAAACATATAAAAGTTAGTCTTTAAAAACTAATTTTCCTTCAAATTAACAAATTGAACTGGTTTATGAATTATAAATTGTTAAATAAAGAGGAAAAATTCCATTTTGATTTTATAATGTATTTTTCCACACTGATGCATTAATATTTCACATAAATGCATTCTTATAGACTTAACATATTAGGGTAAACTAATTATGAATAAAATAATTTTGTGTGTCATGCTCCTGATTAAATGTTAGTCAAAATTATACATATAACCCCTTTTAAGAGTGAATACTTAAATACACTTTCCTTGTACATATGAATTTATATGCAGATCAAGTTTTGGCTTGCAGACAAGATGTATAGAATTTTGACTAAAGTATTGGTGAATTCCTAGCTTAAGTCTTTAGTCACACTTTAATTTTCGTTATCCAGTGGATGCAGAAACTTCAGTTTCATCTAGCTAGAAAATATTATACATGAGTGGTTGCAGTAAGGAGAATGGTACATTATTGTATGTGATGCATGAGCGATTATATCAGAGAATGTAGAACACTTGCTTTGCAAACAGGACAAAGTAGTCTACGGGAAGGAGATGTTGATGAATTATCATTTCGCTATCTGCCTTTGAATTAATAAATGTTTAATCCGTGTTGATGTTGTCATTGATAGAATTCCTACTGCAAGCACTTGAAATATAAGTTAAATATTATATGTATTTATAAATATAATAAAAAGAAGATTGAATTTTTTCTCTACTCTTGTTTTAAGGTAAGGAAATGAAAATTACATGTTGAAAAAAGGAGATGTATGAGATTTTAATGATCAATTGAATAACAGAGATAATTATAACATATTAATAATATGAAAGTAATTATAAATTTAATGAAATTTAATAATAATACAAATATAAAATTATTTTCTACAAAATTCACTCAAAAATGTTTTTTACATTATATTTAAAAAAATAATTCCTGAATATTGAAATTTTCTAAAGCTTTTAATAGTTTTTCTTCATTTGTAAGAATATATTCATGATCTATTGTTGAAGAATCATTTTAAATTTTAAGAACTTTCGATAACTTATTCAACGATTTCATTTGTTTTATGAAAAGTTTATTACAATATTGTTTGTAAATTAAATTTAAATTATTCTTGATTTATAAATTATTTAATAATATTTATCTTAAATCAAATTTTAACTCGAAAATTAATTTAGTGAAATTAGCCTCTCAAATAGGTATTTTGCCAAGGATTTCTTTATTCAAATTTTTTAGATATTACAACTGTTTTGCAAATTCAAATTAAATAAATAAAAAATATTCCGTCAATAAATAAGTAAACTTTTGCGTAACATCAGAATACAAAAATAAAATTTCAACCAATATATTTATAGAATAAAAATTAATAGCTTCTTCACTGAATTGTATAAATTGTTCTACACATAATCAATGAAAAATAAATTTTTAATTCTGTTGTATTAAACAAGAGATTAAAATCGTCTTCCATCATTTTGTTGAAAAGAGTTTTGAGGGACAACACAACTTTGTCATTTCCTGATATATCATACCTAATTATTTATTTGAAATTGAATGAAATTGAAAGTACTTTCTAAATAAAATATATCTCTTATATTTTGGCAAAAATCACTAGTCATATGTACTAAAAAATATGTTTTAATAATATTTTTAAATAATTGCATTTGTTTATTAAATAAAGCAAAGTAACTAAAACATAAAATTTAACACAGGATGAATCTCTGATGACGGAAATTGCTTAAGGAATTACGGGAAATTTCGATTTTTAAATGATTCACTCCTTCCATGGATATTTTATGGAGCATTTATGTGCTCAATGTGGAATGATATAAATCCGCGAATGATTCCAAATTTTGGTTAACATCTTCAAACAATCAAAGATGGATTTTGCATACTTATTTTGTTTAAATTAATCTGTAAATTTGAGTACTTAGACAATTTCAGAATTTCCTATTGTTAGACATAAATATATTTCCCTAGATTTGATAACTTCTCGCTAAATATCAAAAAAGAAAGGATTCTCTCTAAAAATACACCATAGAAAAATACAGCACAAGATGTCCTACAGTTGGGAGATGTTAGGCTCTTAGTTCTTGTTGGACACTAATGATATCTATATTTTTTTTACAATTTAATTCAACTTTATTATTTGATACGTAAATGATTTCTCTCATTTCAAATGAATTTTTTCAATTTAAATTTCCTCATAATGAAGCAAAAATAGGAACTCACTTTTACTCGAACACAAAACAAATTGTTAATCTAAAATGTCCCTTAGCTTGAAATTTCAAAGTTATGGTAGCGCTTTGGATACTAGAATATGTAAAGCAATGAATTTATCAAGGTAAATGTTCTGAAAGGCTTTCAGACGAAATATTATTTACTCTTCGTGAATTATTTATATCAAAAACATGCTTATTTGATGTTTATTTATACATATGTATGTTCATAAATTATAATAAACATAGTATGTAAAACACTCGTTAATTGGGAATGAATAATACATGTCATTTCAACTCACTTATGTATAATAAATTTAATGAAGTGTACTGTGTATATAATAGTTTCACAATACAGTTTACTTATATTCGGCTAAAATATTAATTCTAATCGTATGTTAATGAGTTTATTTATAAATTGGTATTATTATTTTTATTTTTTTATAAAAGTAGTTTTAGTAGTAGAAGTATTTTTTATAATTTTCAAATATAATTGTATGTCGTTTATTCGCTCATAATATAAACTTTAGGCATTCATCTTTAAAATTAAAATAATGTAGTTAAGTAAAAAAATTTATCTTCATAAATCACAGAGATAAAATGAACTCATATTTAAAAAAATTCAAGTATGAACTAGTACTTTTTGAACTTTTGTAATTTAATACCTAACACAATATGTAACAAATAAACTAACCATCATTTGATCTAACAATTGTCATGTGTTATTTCTTATATACAAGTATAATATTTTATAGCCTGCATGAATATTTACAAATGAAGAGGAATAGCATAAGAACAATGATAAGAAACAATGCAAAATAAAATAAATTCCGCAATTATTAGAAAAATCTACATTTTAGATCCATCAAAAGAAAAACTACCTTTTATATATTTTCTTGAAAATGAAAAGGATTATGTAGTGTAATTTTCACTTCATTAACCTGTTTTGGCTTAATCTTGAAATCGATAACCGTACTATTCCTTAATTTTTTAAATTCTTTAATTTATTCTAATTGAACTACTGAAAAGTAATATGATGACATCAGAAATTTTTAGTTTTTTACGTAGGTACTAGAAAGAAGTGAAGCATAAAAAAACTCACGATGAATTCAAGGATAAAAGAAAACAAAAAATATATTTTAAATTGATTTTGTTTTTAAAGTGGTGACTTGTTTTGTGTCATAGATAAATCTAAATAAAAATGTATGTAAAATTTTGTCTTATAAAGTTAATGGTAAAATTTTAATATTAATAATGATTAAATTTAAGGATTATTTTTGCGCATCTTTATTTCTTTATTAAGTTCTAGTTTATGTTCTAATATAAATATGATAAAAAAATTTTAAAGTTTTAATAAATCTAAAGGGAGAACAATAAAGTGAAAAGACAAAACTATTTACATATAATAAACAAAGAGAACACACAACTAATAGTCAAAGAAAATTTAAAATACAAAATTTATTATTTGAATCAATTATATAGCCACGCAGAATAAAAGGAAATAGAAAAAAACACAATAAATAAAATAAAATGAAATTTTCAATTTCAAAAAAAAATAAATAATTAAAATATTTTTTGATATGGCTTCGGTGTGTAATGGCTTAATTTAGAATTTAGTCTTGGGCCATTGCAGAAAAGCCATACTTTCTGAAATTGTGGTCAACACGCTTTGATGAAACTGCCATGTTGGTGCTTCATTTCATTTGATTAATTATTTAACGGATTACGATGCGATGATTTTATCATCTCTATTTCTGAAAATATTCCTTATCTCTGTTATTAATATAAACATAATATTATATCTATAAGTAAGAAATACACATATTTGTACATCATTAGATTAACTAACGTCCTTATGTAAAAAGCAAAACAGTATCTTAGAAAGGATTTATTCAACACAAAAATAATTTAAGTTAAACGTTTTATATTATTTGGAACATTTTTCATAAATTAATCTAAAAAAGGCATTTATTTTTATGTTTTTTTGAGATAAATATTCTGAAATATACCCATTCATAGTTATTCGAAAGCTATGAGGGTTTCTAAGGAATTTAAGTTCATTTATTGATTAAAAACACAATAGTATTTCCTTAATGTAAGTCTATAAAATTAAGTCAAATGAAATAATAATAGACGTAATTATTGTTTTTTATTTAGCTTAAAATTAAAATATTTAATTTATTATTATCAAAATATTGTACTGTATCATATTATTTTCTTTTAGATAATTTAATAAATATACTGTAAGAAATTAAAAAAATACAAGGTTTATAAAAATATAATATTGAAATATTTCAAATTTTGTTAAAAATTCTCAAATAAGGAAGCATTAATTTGAATGACCTTGTTATTTGCATTTTAAAATTTAATTTTATTATGCTTTGCGATATACCGATAGGTAAAGGAGTTTAAATCACTCCGATATCAAATACCTCGAGATTTTCAATATTTTATCAAGATAGAAATCTGAACTTAATTTGTATTCATGTCTTCCCATCATTTAAGAACTTTAATGGACACTTGTTCCTTTACGTTAGAGAATCCATTAAACTTTCATAGATATTCTGAACTATAAAGTCTATGGTTAATTGAAGAAACAATCACTGAAAAGAAAAATTAATCTATTTATTGAACTTATGTAGCCTAAATATAAAGATTCGGTTGATATCACAGATGTGGCATTTAAATTTATTTAGAGACAATGGAAAATCTGCATTATGACCCACATTATACATATTATATAAACAATTACAAATAAAGAGAAAAAAATTCTCTTACACACCAAACTATAATCCTAGTATTTGAATTTAATGATTTGAATGGAATTGATAAGTTGAAAAATGAGTTGTTTTATATCGAATTATTGCATCAATATGAGATTTAAAAAATTATTTGTGAATACATAAAAAACTCGCCTTATTCTTCACTTTTTTCAGCCAGTATTAGTTCAGAATAGCATAATATCAATCATCATAGTGAAAAGAACACATTTCACGATCTTGTTAATAATAGCAGTCACATCATTTTACTATAGCACAAACAATACAACTATATTTTATGACCTACCATAGAAAGTAAACAGAATCGAGTCATTAATCTGCATGAAAGAACTAGAAATTGATTAATTTACTCCTCTCAGCTGAGTACATTTATAATAATAAATCACTGACTTCTTGTTTTGTTTGATGAAAGCAAAAGTTATTCGTCTGCTACTTACCAGCATAAATTTTTTTCGGGAGATTAACATTATTATTTTTTTAACTTACCAACAACATTCCTTACATCGAAACTTTCGAAAAGTATATTATTGCAATGATATTTGGGGAAAAACAATTTTTGATAAGAAATTATTAAATATTTTAGGTAATTATTTTAGATATTAATATTTTTCTTCCATCAATTTTATTTCTTCTGTTTATTAATATAAAAATAAAGGTCTTAAGGGTATAGAAACTTTATTTCCAATTATTAAACTTAAATTTAAGTTTAATCAATTCCACTGTAAATAATTCCTTTTTTCTCCCAATATATAATATAGTGAGTTACATCACTTGAAAATATTTCTTTATGTATGGTTTTTAAATGTTTCATAAATAAATAATTCAAAAGATGATTGTTAAATTTAATGATAGACATAACAAAATCAATTTTAAAAATTACTAGAAAGTTTTTATTTCAAAACTATTTGAAATAATATTACATATGTTTGCTTGGTATGTGATGCAATTGATTTTAAGAAAGGGAATTTTTAAATGCTTTTATTTTCGGATTTTCTAATTGCTAGATTAAGTAACGTAATCGCAGTGTGATATATAATTAAATGAGTACTTGAGTGACAGTGGTTTTGTCAATAGATAATGCCTCAGAACATTGCACGCCTAATTAATTGGTTAATATATGTTATACTCATATTAGTAATAATTAATATAAATTGTATTCACATTAGCATGGCTCACTCCAAGGATATATCTGAGCGATTGGGAATATCTGTGAATATATATTTACTTACTCTTTATCTGATAAGTATGTGGGATTACTTTATACATTCAAATATCATAATGTGAAGTACCCATATCATGATATATGCATGCATACATATCACATATAATGATATATTCATCATCATCTAAAATTAGGATTACGTTATCTAGTTAGCAAACTTAGATTTTTGACATTCTATTTAAAACAGGAAGAAACAATATATTTTCGATTAAAAAACTAATTCATACTATAATTATTTCATGATTTCAACATTAAAATGGATAGCAATTACTATAAAGTAGATTAAAATAAATAAATTCGTTTAAATATCAAGTAATTATATCTTACTAAAGCAGAAAATATAAAATATAAGGAGAATAAATTTTATAATATTTGGAATTGGGTATGTCATATTAAAAATTGATATTTGTGTGTTTACGTACGACCTTAAATAAAATTATTTGGCCATAAACAACTAAATGTGTAAAGCAATTTCAATACAGTTTACTTGTCTTTAATATGTCTCTGTATCAAATAAATAAACATATTATGAAAATAAGCATTTCATGAGTTTTATGAGAAACATTTTGTTTTTTATTACAATATTATATATACTTAACGTAAAATGTATGTCACTTACATGAAAATTACCAAATACACTCGCATCTTAAAAAATAACTTTTACTGATTTTAATGCATCCTCTCAGGACAATGTAAGAAATATATTTCGGATCACTGATGAACACAATTTTTGAGAGGAATAATCATGAATAACAATAGTAAAAAAATCAATGTCACATTGAGGCATCCATAATAACTTAAAATTAAAAGATGAAACTATCAGATAAGTATAAATTTTTCATTGGTTAAAAATATAATATCAATAGCACCGTAAGCATATATATCCATAAAAATTTATTTAATGACAGAATAAGTTTCTTGCATTTAAATTACATGATTTTAATCAAAGTCATTAAAGTTCATGAAGTCATTTTCTTCATGAAATTTGTAAATATGTAAGTGAATTGTATTGAAATGAATTTCTATAGAAGAGAACTAACTGTTGCTTTAAAATGAAAAGATTCATAGTTTTGTTTCGTAAAATTAGTTTTATGTATTGAAAAATTAAAACTACGATCATTTAAATTTTTTATGTGTACTTTTTACGAATAATTTTATTGCTTAAGGATTGTTATTATTATAAAACAACAACGTTTCCAAGTTCATTGGATAGTTTAACTGTTTACTAATTACAAAGAGTTTTTGAATTAATTGAATTATATAAAAATGTATTAAATCATTTCTTTTCATATCAATTTTATTAAAAATTAAGTTAAAACAGTATAAATGCTAATTTCAGGGTCTATTTTATATTATTCGATATCCCATTTCATTTCTGTAATATTATTTTTATATGTATTATAGTTTTATTTATTTATTTTAGTATTGGGTATTTAAATATAGTAGGTATTTATATTTACTTAGTGATATACCATCATACGCTTAGAAATCCGCATTTGTCATAACCAATTGATTAAAATGAAGAAATTGAAAAATAAATGAATTGAATAAGATGATAAAATTGTATAAATGAAAGCAATAATCAATTGAAATAAAAATTTTGGCTGTTAGAAATAAGCAATAGAAAAGAGTAATATAAAAATTCATGTCTTCAATAAAGTAGATCCATTGGTGAATAATGCAATAAACTCAAATTAATATAAAAATTAACGTCATTAAATACAACAATCAATTTTCGTTCTACTTACTTCTGGTTTCTTTTGAAGTTCCTTAGTTCAATAATGAAGTATTTTATTTACAGAAAAAAATTACAAAATTATTTCAAACTATTTTACCTTATAATCAAATCAAGTTTCGATAATTTTCTGTCATAGGTCACTAACTTAGATTATAAATTCGTTTTCATAAATGAAATTACGAAATTGTTGAATTAAGTGTTTTAAGTTAGTGTGATGATGGGCTATAATAGGAGAATAATCCCACGAAGAAAAGTGAAGATGATGCAAAATAAGAGCCTGGTGTCAGTAGATACGTCCAAATAAGCTCAATCAGTGTACGCTTGGAAGGATGCAAATACTTACATATTATTTTGCAAATGAAGATGAGATTTCACAAATAATGAGATAATAAATATTAAATGCTGTTACTCGGATAGACCTACTGAATATCTTCATTGAGAACGTATTTGTCTCTCTGAATTTGGAAAGGTTAAATGTGATATTTCAAAAAATCAAAAACTTTTTATAGCATAAAAATAGTTATTAAAATGATGGTAGTAGAAAAAGGAACAGAAAAAGTGAGTGATAAACATTATATGATCCTACAGGTGACTGAAGAGACTGAAATCAAAAAGTTAGTAATAATTTTCCTTAGTTGCTTACAGAGACTGAACAAATATTCCAGTGTACCGCGTATGCAGTAATTAAAGAGTTTTATTTTCCAATCAACTTGAAATTGTTCTTGTTTTAGGAAGATTGTAACTTGTGTGTTAGTGTTCGCATCATTCAGAATCCCCTTAAATCATTTTGTAATTAGCTCACCTATCCAAAATACTACCACAAAATGGCAAACCATTTATTTGAACAATGGATACGGTTGTTAAGAGTTCATGATTGGCAGAGCCTACCGTATAATACACTCAAAAATGATTATGTATTTCGTCAGTGCAGTTATGTTTTCCTTGCCGGTGAGAGGCATTATTACAAAGAAACGATCTTCCTAACTAGCTGATATTGAGTGAGCTTTGTGGTCACATTTTCATCACAATAACTTCAGGGAAGAAAAAATTGCATTTCCTTGATGGGCTGCCATGGAAAAGAATTACGATGAATGGATGGATACATTTCACATTAACATTCAATATCCCGTGTCATCACTGTAAAATTATCTTCTTTTTTATGCTTTTTTTCAGAGTGCCATTGTTGGTCTCAATTTTGTTTTTAGGGAGGACAAAGTTTGACTATGTATAAGTCCTTCTGTTTTTTATCCTGTTTATGATCATATATGTTATAAGTATCAGAACTTGAAAATAATTCCAGAATAAATAATTCAGAGTTACTTTTTGCTTTAAACCCATGGAAAATTACTGAGATGTTTTAGACAGCAGCCCAGGTGCACAAGTTTACCATCCAGAAAATATGACAGCTGAAACATCCACTTCATGGAAAACAAGAACTTTTAAAAAAGAATTGTTAGTTAATCAGTTGTTATGCACCGATAGATGATGCAACAAAACTATTTCAATTAGGGGAGGTTAATAATCTTTCCCAGCTTTTGGGTTAACTCTTCATTAATTTGCCAGAGAGGATTTTGTGTCAATTTTATATCAATTGAGTTTTGTTTATTTCTTCTGTATTTTGCGTGTTATTTAATTACTTTCAGTAAAACTTTCTTCGCTTTTTAAATATTAGATTATGTCTATGTAACTTAAGTCTCAATAACTTTTTTCCTCTGAGGTAAAACTAAAATCATAAGTGTTCTTTGGTTTCTTAAGACATTATACATCGTTAGAAATGAAAACTATTGGGATGATCTAACGTCGCTTCAGTTATTTCTAAGTAATAATGTAATTAACATTATTTTATAATAAAAGACAGCAATTTCTGATATGAAAAAATACATTTATCTATAAATCCCAAACACTGATATCAGACATCAGAAATAAAGGAAATTTGGATGAAATGAAAGTTAAATATAAAGACAGTAAAACTTGTCTAAATTTATGAGAAAAATTTATTTTCTATAAGAGAAAATATGTAATAAAAATACAGGATTACAAAGTGTTTTGATAAAATCTTACAATAAGCAAAATAGAATGGTTACTCTAAGTGTGTGAGATGAAAAAAACTTAATTTATTGTTTTAATATCAGCTACTTTTTACAACAGAAGCTTGATGTTAATGTTTGTTTGTCGCTCAACGGTAATTTTTTGCACACGAGGGCTAATTAGAGATACGCAAGTTCTTACTTGTGAAAGTAAGAACTTGCGAATTTTCTGAAGTTCTTTCTTTCTGATTTATCAATAAGGTTTACTATACATGAATAGTTCTCCTGGTAGAAAAATTAATTGGAGGACATTGAAAAGACATTGAGCTTAGGCCCTTAAGATGTCCACTTTTCAAAATACACTATTTGTAAACTTTCTTTCACTCTCAGGTTCATTGAAAGAATAATGTGATTTGAAGTAATTGTTTCAAACCTGGAACCAGGGGGTATGCGTACCCCTCTGGGGCTTGAGCTAGCCACCAGGCGCGTAGGCAGGTGGTGGATAGCCGAACGTCCTGTAGGAATGACAGGATAGCCTTGAATATTGAATAAGAGGCCGCGAACCAGCTCCCGTAAACCCTGGTGTTATGCGTTCCGTGCCTAGGGCTAATTGGCACCGCGGTATTGGTGTCTTAACGGAGCCTCTAGTTGCCTGGCGAACTTCTAGAGTAAATTGCCTTGCCCAGTAACTCAGGCAATGCTGGGTGGACTGTCATATTACCTGAGCTTATTAAATGTTATTATATGGCTGAAAAGACATTAAAAATAACAAACATTTCTGCTTTTGCAGGAGAAACTTCTGAAGCAGACCTTTCTGAAAAAGACAAGGGAACTCAGAGACAATCTAATGAAGGGGTAGCAATGAAACCTTCACAGGAGGTAGAAATGACCTCCAAACCATCTTCTTCTGGTGAGAGTCAGGAAGCTATCTCTAGCATGACTGACTCTCTGACCAGAATCAAGCTTAAAAAGAGAATATCTGGTGCCCAGAAAAAGAAGCTGGTGAAGGAGCGCAAAATCGCTGAGGGGACTTGGGTTGAAAAACCCAAGGCAACCAAAGGCGAGAAGCGTCCTGCCAACCGGATGAACCAGGGCAAGGTCGGAAAGGCTGCCAAGAGAGAAGGACCTGAGGGATTTACTTACAGGGCGGCTCTCACGGCGATCAAGATGGCCGTGCTCTTAGAAGGTCATCCGAAAAAACGGTTAACAGAGAAACAGGCCTATGACCTGGAACTCTTGTTAACCAGGAAAATAGGAAGGAATGAGGAGGGTTTTGCCCCAACCTTCCTATCCTGTAAACTTGAAAACGGGGCTCTTATTATCAACTGTGCAGATCTGGAGAGCTCAAAGTGGCTGGAACAGAATGTCAATGATATAAGCCCTTGGCAAGAACATAAACTCTTGGTGGGTGAGGCAAGGAAACTTGTCAGAACCACCAAGATAATTGCAAAACTGCCAAAAATCTGTAATGAACTGGAACCTAAAGAGCTCCTGAGAAAAATCGAGGCTCAGAACGGTGGGGTCACTCCAATGGAGTGGAACGTTCTTAACACCAAGAACGACCCATCTGGGCGGACCATCGTTCTTAGTGTGCCTGAATTAGATGCTGCCACACTTCGTGTAAGGGGATATAGGTTTCATATTGGACTTCACCATGTGCAGGCTAAAGTACTTGATAAACCTGCTCCTGCTGATGGGGGTGAAGGTAGTTCAAGCCAACCTCCACCACAGTAGAAGTGGTACTACTAACCTCAGTAAGAAGTTTCTTGCTGGGGATATACACCTGGCCCTGATTCAAGAACCCTGGTTGGTTAGGGGGAGAATCAGTGGTCTCAAAGGAACTAAAGGTAAGCTTATCTATTGTACTAATGGTAACGCTAGAACTTGTATACTCTTACATAAAAACATTGAGGTTCTTCCCCTCTCTGAATTTATTCTTAGGGACCTGACAGCTGTGAAAGTCAGACTCAACATAGAGGGTAGGGACAGGGAAATTGTTTTTGGCTCTGGATACCTGCCCTATGAAGAGAAGGCTCCACCTGACCATTCTCTGCACAAGCTCATGAACTTTTGCAGAAATAACAACTTACAGGTAGTCCTAGGACTAGACTGTAATGCTCATCATGTTGTCTGGGGAAGTACGGACACAAATAAAAGAGGTGAGTACCTTTTGGAATTTATTCTAAACTATGGGTTAGATATTCTAAATGAGGGCAACGAACCAACTTTTATTACTTCCAATCGATCTGAAGTAATTGACATTACTATAGCGACAACGCTGATTAGTAAAAATATCAAATACTGGAAAGTAGATGACAGACCTTCTGGTTCAGATCATCAAAACATCCATTTTGAAATTCACTCTAATGTGTGTCTGGATCGCATATTCAGAGACCCAGTTAGGACGGACTGGAAGAAATTCCAAGAAGAACTGACTGGGTTGATTGAGCTCGGGAACAGACCTATTAGAGACAACTACGATCTAGAAGTTACAGCAGATCTCCTGCAGAGAAGTATTCTAGATTCTTATCATAACAATTGCCCCATTCGCACTAGAAGAGCTAAACTCCAATGCCCTTGGTGGAATGACTCTCTAGCTGCCGAAAGAGCAAATGTTAGAAAACTTTTTAACAAAGCTAAGAAAAATGGTGAATGGGAGAACTATAAAAGGGCCCTCACTATTTATAACAAACTTGTTAGAAAAAGCAAAATTAACTCCTGGAGGAAGTTCTGTGACGAGATAGATTCTATTTCTGAAGGAGCTAGACTCCAGAAACTCCTTAAAAGGGATGAACCTATTTTGGTTGGTACCCTAAAAGACGAGGAGGGTAATTTTGCTGCTTCCGGAAAAGGGGTTATGGAAATTATGACCAGGACCCACTTCCCGGGAGCTAGAGATATTTATAGCAACGAAGGGGAACATTGCATTGGCTCTTTGCAAAGAGTCAATAGCAATCAATGGACCATCGCTAAAAATATCATAAACTACAACATTGTTAAATGGGCAATTTTTGCCTTTAAACCTCTAAAATGCCCTGGGCCTGATGGAGTTATGCCCATCATGATCCAGAAGGCAGAGAAGGTTGTCATACCAATGCTAACTAGAATTTATAGAACTAGTTTGGCCCTGGGATATATACCAAAGACATGGCAAAAGACTAGGATTGTTTTCATTCCAAAACCTGGCAAGGACACTTATGACCAGGCCAAGTCATACAGACCAATCAGTCTTTCTTCATTCTTTCTTAAAATTATGGAGAAAATCATTGATCGGCATATTAGAGATTACTTGGGTAGAAATAGTCCCTTGCATGCTCTTCAATTTGCCTATCAACCCGGCAAATCTACAGAGACTGCTCTACATCAGCTAGTTTCCAAGATTGAAGCCACTCTGGATCAAAAGGATATTGCCTTGGCAACTTTCCTCGACATCCAGGGTGCTTTTGATAATACTTCCCATCCATCCATCCTCAATGCACTTAGAGGGGCAGGGATTAATCAGACCCTGTGTACTTGGATTGAGGCCTTAATTTCGGATAGATATATACAAATGAACATCTTCGGTGAATCATTTGAAAAAAAGACTACTAGAGGTTGTCCTCAAGGAGGTGTTCTGTCACCATTACTTTGGAACCTAGTTGTAAATAGCCTTATAAAACATCTAAATGATAAGGGCTATTATACGCAGGGATATGCTGATGACATTGTCATCCTTATCCTTGGTAAAGATTTTGACATAACTTGTCATCTCATGCAGGATGCTCTAAGTTATGTAGGTCAATGGTGCATGGATAGGGACCTGATGGTTAATCCTCAGAAAACCTACCTTGTACCTTTTACACGCAAAAAGAAACGGAAAGGTTTTTTCATACCAAGACTTTTTGATGTTGAAATCAATGTGGCTTCAGAGGTGAAGTATCTGGGCATCTATTTAGACCAGAAACTCACCTGGAATAAGCACATTGATGATAGGATCAACCGAGCAAAGAAAAGCATTATGATTTGCAGGCGAATGCTTGGTAAAAACTGGGGTTTACATCCAAAACTGATGTTATGGATGTACACAGCTTTTGTCAGGCCCATTTTCACATATGCCTGTGTGATCTGGTGGCATAAGGTGGAACAGAAGACTGTGATTGACAGACTGGGGAGTCTACAAAGACTAGCCTGTCTCTGCATCACAGGAGCAATTTCCACCACGCCAACCAGAGCATTGGAGGTTGTGTTGGATCTGACTCCCTTGGACATCTTCATCTGCAGCGTTGCAAGAATGAATGCATACAGAATGAAGCTGCAAAACCACTGGTATGACCAGCCTGTTGCCAAAGGGCACAAGGGCATCACCAGGAAAATTCAAGACCCTACTTTTCTGATGCCATCTGACATCATGGAAAAAACATACATGTTTGATAGGACATTTGATATAGTTTTTCCAACTAGAGAGGAATGGGATAACAACATGTTTGAAACTAAAACAGGAGATCTAATCTGGTACACAGATGGATCACTGAAGAACAGCCTCTCAGGACTAGGAGTTTGTGGCGTGTCACCAAGAATCAGCTTGTCTGTAAGCCTTGGGCGATACGCTTCGGTCTTCCAGGCAGAAGTTTTGGCCATTATCCACTGTCTGCGACTGAATATGAAGAAGGGTTACTACGATAAGCGGATTCTCATTTTCAGTGACAGTCAAGCCGCTTTAAAAGCGCTTAATTCCTTCGAAATCAAATCTAAAATGATTCTGGAGTGTAGAAACCTTCTTACAGAACTGGCAACTAGAAACAGTGTGATCCTTGTATGGGTGCCAGGGCACAAAGGTATCGAAGGTAATGAAAGGGCTGATGAGCTTGCTAAACAAGGATCGTCTTTTGTTCCCATTGGTCCAGAACCTTTTTGTGGGATCAATTTGAAGACCGCAAAAACCAATGTTCTTATTTGGGAAAAACGGAAGATGTATGAAGCTTGGCTCAAATCTCCTGGTCAAACCCACGCTAAAAGTACGATCTGTAGATCATCAGCGAGGATTTCCTATGAAATTCTTAGATGCTCTAGGCAGAAGATACGTTTAATCGTAGGCTTCATAACTGGGCACTACTGTTTCAGAAAACATCTCCATAAAATGGGACTGTTTCAGCAAGACCCTATCTGCAGGAAATGTCATATGCAAGAGGAAACGGCCAAGCATATCATTTATGAATGCGAGGCTCTTGCCCTCCCTAGATTAACCTCTTTAGGCATCATCCATACTAGAGAGTTACACCTAGATTCCATTAAAGGGTTATCAGACTTTATTAATAAAGTGGGTGATCCGAGCAACTGGAACTAAGAAACATTGGGTTTGGAGTTAACAGTACAAAATGCTGATAAAAGCAGAGGTGCTCAATGACATACAAACCCAACTCGAAGAAGAAGAAGAAGAATTGTTTCAAAAATTTATTGGTGGACATTGAAAGGACATTGAACTTAGGCCCTTAAGATGTCCACTTTTCAAAATATACTATTTGTAAACTTTCTTTCATTCTCAGGTTCATTTAGAGAATAATGTGATCATCTTGAAGTAATTGTTTCAAAAATTTATTGGTGGACATTGAACTTAGGCCCTTAAGATGTCCACTTTTCAAAATATACTATTTGTAAACTTTCTTTCACTCTTAGGCTCATTGAAAGAATAATTTGATCACCTTGAAATAATTGATACAAATATATTTAATTTCAGTCAAATAATATTTTTCATAAAAAGGTAAAAATAGAAGAGGAAAAAGTAAAATGAAGGCATCTGACTACAAAAATGACAAAATATGTTTTATATTCAGCATTACTTGAATTTAAACAATAAAGTAATTATTATTATGATGATAAATTTAAAAAAAATTTTAATGATACATATATAAAACGTATCATTCCTAATGCAAGCCAAATGAAAAAAACCCACGTTTAAATTAGTTAAAAATATTAAAAAAGCTGATTTATAAAAAAGGCTTTTAAAAATAAAGAAAAAAGAATGACCAAAAAGTGCCTTTCACTAAAAAAAATCATTATTAATAAAATATTTATTCTAAAGGATTAAAAATTCAAAAAGCAAAATTTAGAAAAACGACAAAAAACAACGTTATGGGGAATGAAAGTAATCAAAAAGTAGATATAAATTAATAAACAATACAAAAATGAATTTAAAAGCTGAATAGTAAAGTAAATGATATTTATAAGTAATTTTTTTGAGAAAGTATTTTAAAATGACATTTTGATTAAAAAAAATTAATTGCAGAATGAGTTAAAGAGATTAATATTAAAATAATACATTCTTAGATTGTAAACTGTTTTATTAATCGCGATTTTTTGTAAAAATGCAAAGATATTAAGTACTTAGGAGCATTGGTGGAAATGATTACAAGAAAATAATAAAAAAATAGTTTACTTAGGTAATTAGAAAATGACAACAAAATGCACTGTCCTTTTTTACTAATCAAATAAGCTATTTAGAAACATATTCCGTATTTTTAAACAAGGAATTTAAATATTTGGTCATAGCCAATGAGTGTTCAGGAATGAAAAGGAAATACTAGCTAAAATCCAATTATAAAATTGAATTTAAACATATTGCTGAAAAGGCGAAAAAACATTTCGCTTACCTTATTAAAGAAGTAAATAAATAAATAAAAGTTCATTTAATGTTTGTGTTGAATAAACGAATAAACTTACTTTAATCATAAAAAAACTATATTTAACCATTATGATTTATGGAAATATATCCAGAATAAATCTTATTGGTAATATAGAGAAAGAGTAAGTAAACACCACTATTCCCATAAAAATAAGACGTAAGCAGTGACTAAAACTAAAAGTATTGATGTGCATCAGATCATTTTCAAGATAAATGAATTAAGAAAAACTAAATATATTTTAACTGACAGTGAAAAAATCAAAATAAAATCCGTGCAAAAACTATATGTAAATAAAATACATTATCTATCAAATCCAATTTGTATCATCATGAATAATATTATTTCCTGAAGCTATATATCCTAAAGTTAACAAGCTTAGAATTATCAAAAGATAAAATCGTGAAGATTTCAGTGAATTATTTAAATTAACAGTTATAGTGTGTGTGTGAACTAGTTTTCACTAAATAAACTTCAAACTGAAAAACATTATTACTACTGAAATCGTGCATTCAAACTGAAAACCAGATGAAAATCAGCTTAAGAGACTTATGTAAATTTACTTTAATAATAACTGTTAATGGTTTTATTACGATCCATTATAATAATTTATCTTGGAATTATTTTTGTTTATATATTTTTAGTTACGTGAAATGTAATTTAATTTAATCGTGGTTAAATTTAATCAAAATAATAAAATAATCATGATCACGTTTCATCTAATCATAAGCGAGATTAGCTGAGCGTACATTTAGTTGAATATCCATTGAGATGCTTAATTATCTTCCACTGAAAATGTCTTAATCTAAATTGCTAAATATAGGATCAATTAGTTTTAAGTAAAACAAAGAATTCAATGAAAACATTAAAATTTTCTTTAAATCTATTTATCCGAATATTTTCAAAAATTCTACACATTTTCAACTATTACTAAATTTTAACAGAATTTATATATAAGAGCAATATATATAAGAACAATAAGGGTTATATTATCTATCAATGTATTAAGTGAAGATGTATGAATCTATAATACCGATAATAAGAAAAATTTCATTAAAAAAGAAATTAAGACCCAAAATATAATAATAAAATCAAGGTAAATATTTCGAACCTTTTGAAATAAATGACAAATCTAACGAGAAAATGTCATATATACGATTGGTAGAAATCCATACAAAATTGAATCTTTTAATGCAGTAAGAGCAATTATCGTTTAGACTTTCAAATACATTGAATCTAATTAATTGTGAATTATAAACTATAAACTATGATTGTGACTTATATAAACTCATATTGCCAGCAGTTTAATAGACTGAAAGCAGTTAATTTAAGGTAATACTCTATACCAATAGAATTTAATAACTTTGATTTTAATCAACTTATTGGATTTTGGTGTAGACAGTTTTAAAGAATATGCTATTCCATAAAAAATATTAATATTTCATAATTATATGGAAGCATAGTTGGCCACAATCATGAAAAGTTTCAGTGTTCTTATCAAGGAATAATTGAGTATATGCATATTTCATTATATACATAATATTCATTTTAAACAGGGAAATACCTAATGGAACCCTTCTAAAGATTTATTGATAATAAATAATATTTTTTAACTATTCATTATATTAAAATAACTTATGTTTCATCAAAAAATTGCGACTAAACATTAAATTGTTTTATTAATAATTTTTATATAAGCATCAGAAATATTATCATTAGCACTTTATTACCTTGATAAAAAGGGTCATTCCTTTTATTTGAAAAATATAACGAGGCGTATTTTCCAAAAATGTGAGAATAACAAAAGGAATGAAGAAAACAAAAAAGGATTTACATTCAGCAGTCAGGAAAATATTTTCATGAATTAAAAAATAATCTCCGTGATTTTATATGAAAATTATTAATTTCTGTGATTAAATTTTAGTTTTTCTGCTTATAGAGTCTGAGAGTAACGGCTTTATTTGAATATTAGTTCTCGTAATAAATAGTTGTGGAATTACATAATATTTCATAGGTATTGGTGTCACTTTAAAAATTCTAAGAAATACTATTTGAGGACAAATTTTAAAATATACCATTAGAGGACAAATTCTAAAATATATCATTTGAGGACAAATTCTAAAAAATACCATTTAAGGATAAATTCCAAAATATTCCATTCGAGGAAAAATTCTAAAATATACCATTCGAGGACAAATTATAAAATATACCATTCGAGGACATTACTCGTAGTATGAAGATAGGATATTAGTATTTTCACATTTTTTCAAGCCCCAAGTGTTTTTAGCTAATGAAGACAAACATATATACTGTAAAGAGTATCATCTTTGCTAACTTATAAAATGTAATAATTATAATCTTTTTCTTTATTACTCAAAGCATTCTTTACTGACTCTCTTTTAAAATTATATGAGTATCCTTTATTGACTATTTTTAAAATTAAAAAAATTTATTAGAGTGTTGAGTTATTTAAAACATTGCAATCAGTTTCGTCTTTCTACTATCATTAAACAATGATTTATTGAAGTGTTGTTAAATATCTTTTAACTGGCTTAATAACTTACTTCTTTCATATAAATTACTAATTATAGTTGTTTAAGACTTTCATATATTTTACTTCTTGATGTATTTGTTTGGGTTTTTAGATCACATAGCTGAACATATTCAATAAAAGTTATATATATTTCCTTTTCAAGTAGATACTCAATTCACACATATATATAATCTACATATACATAAAGTCCCACAATGTATACGATTTACTTATCTGATTTTTCCATTATATTGAACAGTATTTAATAAAAATATATTTGGATTATAAATGTTTAGAATGCAATATAATTATTTCAAACGTTCAAGAGAAACATATTACTTTTCCATGCATTCCCTTCCAAACTCATTAAATGATTCAAATAATGTTCATTATAATGTTAACTCACAATTACACATATTACAGCTAGATAAATTCTTCAAAAATAGAATGTAGTGAGATAAATCATTGACATGTTTTAGGTATATGGTATTAGTTTTAAGTCTCTTGATATTTCATTAGGAAAATGCATGTATAATAGAAAATACTTCGCTAAATGAAGTAAAATTTTTCATATTTAATCCTTGATAAAACTGATTAAAATGAAAATTTGAATTCAAAAGCTTAAATAAATACATTTTCAATCCTACGCATTCAATGAGTATATTTTGAATTTTTCAATGCAGAAAATAAATTTCCAGTGAAGATGCATCAGTAATCTGGGAATATAGTTAAAGAATGATTAATAATTAAATAGGTGCTTACTTACATCCGGTAATAAGATGATATTAAATGTTTAAACCCATTTAGAGGGATCAAAACAGTATTTACTTTTTAAAAGATTATTACATATTGGTTTGTAATAAAATTCTTTAACCCTAATCAGATACATTAATAATGCCATTTGTTAGAATATCTTCAGTAAAATAATAACATGTAATGAAATTTTGATTTCAAAAAATAAAGTAGCGCCTCTTTTTCAAATCTCAATTTACTTGATTATAATTATAAATTAAATTTACAATTGCTTTTAGTTAGCTTTCAAGATCAATACATAAATTAATAATTTACATTAAGTTGCATCCAACATTTATATAAAATATTTTCTTTTTAAAATTAAAAATCTTTGTATTGAATTTTTTTTCACTTTGTTAAATATATAATCATGGCTATCCTTTCATTAAAAGCATATTCTTTAAAAAATTATGTAAATCTTACGATTACTTTTCTACTCTGAACTAAATAATATTAATCTAGGCTCCTTCTAAATACTTAAATGAATCTTTTTATGAAAAAAATATCTATAAAAGGTTCCATTTATTAAAAGCTTCCGAATGCATTTACTTAAGAAGGCTGCTTACGCTTAAGAGAAAGGAAAGAAAAAAAAACAGTTGAGTGCAAAAAATTAAAAGTATTTAAACAAGCTTCGCCATTTTTTACCTCTAAAGAAAGTTAGATATACATTCGTTTTCTTTTTTGTTTTTCTTTTTAATTACCTTTAGTGTTTTCTTCGAATGAGAAATCAAATTTAATTCAGTTCCTCATCCTATAATCAGCGTTTAATTTGAAGCTACATACCTGAAATTAACTATTCACACAGAAAAAAAATCAAAATTTTATCTGGAAATAAGGTTTTCATTTGATATTATTTTTCTAATTTCTTTTCTATGAATTTGTGATTGCAGTTTTTTTTCTTTCATAAACTCAGTGTATTTTCTATGGAATATATTCCTAAATGTTTCAAGCTATGGTACTGTTTATGAGTTTGAAAGAATATCATTAGAAAAGAATAACAATAAAGGAAATATCATTACCAAAATCATTATCTTTCTTTATAGCCTTATTTTGTGCTTGGAAGATAAATTTTATTTATAAGAAACTTTTTATTTAAGAAAATTTTTTTTAAAAACTTAGTTCTTTCCATTTAAATATGCTCCATTGCTATTTTCAAACTTTTTTAATTTAAGAGTAATCCACTTTTTGTAACTTTGAGTAAAATAGTTATATCTGTTTTATTAATAAGAAAAAGCAAAACGAATATTTTTGAATACATGAATTAAATGTACAAGAAAGTATTCAAATATTTAAATAGGTAATGATAATTTTTATTATAAGACTAATGAATAACGCTTTCAAGGTAATTTTTTAAACTTAAATTTTTGTTTTTATTTAAATGCTATTTTATAATATAAGAGAATCATAGAAAGATTCTTAAGGGTATATAAATATTAACTATAAGTACATTTTCTACTTAGTCTGGGTTGAAATTTTTTCTATGTGATCATTTCTTTATTTCTATAAGATGTTTTAAATTTCATGGAAAATCGTAATCTTTTCGCATGTATAGTAATGCTATTACAATATTTTAAACAGTATAATAAAAATATCCATTTAACTGTGAATAAGATATAATGTCAACTATATAAAGAAATTGTTACATCAACCTACGTAAAAAGTTAATATGAGAAAAAAATCGTCTGTCTCTAGATAAGGCAGGATAAGTTCTGATTCACTTATTGAACATACTGAAATCAATTATCCGTTATTCATGTTACACGAATATTGATTCATCGAATATCTGCTTTTCATCAGTATTCAAATTAAATTTTCATTCAATATTTATAATTAGATACACTATTTATGATTTTTTAATAATGAAATTAAATTCACAGTAAATATAAATGTTAAGTTATAAAAAAAATGCTGGTAAAAATAGTAGTTTTACTATGATATTTTGCGAATAACCTATCATTTTACTATAAAATTCTAATGTATATACTATGAAATACTTTTTGTTCTTAAAAAATTATTAACTTTATTAAAAATTAGTATTTCTAAAATCTGTTTTTTTTTTTTAATTTTAGACTTTCTTGGCAAATTTTGCACCTTTTGTTGATATTTTTATGGCGCACTCTTTAAACAAGTCAGCGTAAAATTTTCTCCATCAAAGAACTTAAGATTAGCAAACTAAATATTTATATTTCAAAGATAAATATGGTCTTTAATTTCTTTATAATTATTTTCTATGTAATTTTCAAATTTTTAATAAGGTTTTAATAAATTACTTTTTACAGCATATAAGAAATTTATTACATGTTTTTTTATCGATGAAACATAAACAAAATACTTTTCTATAAAATTCATTAAGCCTTTAGTAAAAAACTTTTATAAAAATTAATAACGCATCAAGAGAGGTTTTCAGAAGAAACAAGGTGATAAAAATTATAAAAAATTGACAGCGTTGAGCAAATAAGGTATTGTTTATCTGAGATTAAAAATAATTAATAATAGAATAATCTTTTCAACCTGAATTTTGATTTGTTTCCTAGTCGTTTTTATTATTATTTCGTTACATTATAATGCTTAGTATAAAGATTATATCAAGAATAAAAATAATTATAAAAACACTTAACTAATACACCTTGTTGGTAAATTTTTTCTTCCTTTTTGTATAAACGTATTTTGCTATTTAAAAATTTTCAGTATTTGGAAGTGGATAAAGTTTTTGAACTTTTATTTACTTTTTATGAACGAAAAATAAATACAATAACTAATTTAAATAAAATTTTGAAGGAAAACAAAAATTTATACTTAATTATATTTTTCGATTCATATTTATATACTGTATACTTTTTCTATTCATATTTATATACTGATTTTATATTCCTTCATATATATTAATTAATATTTCTATACTTTTATAAATGAATTTTATAACATTATTTAGTGAGATAGAAAAAGTACTATAATATTTTAAATGTGATATTACGTAGGGATTAATAATTATTGGAGGAAAATCTATAAAGATCATTTTTGTTTTAAATTCCCATACGTTGAAACAAATAATTGTTTTGAAAGTTGCTGTACCGCATGGAACACGTGATTTAATTATGCTTCTCGGACACAAAAGTATATAAACATTTTATCTAGTATTTTTCAAGTTAGTTTTTCAAAACATTCCCTTAGAAACAGAGAATCAGAATACGAAATAGGATTTTATAGGGATATCTATATGTTTAAAATGTACACTTTTATTTGAAAAATTTGTAAAAAATGCAAATTTTCTTACATGAAAAGTCACATGAAAAACTAATGAATACCGTGGACACAAGGAATACGCTCCCATTTATCATTGGTTTAAAAAACAAAATAAAGATTGCCTTGGAAGTAATACTGTTTGCAATTGCTAATTGAAAAGAATTTAGAATATTTAAGTTAATCAATTATAGCAAGGATATTTTTAAAGAAACTATATTCCAATAAAGTTTTTTTCTTTTCATTTTCTTCAGTTCCGTGGATTCAGAAATTCTTTAAATATTTTTAATCAAATTCTCATTTTAAATAAAAATCAGATTGCACATTTTTCTTAAAATCATAAATAACAATTCATGAGCCATTTTCATGCAAATATCCTGTTTTAAAAGCAAAGTATTTTAAAAAATATTTTAAAACATGTACAGGAAAGTGAATTACGAGTCTGTAGTTATTTATTTCAATTAATTTAATAACGAGAACTCTATTAAATCAATAGAAATAAATACATATAAATTAATAATAATAATAATAATAATAATAATATATATATATATATATATATATATATATATATATATATATATATATATATATATATATATATATATATATATATATATATGTATGTATCAAATGTTATAAATGTTTATTAATAAATATTTAACAGACAAATAAATAACCAATGACTGAAAAATTTAACGAATTTTTAGTTTCACCAAAATATTTGATAGTTAATTATACTTATTAATACATTTGTTTCATTTATTAAACTATTAATATGCAGTTTTATATTGAAATAGTGAGAGAAAAAAGTTTTTCATAATCTACAATAAAATAAATTAGTTCTAATTTCATCAAATTAAAATGTATTTCCTTTCTTGTTGAAAGTTTAAAATTGTAATCGAACAAAAATATCTTCTTAGTAGATTTTATATATAAACTTGTATAAAATATTTTTTAAATTTGTTTCCCTTTATTCAGACTGAGTTTTAAAATATTTTTGTGGTAAGCTTAAATTTACAAATATTTGAAAAATAAGTAAGAAAACATCAAAGAAATATGCATAGTTATTTCTGTACCATAAAATTGTGTAAAAAGTTTATAACTGAGCATTCACATTTGTTCATAATTAAGTGCTTCTGCCAAATAAGAAGTTGATGACAATCTCGCTCATGATATTTTATCAAATATGAACGATATGAGTAGAAACTGAAGAAAATCTTCGTAATATTTGTATGATGAGTATCAGAAGTTAATGACTAAAATTGCATGATCTCAGTTGTCTACCAACGATACAGAATTTTGAGCTGGAAATTGATTTTATCCGGATTTGTATGCAAAAAAAAAACACTGTCTCATACGATAGTTTGGAAAAAAAAAATAGTTCCCAAAATTGTTAATCAAATGGCTTATCAAATGTATTGGCTGTATAATACTATAGTAGCAGCAACGTGTTTTAAGCAAACAATAAATTTCTTTCTATTAACTGAAAGTATGACAACATTCAGATGAAACATTAAGAATAAATAGTCATCTTTCTTTCATCTCTTTTTGTATACCTGACATAGTGCCAAATTAACTACATCCAGTGCAATTAAATTGTTGAAAAATAGTGGATATTATTTTTAAAGAACTGCAGAATATATAGATGATTGCAGTAAGTGCATGTAGTATTTTTTTGGGCAACATAACTTGCCAATTCCAATATATAGCATCAAGCAAAATGTTCTTTGTCCTTCAATCTTTGCTGTAACATAAATTTCAAACACTCAAAATTGGGTACATTATTTATGATTTAACAGTATATCTGAAAACACACACAATAAACGGTAGTTCAAACACTTATATGGAATACTCTCAGCATTTCATTTGAATAGCAAAAGAGTCATCAATTCTAATTAAATGTTCCGATTAAATGTTCTTTTTTATAAATTAAAGTTTTTTTTTATTTTCGAGTGTCACACAAGATTCATTGCTAGAAGAACATTAGTTTAACGTAACGTATTTCTTATTTTAGCAGTTTTGAGTAAATAGTTGAGATAATTTCTTATTTTTTTAATTATTAATATACTTAAGATTTATAAAAGTAGAAATATTCAGGACTATTAAAATAAAAAAATAAAAATTAATTTGGATTTGTACTATAGAGAACATTTTACTGATTTTTGATAGATAATAATGTTGATGAGTCCCGAATTAAACAAAGTATAATATCAAACGATATAAAATATTTTTATATTAAAATTTGTATTATTTATAAAAATATCTTTAGTTAAAAAACAATTTAGCACAGTAAAAATTCAAAAATAAAGTAGTTACATCATCGCTTTATTTTATCATTTAACCCCTTAGTGATCGTAGAATTTTCAAAAGACGGTCACATAAAAAATGTAATTTTTTTATTCATGAAAATGTAAAAAGTGCTGACAGCTAGTATAAAAATAATATCTCCAATTGTATTGAAATAGTGTAATACTGCCATCTGGAGTGTACATTTAAGTATAAAATTGATTAGTTATAGACAAGTTGAGGGAAAAACATGTTTTTCATCTGCATATTCAATATTTTTGTTTAGTAGTCAATGGATATAAAATTAATAAATAAGTGCTGGATATTTTGATGTCATGTATTTTAGAGAGTATTTTAGAGAAGAAAAAGTTATGAATTATATCCGAAAAAAACAAGAGATTTAAGAAGTAAACGTTCTAACACCGTAAAGAGCAACGTTTTCATTAAAAAATTATAGACCTGAAAACTTTTCCAGTTAGAACATCAAGAACTAATGTCCAAAAATCAGTAATTAAGCAATTCACAAACAATTTGATCTTGTTTAGGTTAAACAACATAATATCATCAGATAAATGCTATCATATAAACAGTACAAAGCACATAGTCCTTGATTTCAAAAACTGAATAACCATTTGATGAAACACTGCTTAGTATATATGATGGCACTTAAAAAAAGGAAAGCAAAATATTAAACAAGAATAAGAATGCAGATTCCTTTATTTGACAGAAATAAGTTAGGAAAAAGTTATCAAGAAATGCACTAATATTAGAATGCTTGGATTCATCCGCTTGAATTAAAGATTAGATTGTTAACTCATGCTATCGAATCAAAATCTGGCGCATATGGTCAAAGATAAAGCATTCACAGGTGGATTTCAACTTGATACCTCATCTGGATTCACCACCTACTCATGCTATGAACTCATTTAATGGCCGATTAAAAAAATATTTAGATCCGTTAAATTCTCCAAGCATTTTGTAAAATCATATTCATGTCTACTGAAAAGAAAATAGTAAAATTGTGTGCATATCGTTATAACATTTACACAAAAATTGTAACAGTACTTTCGAAATAATCAACCTTGTATAAATACAGTTAAATGCAAATGCAAAATTTTATTTCTACCGATTGCAGCGTAAGTTGATGATTGAAGTGTGAATGCATTTTGCAGAGTAAATTGACGAAACAGTTCTTGATCACAACCAAAAATGTAGGAATAATATATTCTGAGTACTCCCAGTACAATACAACAAATAACACATATTTATCACCGCAGAAAATTTATTTTAAAAGTTGTAATTTAAAATGAACATTTTATTACCTTTATATTTCCTTTTTAAAATATTTTAATCAATTTTTGCTTGCAATAGTTTTGTTTCATTTTTTTAACCGTATCGTACACAAAAATACGAGTACGGTGTTTATGTACTAATAAGGTATAAAAAACAAACTAATCTGATTTCTTAAATAAAGAGCTTTTTCCATAAGAATTTAATCTCATAAAAATGTATACTTGAAATGAGTGCCAATAAGGAAACTTTTTCAAACTTCAATTCTTATCAATCATAAACCATTCTAAAAGAAAGCATCTTTCCTGAATCATTGAATTTAATTTCATTTTTCACTTCTGAAATAAATAATCGAGAGAAATAGCTACCCAAATAGCTTTTGAAGAAATGAATTTTTTTTGGATTTCATCATTTAAAATCTTTTAAGTGTATTGTAATCGTTATCGTAAAAGAGCAAGAATCAAATAAAAAAATAAAAAAGGATAAAAGAAGAAAAGTAAACTAATTATCTTTAAAAGCCTCTGATTTTTCATTTCTCAACGAATCCACTTGTATTTCGATTCTGAGTGTTCCATTTTTATTTATCTCGAAGATGTTTCCAAAAAACTCCATAAAATAATTTTTTTTTATTATTTAGTTGCCAATTTAAATTGCTCAATTAATGATTTTTTCTTTTGAAATCTGAGGAATTTAAATTTGTTAATATTTTTCTTCAACATGTTGTTGTTAATTACCTTTTTTGAAGTTCCGTAATAACTTTGGCCTTCTTAATTCACTTTCAGAAAATCGTAGAATTATTGTATAAGCAAATATATAATCATATTAAAAATGTATATTTAAATCAAATTTAAATTTATTATGCTAAAAATTTAATTGATGTAGTCAAATTAATGAATTTCTTAGGCTGATAATATTTTATGTTGTTTAATATTACATTAAATTTTTCAAATTATTTAAATTATAAATTTAATCGAAAAATTATGGGCATGATTTTACTTAACCTTGTAGTTACTTTTAAAAGAGTTAGTTTTATAGATAGCAAAATAAGTTGTAAATGATACGTATATTTTTAAGTTAATTTTAAAATAAATTATCGTTTATTCACATTTGTGTCTTTTTTGTAAGATTTTATACTCATAATTAAATGGAAAAAATCTTCAAATTTAAAAATAATATAATATGATTATTAATTAAGAAAATTGTTTGAAGGTATGAGTAATTGGCTTAAAGGGTAACATTTTACATAAAATTCAACAGATGTAAAGTTATTTATAAGAATAATCCAGGAGAGAGAACTGTATTAATGTACATAAATAAAAACGCTTATGTATAATGCTTTAAACAGTGACGTGTTTGTAAAAAATTTTAAAGAAACTGAATGCATATTATCAATTTTTTAAGAACCTGAGACAGTTTTTTATTCCTCCAATTTTTATTCGAATTTCAAAAATTATATATATTGAATTATTAATCACAACAAAATATTAAAAAAATAATAATTTTAAATTTTTTCCATAATGTTAAATATACAATAATATCTTGTAGAATATGAAGTCTGTAAGATGTCATAAATTCTTATTCTACTTTATAAGGAAATGGTAAAACATAGTCAGGAAGAAAGTCTATTTTAATAAAGCATAGGTATTGGTAAATTTATATTACATATAGAGATGTTAAGTTATTATTTCTGATTATATATATATATATATATATATATATATATATATATATATATATATATATATATATATATATATATATATATATATATATATATATATATATATATATATGTATATAGGCAATTTAATAGATAAATAATCTACATAATATAAGTTTAAATATTAAATAATTTCAACAGTTTGCATTGTATTCATACATCATTAGATATATACTGTTTTAAATTTTTATAAAAATATTTCTTGAAAGTTGAAACCGTGTTTAATATTTTTAATTTACAAATAAATCAATCATAATAATTAATAAAATTCGGAGAGAGCATGGTGGCAAACACAATAAATGACAAGAAATTTAACTTTTTAACAACTTCTTGTTCAAAATAAAGTTCGTGTGATTTTTCCTCATAATATATTTTTTCTTCATAATAAATTTTTCTTCGTTTTTCAAAATGTATATTTTCTCTTTAATCCACCTCGAAACTATCCTGTGTTTTTTTTTTCTATTCTGCAACAATGTAGAGTTCATACACAAAAGCACTCTATAAGATATAAACTTCAAACAAATTAAAGGGGGCTTTTTAAATTTATTAATCTAATTCTTGTTATATTCCTTTGGCATACGTAACAATTTAGGATACATAAATATGATTGAAAAATAAGAAAAATACAAAGAGCACTTATTATAAAAATTGAAAAAAAAACTAAATTTATAAGGTTTATTTTTTAAATTATATACATTCACTTGAAAGAGAATTTTCATTGAGGTAGAAATGTGTGACAAGGCTTGATAATTGAACAGTAATTGTCTGGTAAATTACACAAATCTATATAAACATATACTCTACTTGTTGATTAAATATTTTGAGATCATTCAATTAACAACTCATTGTTATATAATTATTGACAAATTCATAAGAGTTCATGTTTAATAAAAACTTCTTTCTTAACAGGTCATTGGCTGTATTCAAAGTAATAAAAAAGGAAATCAAATAGTGATGGGTGGAATTCCTTAGTACAAAATAAATAGTAAAAACAAAAATAATTAAGTACATTTTTTAATGATTTTTTAAACATTGAAAAAATTAATGTTTTCATTAAATTGGTAAATGTATGGCATTTATTTTTTATAATCAGCAACTGTTTTATGTCGCTGAAATATTGTTGCAATCATGTTAATCAATTTTTTATAAGAATATGCATCCCAAAAATGTTTTTATTCGTTAATTTTAAAATCGCTAAATATTTTCTTTCATTCCAAGCTTCAAAACCAGAAGAAAACCCATTCAACAAATAGCAAGAACAGACTGTACCATGATATCCAGTGATATTTAATATTTATAATATAATTGAACCCATAAAAGAACCTTAATAATCTTTAAATTGAATAAATATAGCAACTATAAAAAATACAACGTGAAAAAAATTATATCTAAACAACACATGTGAAATCAATATATATTCCAATGACTATTTACATAAGTTTAAGGCATTTTTAATTAAAAAATATTTTTAAAGTTTCCCATATATTCGTAGAAGCAGCAAAGTTTTCTTTCAGTATTGAAATTAATGAAAAGCTACACATAACTATTTTAAAATATGCTTATTTCTTTCAAAATAAGGATAACATAGGAAATAATATATTTTCGTTATTTACTTAATAAGTCGTCGTTAAATAAGCAGTCACAAAAAAGGCAGGAATCAACACGGTGCAGTTGAGCGTATATAAAGTAAGTGTGTAAGAGCTTCAGAAACCATGGCAATCATTGGCTTAATCAGGAAACGGAGATATTTATCCAATGTCCAAAAGGACACATTAGTTTTCGGACCAAGGGTGGAGGTATTTACAAAACGGCTAAGTTTGTGAATTGTTCGCTTGATACCAATTTACAAGGCCAAAATAGGACTGTTAAAAATCAGTGATGTGGCAAACGTGGTACACAACGGAGCATAGATAACAGAGGTAAACGATGGCTGCAAAATGCGTTCCGGTGGATAGACTTGCTATTGCTGACCAATAGCAATAACAATGCTATTGTTGACCATGGCAGCTGACCACCCAGATAAACCAAGAGGTTATCAACAGTGTCTTTCAAAATGCTCTTCAGAGAACGTTGCTGCGTCTGAGCCTCCGAAGCAGACACTTAGCTCGCGTACTTATGCTGATTGCTGTTCATCTGCAACGAAAGCTGGCATTTGCATTCGAGTACTGCAACTAGACGTCCGCTGAGTGGCGACAGATAACGTTTTCCAATGAATGACGTTTTAAGCTCAATCGGGTAGATGTGCATTGGCATATATGACGTGAAACCTCTAAAAGCAAAACACTGCAACCTTTGCCTTAATGGTCCAGGGTGGAAGTGGGAGATATATGGTCTGGAGAATGTTTTCCTGGCATTCGCAGAGTTTAGTCATCATTGAAGGAGGCTCGATGGATCAGTACATATACGCATCTGTACTTATGTTCTCTCTATATGCGCATTTTTGACTCGGGATAATGGCATCGCCCATCAGTATAATGTGAAATGTCATACAGCTGGCAGTGTATGTGGGTGATTTGAAGAACACAAATATGAGTTTACCATTCTCCCTCACCCCAGTAAACTCACCTAACTTAAACCCAATTGAAAATCCATGGTGTCATTTCGATCGGGTTGTTTGTGCAATGGATCTTTACCCACGAAATCAGGCGTAGCTGGCCACTAGAGGCGGCATGGCTCTTCATCGCATTGAACATCTTCAGTAACCTAACGGACTCTCTTCCTATACTCCTCGCAGCAGTTCACTCTGCGAAAGAGGGTATTCTATCTTATAATAGGTACTCACTCACATTAATATGACTGAACTGTGTGTGTGTGAGTATATATATATATATATATATATATATATATATATATATATATATATATACATACATATATATATATATATATATATATATATATATATATATATATATATACATATATATATATATATATATATATATATATATATATATATATATATATATAATATATAATATATATATAATATATAATATATATATATATATATATAATATATAATATAATATATATATATATATATAATATATATATATATATATATATAATATATATATATAATATATATTATTACAAATTTATAAATTATGATTATATTTGTCTTAAAATATCTCAGACAGATCAGAAATTCTCACATTTTGGGCAGAAATTGCGGTATATAGACGCGTTGTAGTTTAAAAGCGGATTTCCTAATAATTTGGCGACTTGGCGACAGTTGGCGAGATTCTTGGCGACTTGGCGACGGTTGGCGAGATTCTTGGCGACTTGGCGAGAAATCGATACTTCTGGAAACATCCATCACCTAAGCTCTAGGACCAATATTTTCCGAGATAGCCTAGAAGCTTCCAGAGCCTTGGCGAAATTGGTAGATTTCTCCGCCAAGTCAGGTATAAATACCGCAGCCCGACATGGAGGAGTAGTAGAGTATTGTGAAGACAGTTAGTATTGTGAAGACAGTCAGTTTAGTGAAGACGATTAGTTGTGACTGCTAGTTGTTCTCTGTCTGAGGTATTTGAGACCTGTGATTGGAAGTTGTTTCTTATTATATCTGACGAATTGTAGCTGTATAATTGTGATTGTTACAGCGGGAATTTCGTTTATCTAGTGAAGTCTTTACGAATAAAAGTCTTGTATTCATTAAGTGGTTGCTTTATTCAACTCTCAATCAACACGAACCCGTGAAGCTCGGTACAACTGGTGTCAGAATCGGGATTGAAGAGTTGATGCAGCGTGTCATAAGAAAAATGGATATGGATTTAATGAAAAGTCTTCTCGAAAAATTAGCGGAGCAGATAGCTGAGATGAAAGCTGGACAAGAAGAGATGAAAGCTAGACAAGAAGAGATGAAAGCTGGACAAGAAGAGATTAAAACCGAGATGATGAAAGAGATAAAATCTGGACAGGAGGAACTTAAAAAGGAACTTAAGAAGGACATTGTAAGTGTTAAAGAAGAATTCTCCAACATCATTCAGGAGAAGATGAATGCAATGGAAGATAAGGTAACTTCAGTTGAAACTAAAGTTCTGAAGACAGAGA